>VXBI01011031.1:870089-1191700 GCA_013397375.1 Toxostoma redivivum
AAAAAAAAGCTCAAAACCAAGGGAATAAGTTGCAAAATTTGGTTAACTTTATGAGGTTAAAAGTCTGGCAAATTCTGTGGTTAGTAAAATAGATTAAGTTTCTATGCGCTTAAGTATTATGGTACTTAAAATACCTCTTAGATCTTATTATTGAAATTTTTAAAAGTTTTTAGTCAATATGAATAAACAATGGATGGAAGAGTATTTAAAAATTGGATGACTTTAAATGGCAACTATTTTGAACTCCATGGGAAAAAAAAACAAACTTGATCAATACTTACAAGCTGTATTCCATTGCAAAAATTAAGAGAATATAGTAAAGGACGATTCATACAAAATGTATAATATTTGCAGAAGGAGGGCTGTGCTTTTCACATCAGTAGTTTCATGTTTCTTAATTTGTAGGGATTTTTATAAGTAGCTGTATGACAGCTTTTATGATAATATGGAGATCTGCAATGTTGATAAGGATTTAGATTACTAAAGAGAGAAAGCAAACAAAATCAAAAATATGAGGGACAATGCAAAGTAGAGTCTTATAAAAAGGCTGCCTTTATAGCTCATCAGTGCAAATTTCTTGTCAAAATGCTCCTTGAGCTAAGTAAGGGTTACTTATTCATGTGAACACCTGACTTATAAAATCAATCAAGCACTGATATCAAAGATGTCTGGCTTTTGCATCTATTCAGGTTGATGCTTCCATTAACTTAACTTCATACTCTAAAAGCATATTTCATTTCTAAATATGCTGTGTATAACTCATTAACATCAGAGCCCCCAGCAGTAATTGCTTGAAAGTGAGTAAAGAAAATCGGAAAAGATGAAGAGCTGAATTGCCACTTAATGAAAGAAAAAAACCCCACAGACAGACACTTAAATTGACTATCATGTGGTAGAAAGTCTCTTCTCTATCGAAAACATTCAGACTGCATTTACAGTTTGTGTTGAGATGTTTAAAAAATGTGTTAAGTAATACTAAATACTGCTAAAAGCTCAATGTGCTCCTAGATGGAATTTTGCTCAGAAATTATGCTTGTTAATGATCTTTTCTTTGTGTTTAAAATATTATATGCTTCTCCACTTTACATATTGTGGTTATGTCTGCCTTTAGAAAGATCTTAAGAATGAAGTAAAACTCAATTTTGAGAAGGCATGAAGTAGCAGAAATCTGTTTTCCAGAAAACTTCATTTCAGGCAAAGCAAAAACACCATTTTCATTATCTGATTGACCTTTGGGAACTGAAGTCTTTTGAGTCCGAGACAGGCCTGAGAATGTGCTTGCACATCTTTCTTGAGGTCACTGTGTAACAGTGGGGATGGCTCCCCGGTGGAGTTTGTCAGTGTGGTTCCCCTGGCCAAAATGGCTCCATATGCCTTGGTGCAGCTGGATTGACTTCCATCAGCTGCAGATCTGTCTGGGAGTGTTCAGGGAGCATTATGGAGGCAGGCAGACACCAGCTTTAAATATTTTAACATCATGAAGGCAAATAGAGGTGAGGACAACTTTTGTCAGTTTATCAGGCTTCAGCAATAAATGCTTGATCTTATTGTTATAATGCAGCACAAAGATATCTTTGTGTGTGTGTGTGCTGCTAGAAGCTAGATTGAAACATTTTGCAGGAGCTGTTGGATTTGGATTGAAAACAAATTGTTGTTGGTGCAATTTATATAGATTCTTCTGCTTTTACTCCTGCTTTGCAACACAAATTCCTTGTTTTCAAGTTCTTGCAAATTCCTTCAGGTAGCTGTTGGGGAGAAAAAGGTGATACAGTACACTGGCATGGCTTAACTCTAAATCATTCACAACTCTTGCAGAGACTCTTGCTACAGGATGAATATTTGTTACTATTATCCTGGGAACTAACATTTCAATTCAATAATGCAGTAAGGTTTCTTTTAAAAATATCTATGTAGGTGTGATCAAAGTAGGAACTAAATATTTAGGTACATATATGTTTTGTGCTAAGGGTGGATAGGGATGAAAACAACCACTGAGAAAACTGCTCTACCACTGAGGTACAGAAGGACAGCATTTAGGAAGATAAGTGGTTTGCTGGAGTAGCTACAGAGATTAATTTCTCTCTGCTGCTTTACAGCGGGTTATTCGAAGAGATTCCAGGTAGCAGGTTTTGTTTTGGATTTCTCTGATTTGAATCAAACCCTAAGCTTGACAGAGTCAGGATGGAGGAAAAAACCCCACCACTTTGCATGGCTGCTGAAGATTAAAACATAGCCAGTATTTTCAAAATAACAGTGAAGTTTTTTTACCTTAGCTATGAAATGAGGAAACAAGATATTTATTTTCACACTGCACCTGTTTCTGAACACCTTCAAGTCATGAACAATATGATTCCTATCAGGCCACATGCCGCTAGTGGTATTTTTTTATCTCTCTAGAATGAAAAATGCACATAGACTTTTCCCACACATATGTATGGTATTTTAGGTGTGTCAAAGCTGTGCTGCATGTCTTTAGCAGCAAAGGGAAAGTTGAAGGCTGATAAGCAGAAGTTAACAGAAGCAGAGTTAACAGAAGTTAACAACAGCAGAGTTTTCTGTTCTTTAGACCAGCAAAGCCTCATTTTACAGTATTCAATGTGCTCCAGCACAAATGTAGTTTTTATTCTTGCTTCTACACCCTCTAATTCCTATTGCCTAATTAACCACTGTTGTCAGGATAAACACTTCTTCTTTATATATTTCATAAACATTTCTTGGATTTAAATGTATTTTTAATACTTTACCACCTCATAGTTTTATATTGAACACATTCCAGAAATCTGTCTTTGGTAGTTCCTCTTCTTTTCAGGCACATGTTGAGCAACTCCATTTTGGTAAACCATTGTGACCATTTGCAAAAGCACAGGCACAAGAATGGCAGAAGTATGGCTTGCTCTGGGACCTGCACCCACAGGTGGCCAGGTCTTCGTGGTGTATATATTGTGGTGTGACATTTTGGAAGGACCTGATGGCATAAGCTTTCAAGGAGAAGGCAGAGCAAGTTTGTCACTACTGTCTCAATGATGCACTGTTTCTGGGCCTGTTTCCCCTTCCTCAATCATGTCTGGACACTTTTGGAAGATGGCATGGGAGATGTGGAGTGAGAAAGTACCACTGTTCCTGTGCACTGCTCTTCACAACAGACAAATGCCTCCTTGGACTTGTGCTAACGGGTGCCATGGAAACAGGATTTGTTCCTCACCACAGTCTGGGCTTATGACCACATAACTTGTATCAGATAAGTATGAACTCAAACATGAGGTTGGAGTCATGCTTAAAATCAATACTGAAGTAGCCATAGTAACCACTCCACTAGTGGGCTGAGTTTGCAAGAGCTACTTTGTGCCCCAAAAATGTAAACACTGTTTACGGTACCTTTCCTTAGTTGGTAGGATTTGTATGTACACACCCTGAGATATCTTTTTCCAAGAATAGTCTCTACACTGAAAAATCAATAATTATTTTATGGGAGACAAAAGTCCACAATGAGTGAAGTATCAGGACTCAGGACTTGGGGAAAAAAAAAAATCTATCAATCTGGCAAAAAAACCCCCACACTAATTATAAAGCTTATATAATTCTTTAAGGCACTCATTAATCTAAATTGAAAACATGGGCCACAAATTTGGGTTCACAACAAGTCAGTAATCTGTTACCTTTTGTTTCTGTAATTATGTGCTGTTTTTCTATGCTCACAAAAAATTCTAATCTGAATGTCCAAGTATTTCATAAGTACCTGGATAGATGACAAACACTCTTGTTCCAAGGAAAATATAGTCTAATATGGAACAAAGCACAAGTAATTAAGAGGAGCAAAAAGAGAACAAAAAGGAGATTATAGATAACATAAATAGGACCCTGCTTCTTTCCTATGATATTTTTGTTTCATTCTGAAGTTGTCAGATACTCAGCGATAAATTTTTTTATTTCCAACTGCTGCACAAACATGCCAATTGCAATTTTCTGAGCTTTACTGTTGGACCTGCCTTTGTTATAAAGATTAAAGGGGTCCATTTTCAAACAAATAGTTTTGTTATCAATTTGGAAATTATTTTACAACAGTAAGTAAATGCAGAATTAAATTTGGAAATGGTGGAGAAGCTGGAATTGGAGCATTCAGGAAAAAAATGTGAGTTGCAGAGGAGTAATACTTGTCAGGGAGTATTTCAGGTAAAGTTAAAAATAGAAGTAGAATTAGTAAATAAATGTTAATGTAATGTATTTGGTTTCATTGGGCAGTAGGAAATGACAGAAATATGGCAGATATCTCCCTACTGCCTGTGGGAGGCTGGCAGAGTAAACTCTGTTAACTGTGTTTTGTTTTGAGGTGAAACTTTAGGTATTCTAGGAACTGTTCTCCAAAGAGGCTTCATTGCTAATCCTATGATTAGGCTTGTTCCTGGGAGTTCAAGGCTCCAGTTTCTAATATACAGGTGGACACAGCTGTCTGACACATCGTCATTCAGAGTTTAAGCTGCTTTATTTTTCTGTAAGTTTCTAAGTCATCTCAAAAAAAAAAAAAAAAAAAAGGGAGAGAGAGAAATCTGATTATGTACTTAAACACTTGGACTACATTTGCTGTGCAGATAGATGCACAACACACCTTTCTGGGCCATTAGACTTCACCAATTAATACATTTGTATAATTTGACCTCTGTCATTACTAGCTGGTGGGAGGTCAAAGCAAAGCAAAGGGGTCAGTTTTTGTTATCGTTGTCTTGACACCCTTCCCATTACTCTCACCTTAAAGTCAAGCTTGTTCTTTTTGTTTGACTCCTTCATCCTTCACATAGGAAAGAGGAGGAGGGAGACAACCCCCTGCCTAAACTTGTGGTGCTAGACGAAATTAGTAGGGGTGATGTTGAGGAGCTCCCTTGTGTTGAGGAGCTCCCTTGTCCCGGTGATGTTGAGGAGCTCCCTTGTCCCGGTGATGTTGAGGAGCTCCCTTGTCCCGGTGATGTTGAGGAGCTCCCTTGTCCCGGTGATGTTGAGGAGCTCCCTTGTCCCGGTGATGTTGAGGAGCTCCCTTGTCCCGGTGATGTTGAGGAGCTCCCTTGCTCTGCTGTCGCGGATGAGCTGCCGCGGGCTCCCGGCCGCAGTGCGGGCCACTGAACACCAGGGGGCGGCCGTGCCACGCCAGCCGCAGCCACTGTAACAATCCATGCGAGATCCAGCGTGGATCAATCCTTGGCTGTTACTCGGGAAGGAGCCGAGGGGCGGGGATAGTGCGGAAAGAACACCCGCAGGAACGATATAATAAGTTAATCAGGACCCGCGTGTGGTTGTTTTTTTCCTGGATAGCATTAACCCTACTTAAACCAGAAGTATTGCAACAAATTATCTGTGACAATATTTTAGGCGTGTGCAATAGGAATTTAGCTGTTGTGAGGTGCAATTTGTAAGTCAAGATTTCTGAGCGGGACACTTAAATATGTGTTAAGCTTGCTGGTTTTCTGCTGAGCAGTCTGCTTCTGTTACTGGCTTGGTTTTGCACTTAAAATGAGAGATAAAATTTGTCAGTTCTTCATTAATAAATAAGGTTTGTGTGAAGAATGATACAACAAAACCAATTACAACACTTCTTCCTTTGATTTAAAAATCAACACTGCTGTACTTTTGAAGAGAAGGTACTTTTGACCCACTTTATGACTGCAGTGCTGGAATGCTGTTTCTAGAGGTGAAGTCCAAATATGAATTGTTGGTTTGGGCTCATTCTTTTTGTTTGTAGGATATGTGAAAGGCCATACTAAGTAAAAGATAATGTGGGTGGATGTGAAAGAAAACAAAACAAGTGAAGGAATTATTAAATAGTAATCTAACAAGTATCTTCTTAGTTATCCTTCAAAAGAGGTTATGAATGAAGGGATTCAAAGTATAAATACTAGTCAAATATTCTGTCTCTGAAGAGCAAAAATGTTGAAAATCTTTTTTAAGCCTTAGAAAATTATGTTGTGGAATATTTTAATGTTCAAAATACCTGATTTTGACATCTAAGACTAGATAAATCTAAAAGTTTCACATTTGAAGCAGAATAGGTTTTAAGGGACAAAATTGGTTTCAAGGTAATGAGGCAAAGTATCAAAGCTTTGGGTTTTTCCCATAGAAAATCAGATTCCAGGGGCTTTGCTGGAAATGGTTTTGCAATGTCCATTGGAAGTAAATGCATCAATTAATTGTCATAATTGCCGTTAATTTCACTAATTAGGATTATGAGATTAAGCCTTTTACTATGTTTCTTCTCTCAGTCTTCTATCTTACAGTCAATATTCAGAATTCTTCCAGTTGAAATCTCAAAAGGTTCACTCATTGGGTTAACATAACCTTGTGGTTTGACACTGGCCAAATGCCAGGCACCCAGGAAAGCCACTCACTCACTGACTCCCCTCTGCAGATGGACAGAGGAGAGAAAATTTAATAAAAGGTCCATGAGTTCAGAAAAGAGCAGGAGACATCACTCACAAAATACCATTATGGGCAAAACAGGCTTAAATTAGAGATATTAAATGAATTTATTACTAATAAAATCAGAGCAAGATATAGAGAAGTGAAACAAGCCCTTAAAAATTCCTTTGTCCCCTACCCTTGTAGCACCTCCTGCCCTTCCTTCTCCACTGACCTTGGTGTCTGCAGAGTTGTTGTTCTCACTCCACTCTTCTCTAGTCGCAACTGAAACTGCAACACAACTTTTATTTCAATTTCTTTTCAAATCTTTTATCACAGAGGCACTGCCACCATTTCTAATTAGTCCAGCCTTGGCCAGCATCCTGTCCACCTCTGGAGCCACCAGCAATTGCCTCTGCTGTACGTGGAAGAAGCTTCTAGCAGCTTCTTGCAGGAGCCACCTTGCAGCCTCCCCGCTACCAAAAACCAGCCTGTGCAAAACCAATACACATAACTACCTATAAAAATGGGTGAAGTACAGGATGCCTGTGATGAATTTTTGAACTCTCACATTCACAGAATTGTGCCTTTTGGGCCAACTCTTGCTGTCACACATCAGAGTGGTAAAGTTGTTTCACTGAACAGTTTCACACAGTGTTTTCCTGTAGGTCACTTCTGGTCCCTTTATGCATGTGCTTATAATGGTGTTTTCTTGATAATATCATCAGAAGTCACAGTTCTGGGTAGATCCTGAGGAAACACCTATGGCCAGCCCCATCCCTCACAAAAATGAGCAGGCTGGGTCTGAGTAAGAGATGGAATTATGCAAGTGTTCCCTCTTCATCTCTGAAGGAAACCACTCCAGGGTAAAGTAATTCTGTAAAGATCCAGATATATGAGTTTTAATTATTGTAATTACACACCTGAAACAAAAAGTTCTCTAAATGACCTGGAGGATTGTGGGTTCGGTGTGGTAGATGATTACATGCTAGACTAATCATGGTGATGTCTTGGTTCCTCAGAGAGCTAGTAATTTCAAAGTGAAAGACTCTGTGTTTGCTGTTGCATTTACAAGTTGTGGTATGCTTAGACATTTTAGTACAGCTTGATCCTCACACAATTAGTTGCATGCTTTTGAAACTGGTGTGACTAACTGGTGATTAATGTGTGTAATAGATGGAAGATTATGACATATGCTTAATAAATTGATTATATATCATGTAGGACGTAAGACATTGTTTGGATTTTCTGAACCAAGCTGTTGGATGGATAGGAAGTACATGGTATCACAGCCAGGCTGTAATTTGCCTTTCTTCCTCCAAAAGAGGCTTTGAAGTCTTCTTTAAGGTCTTGATTAATCACACAAAACAAGCTGGTTATGTTAATATATGGTGTGTTAATGAAACTTCATCCTGTTTTGTCCCATAATAAGTTAATTTGTACAGTGAGTGATAGGACATTTAGATGGATTAAAGCCCTTCTTTCAAGATCCATTATTTGTTGGCTGTAGTTTTCTAATCCAAATAAAAGACATCTGATTCTTTTACAGAGGTAGTACAAACCTGGCTTAAAACTAGTTGAAGGTAGTGGCAAAGTACTTTCCTGCTGGCTTAAGGTATGCAGGAAATTCAAAATGGTCTGAACACCCCAGAAAAATCCTTAATTCTCCACCTTCTAAATCAGTATATTTTTCCTTTATAAACCATAAACTCTGGAAAATGCAAATGCTGCCCTGAGGAGTTGCAAGTAGAACCACAAATGGAAGTGGAGGGTGTGTGTGCTCTTCGTGTTCTCTGTTCAATACTCTCTCTTATGTAAAAATATAAAGCATTTTCCCAATTACTGTGGCTCTTTCCTGAGTTGAAGAGGTCACATGTAATTAAAGTGTGATATAAATGTCTGTTTTATTTCAATTTGTGAGCAGAGGACAACTTTAAGAAACTGCACTGTGGTCTGTCTCTGGCAGCAGAGGTGGCTTCAGAAATCCCTGTGTCACCAGACCTCGTGCTAGGGAACCTTGTCCCATACATTGTGCTGACAGATTTTGGCAGGGCTTCAATGTAACCTAAATCAGAGGAAATATATAGATTGGAAAATAAATTTCATTCTTGAAGGTTAGTCTGAATCTAGAATAATTTGCTGATTTGATTCACTGAGCAGCTACTAAACAAATTCTACTGCCAAAAGTAAGGAGGTTGAAATTTTTCCAGAGAAGTTAGGAACACCAAGGAAGGAACTTCTTAAGCTGGTTTTGTTTGCTTTAGGCTGCTTTTCTGTTTATTTGTTGGTTGGTTGGTTGGTTGTAGTAGCAATGGATTTTTTTTTCTTAGACTGTATGAGAGAAAGCAAAGACTTACAGAATACTCTGCAGGTAGGAATATTGGAAATATTTATGGACGTTTCTAGATACATTGCTAGCCAAGTTTAAACATTTGTACATTGCTGCCTAGGCTGCGTAGGTAGATTACTTTTATTTCTTACATCCTTTTTCTTTTTTTCCCTCCAAACTGTAACAAACAGATATCAAAGCAAAAATCATAGAGTTGCCCACTAAGCAACCAATCCAGAGCTTTTGATCCAAAGACTTCGTCTGCTAACTTTATTGAACTGGAGAACAAACTTGGGAGGCAAAAACTAAATTTATGTCACAAAGTAATGCTACTTTCCATAATTATAACCTTAGCTTTTGAGTGCATGTGTTCTTTCAATTAACTGTAAAGATCTCTGTTCCTCCAGCAGTAGAGCACTGATAAGCTGGTTGTGAAGCTCTTTTCTGAGAACTGGGCTTGTGCAACAGAATCCTGAAACATTAGTCATGATTGCTTCCAGGTTACTTTATGTCAGTAGGAAATTGGTTTCTCTTATTTTTAATTCAGGCTATTTAGCAGTAGGTGGCATCCTACTTTAAGATTAGAGTGAACTGTACACTTCCTAGCATGTGTTGTCATTCAGTCTAGAAAGTTCTTAGAATTTATTTTCTATTTGTGCAGTATTACCAAGGAAAGACCTTTTTTTGGCTTAAAGTAAACAGGAATGTATATGAGTTCTGATGTGAATACTGTGTACTGGAAGCTTGTTAGTACCTTGCAGTGAAAGTCCTAGTTGAAATTGAATTTGGAATTTGTTTTGCAAGACTCGAAACAGACCTTTTTAAATCAGGAGAGATGAGCAAAATCAAATTATTACAGGCTTTTCTGAGAAGCTGGATTGGTTCAGCTTTCTCGGATGCTCATTGTGTTCTGTCGGCAGTACCAGTGGGAAGTGAAAATAATTAGTCCTGAAAATTAGATTGAACGGCTGTTCAAAGCAATAAAAGGAAGGAAATTAATTGCTAGTATTGATACACTATCCCTAAGTCATCTCACTCAATATCACAAAGTGTCAGATTATGTGCTTAGGTACAAGCTAGGGAAAAAATATAACTCAGATGTGTTTAATGGAAAAAATCTAAAACAAAGTTTTGAAAGGAAAAGAGTTAGTGATGGCTCTAAGTGATAATGCAGAAGGAAATTGTGGATGGTAGGAGTCTTGGGAAGTGCATGACAGGGAAATCAATCAGTAACTGAAGCTGGTTTTGTGAGGTCATAATATGCTTCCCCAGAATCCCTGTGACTTGGATTAGCTATTCTCTTTTCAGACTCAACAAAGGTTGTCAGAGTTGCTTTAGCAGCCTCCAAAAGGGTTCCTAACTTCCTTTTCCTTCCTCACAATCCCCCTCTGAGGTTTTTGTGTATAGAAATACAGTTTCAGTAGAACTTAAGTATAGATTGCTGAGGTATCCCTGAGAGTATTCTTTGAAATACCAATGCTCACTCAAGTTTGAATGGGAACTACCCGGAGTAGGTAACATTTGAGACCTGGTGTCCTGAACTGGGTGAGGTACCTCTTTTATTTAACATGTATTTATGTGTGTGGATTTGAGCCAGGACAGATTTAACTAACAGCTGCTCATTCTCTTTCTAATATGATAATTGTATCATGCTGAAAAGGAGGAATACTCAGTGCTTAAATATTTTTGTGTATCTGGCTCTTGTGATGCAAATAAGCAGCTTTTGTAATATTCAAAATCACATGGGTGCTCAACATAAAAATATTTCATTTATTGTCTAATCTTTTCTCTTTAAGCTGATCACTTAGATTTTGCATAAGAGAGGAGCTCTGTTTTAATAAGAGGTAAAAGATTTAGGCCTTGTTAAATGTTCCATGAAATTGTACAAAGACATAAAAGGTGTTTAAACATTAGTTTGATATGAATTTTGTATTTAACTTCATTATAATAACTCATTTGCTTAACAACATTCATGTACTTATGTAACCACCTGAATGTGTGCTGTGGAGAGACAGGTTTATGAAAGGATTTTTATGGCACACACTTTTATCTCTGTGTTTATGTTTCTGAAAGGAAAATGTTACAGTAAGAAGATAGGTCTTGGGCCAATGTACCTTGGGTATTGCTGTCTCTGCAGTCTGCTTCATTACTGATGTCTTTGTGAAATGTATCGCTTGCACATTCAATAATAAACAATAACACTGAGCTACATGCTGTTCTGTATTGCAGATGAAGCCCTGCTAATGTCGCAAACAATTTTTGGTGAATGGGAACACTACACCTCAATTAAAAAATTATCTTCCTGTTTATGTTTAGTTCTTACTAATTTACAATCTGTAATCTAATTACAAAACAGGCAAATATAGTTAGAAATGGGATATGGGAACTTCAGTATGTGTAAGCTGTATAAAAGGTGAGAATAATAATGAAGGAAATATAGAATGAGTTGCTGTGAGACAACACATGTGGAAAGCATATAAGGGAGGAAACCTCCCGATTTTAGTGTCACTTTTGTGTTTAGACCATAGCTGGAAATATTGTTTTTATCTTTTGCTGATTTCAACTGTTACATAACAGTTGTTGAAACACTTACTTTAGGTTTTTAAGGAAAGAGAATAGATTGTTGACTTAACATCTAAATAAAACTGCTATAAAAGATCCTTCTTTGCTAAAAGAAAAGTAATTCTGTGAACACCTAAAACTTAGTTTTTAAAGCCATGTCAAATATAGCCAAGTGAATTGACTAATCAAGTAATATTATTTCATTTTTTTAGAATTTTTAAAAATTTCCATCTGTTCTGGCTCCATGGCACCTGCAGTGACAGCAATAGATACAGTGGGAAGTCACAAAATGAGTATGTTGTATAATGTTTAAAGCCAAGGACTGGAAGCTGTGTTGTATCTCCAGTGCCATCAGTATTATTACATCAGCTTTTTGTGTATTCAGGAGCTCTAAAACATTATAAGAAATTTGACCTAGGCTTTTTGTCTATTCAGGAGCTTTAAAACATATAAGTAATCAGGTCATGCTGTGGCTGGAGGCAAACACTGCCCACAGTCCTGGAAAAATGCATGTTGAGTGTTTAATACTCAAGTATGCTTATCTTACAAAATACACTGCAGCAAGTGCTCAAGGTATTTCACTAAATAGAGCTTGATGTTAAGCATATTACCAGTCCTATATTAGTATATGTTCTAAGCGTTTTGCTGGATTAACTCTGGAGAACATTAAGCTTGTGCTTACAGTACTAGAGCATTGATTCCAAGTTCTTTTTCAGAAAAGTAAGTTTAGAAAAAAAGCATGTACTTAAGCACAAGTTGTATTCAAAAGATTTGCAACAGTTGTGTATATTACTGAATTGAAGTGGGCCAAAATACGCTCATACAAGCTCCTTTTCTGTAATTCAACCTGTAGTCAGCAAAAATATTAATTTGAACAAATTTCTGCTAGTTATAATATTCAGAGGAGCATATTGTCCAATTAAACTATGGAAATGGAGGTACATCTGACTGTGAAAATAATTTCCAACCTCTTCCACCAATCAGCAGGTTGTTAGCTTGTATTTTCACCCAGTGAAGCAGTTGGTCAAAATTAATATTTCAAAGCATATTTTTTAAGTTAATTCTTTCCAGAATCTTTCACATGCTTCTTTTATTCTCATTAAGATTGCTTCATGTTACTTGTGATAAGGCTGCTCTTTTAGTGATGTAACTACACTGGAGGATAAAGGCCCAGATTACATGTGATGCAGAGGCCAGACTTCCAAAGCGTTTAGGGTCTGTCTGCCTCCTCCTACAGCAGCTGCTGCTGGGTGGCTACAGAGGTTCCTGTCCCTAATCACTCATCTCTGCTGTATGCTGATTTGTCCAGCTTTGCCTGGGATGGTGGCCCCTGGAGCAACCTGCCTCATTCATATTAATTGAAATAGGCTGGATAACGAAAGGTGAGGGAATGATTAAAGGGAGATATTAAGACTGAGAAGAAGGAGAATGAGAGTCCTGATGGCTATAAATAATTTGTTTCACACATAGTAGAGGAGAAAGTGAGAACAACTTCTCATGCCTCCATTGGGACTTAGAGAAAAAAACAAGTGATCCTCAGGAGGCAAAGGTGCACAAAGCAAATAAACATTTTTGTAAATCTTTTACCTTTCCCACCTTCCTCTTTAAACACCTCAAAACCTTTAAAAATTTGATCTTTGGTTGCTAGTACCTTGAACTCAGTGTTCTACCTGACCTTAATTGAAGTTTGAACAGGGCAAGCTAATACTTGCCCTTTATTTTAGTCAATGGGATATTGTGATCTCAGCTGTGATATGAGATTCTCCACTGTAGTTCTTGCAATTCTCATCTATTAGTCACAAAATGCTTTAGTAAAGATACAAATATTCCAAAGCAAAAAGTAAATTGCAAAAATTATTTCATGTCTTCTTCAGAGTAAGAAAATGTGGTAATACTTAATGTGAAATGCAATAGTTTGGTTTAAAGAATGTGAAAATCCAAATGCAATTTTACATTTTAGGTGCTATTTTAGGTGAGATAAGACACCCAAATATCAGAGGTGTTAGAATAAGCTTGTTACTATGTGAAATTGAATGAGATGAACTTTTAAGAGAAGGACATCAATATTTAGCAGCTACGACAAATGTAGAATATTTGTTCCAGAATCTGGAAGTGTACTCAAATATGCAAATATTCCAAATTTGGAAGACACATTCAGAGTTTTGGAATTTGTGTTTGTGAAGAACAACAGGATTAGTCAAAAGTTATTACATTAAATCTGAGAACCACAGTATACATTCATAAACATAAAGAGGACGGAATTAATTCCAAAGGCAGGTTGGCAGTTATCAGGTGACAGCTTAGACTTTGCATACTGTTTTTCTTAGTTCTGTACAAGAAAAACACTAAATAAAAATGATAGAATAAGGCAATAGGACTCTCACTTATCTAATAACCCACTATGGCCTGTTGACTGCCAAATGCTTATTTTTCTTGTTTACCATATGTTATATCAGTTATATCACTGCAATCCTTGGATTTTTCAGCAGGCATTTTCATGGACTGTTCACTTATTATTTGTTATAAAAATTCCTTTTTTCTTGTAACTGAAAAAACCCTCCTAAACCTTGGTTTTTGCAATAGTTATAATCACAGTTTCATTTCTTTGTAAGTTGTTCAAGTGTTCATTCTGCACATAGTTTATCATAAAATATAAACAAAAACTATACTACATAATTTTGACAATTAGGGAGAAAATATCAATGTGCTTATCTCAACTGCTAAAAGAATAAAACAATCTAAAACTACTGAGAGTGATTATTCTCTGCCCATGGCAGTAGACTCTAGAATGTTCCAGCTGTAAATTTATCTTTCCAACCATTTTCAGAGCATAGATAATATCTGTTTCTTAACCTTTCCAGTAAATATCTGACCTAAATATCTAACAGAAAAAACCAGCTGTTTAGATTACAGGAGCCTAGAAGTTTATTTGGAAAGCATATTTTAGCAATATTAAATTTACTCAGGAAAATTGTTAGCTAATACCAATGAGATAACACCATAAAGTGCACCTACATGCATACCTATGTATATATAGCTTCAAAAAAAGTGGATGATAGGAGGTTCAAAATACCCAGCCCTTAATTTTCCATGTTCATCTTCTGACAGATGATCAGATAGTGGAGATATACATAAAGGTTCATAATGTTAATATATTTTTTAGTTCACTTGAGTAAATTTGTGATGCTTATTTTTGTGAGGCTTTGATTGGTGTTTCCTGTGAATAACCTAGTAGAAGAAATTAACTAGAAAAATGGTACTAAAAGGTGGGAAAATGAATTCTGTCCAAATCTTGAATTCCAAATTGGATATTTCAGCTCACCCTGAGTTTGATTTCACATTATCTGATCCCACTAAATTGCTAGATAGAATAATTCCCATCTCTGCTGTTTGACAATAGATCAAATACATGAATGTGATCACAGGTTTCTGTTCCTTAATATGGAACAAATTAATTTAGTTTAAACCTTAATCTGAAGAAGCTTTTAGTCCAAGTAGCAGAATAAGGTGTTGCTTCTTGGAAAATAAATATGTTTCAGAAGAACACCTGGGAAACCTTTTCCATGGCCAAGAAATCTCAAAACAATATTTATAAAGTGCCCATGGATTTTATATTGCTCAGTTATTATGAGCTTGGAAGAAGCTGTGAGCTTTTTTTGGGACAATGGCTACACTATCTATTTTAATGTTTTAATTTCAGTTCTTCATGGGACAAAAAGTGCTGATACAAATTCTGTACTGAGCTTTAAACTGCACTGTAACAGCAAATGCCATCCTAGATAAAAGATTAGTCTTGAAAATTGTACCAAGAATATGCCAACTAGTCTATGCAAAAAGGATAAGGATATTAATTCAACCTGACTAGGGAGTAGATTATACTATAAATAGGACTCTGAGGCTGCATCTACTGCAAGGCTGGTCATTTCCTACAAAATCCATTGCATGTGTATTTGCCCTAATCCTGTAATATGATCCTCAGTCTAATCCTTACACCTATTTATTATGCCATCCTAATTTTCCTATGCAGAGAGCTCTGCATACCTGAGGCTTTATTTGCTTTTATCTGTTGTGGGATCAGAGCACTGCTTATAGATGGAACATATGAAAGTATAATGGAAGATTTTATATAGAAGGTAAGCTAATAGAGGATTGACACACCTGAAATCCCAAATTCTTTGAAATATAAAAAAAAAAATGGGACAGATCAAAATCTAAATAAAAACAAGAATTCTTCAGGTTCAAAGTGTCGTGCAGATTATTTTGTAGTGTATTTTGGAGCTGACTTGAGTTCAAGATTCATTTCTTCAGATAAAGTCCAAAAATAACCTGTTTCTGCCCTGTTTGGGGTTTTCAGTGAGAAGAGCACACAAAAACTAGATGGATGTGATTGCAGCAATAAAACTCCCCTTAATCCTGATTTCTATGTTCTCACAACTGTTTCAGCTAGAGACAAAAATGCTGTATTTTTCTTTTTGTCTTTTCTTCCTTTTTTTCCTGGCCTCTTCACAATTAAACATTGCTTGAATCTTGTTCATTTTTAGACCTGGTGTGCTGCCCACTCTCCTCTCTCTCGATTTCATCTCCTCCTTCTTAAACCCTGCTTTGCCTGTTGTCACGTGTGTTGCACAACAGATTTAGTCTAAAGCTCAGTCCTATGCCAAACATGGTAACTTTCACCTATTAGATGTTTCCTTTTCTGTCTACTTCTGCAGGATTTCTTTGCCAATTCTTTGCCTTAGGCATTGAGAATCTTTTTCCCTGAGCAGTGCAACTTCCTTCCTGCAGTCTTCCTTCTCTATCTCTATCCCTTTGCAGTGCTCCTCTCTGCAAAGGTCTAATTCAAAACACACATTCAAGGAAGTCACATTTATGAAAATCTCCCCAAAATAAGGGAGTAAGGTATATGTTTTTCTAATAAGGGTGAAAACAGGATAGTTTGTTTAATTTATATGAGAAGATTTGGAGTATCTTCTAGGTAGAGAAACATTACTTCTGACTACTGAAGTATCTACTGGTTCTCCTGTTTAAATGGCCTCATGAGAAGAACAACTAATGAAACTCTTATTAAGATGGAAAAGAAGTTGATGAGTTGGAGAAGATTAAAAAGCAAATCAATCAGTATTAAGACTGATCTGTTACAGCTTTGATGGATCAAGTTAGACTCTTGTACCTTAATTACTTGCAGTTTAACTGTTGGCTTCTGATGAACTTGTAATGTCAAAGTAAGATTTACTGCAAAACAAAAGGTTGTGTAGGATTTCTTGTTTTTTAGGGGTTTTCAATTTATTTTTAAACAATCATGCCATTGACTTATGTGAGAAGAAAATTTGGTTATCATTGGTATAATAGAAAAGTCATATAAAGTGAACTGTAGTTAACAGAAGTTTTATCTAAAATCTGTGGAAAATGACAACTTTCTTATATTTCTGAAAAGATGTATATATTGTAGAATCTTTACCAATTTTACCTAGTCTAGTTGATGCAAAGATTCTTGAAAAAAATCTAACCCACTTTAAGTCTTTTTTAAATCAGTACTTCTCTTCTTTTTCCTTGTCCCCTTCACTTCCTATTTTCCAATTAGGAAAAGGTATTACTACATTCACTGGCCTGACAAATTTATTCTTGCTTCAACTAACTCTTGGCAAGGCACTTGATCTTGGTGAGTCTGTACTTATACTAATAAATTATCTTGATGTTTTTGAAGTGCATTTACACTTTGTAGATGGGTATTTTGGAACTATAGTAATATATTTTAGAATTAAACACATTTTTCTCTAACAATTTGGGAATTTTCTTAAGCTACTGCTTATGACACTTTAATGGTACATCAAATACACTTTTTTTTTCTCTGTGATCATTGTATTTATAATCTTCTATGGCAAAGATTAAAGACCTCAAGATACCTTTAAAGTACATGTCAATTAAGGTCACTCACTACACGAGCTGAAGTAGAAGGTGCATTTGGCCTGCCATAAGTATTAATCCTGAATAATTCCTGTGTAAAACAATGCTAAAAGAATTAAGTTCGTATAGTCCAGTTATTGTTATTATGAAAGGTACTACAAATTACGCAGATTATACTTATGTAATGGGGAGAACTTCCGTTTTCCCTTTTGGGAGTTTTCTAAAGTAAAACTTAATATCTGACTTCAAGTTATTGCTGTTGACTTCTGCAAAGTTTGCCAATTGCACCTTAGAGACAATGTGCTATTACTGTTAACACCCAAACAAGCCATATAATTGATATATTTACCATCAAAACCCCTAAATATCAGAGAATTTTCACCTATGTCTCTCTAGGAGGATGTTTTTGGTAGACAAATTAGATGTCAGGTCCAATTTATATATTAATATAAAGGTCTATTAAAAGTACATACATCATAGCACTAATTTCTGTGTATGATATGAAGTGATTAGAAATGACTTGTACATTATGAGATTGGAATTTTCCAGTGCTTTTAACTTGTTTTAGACATTAATCTTATATTTTAATATGAGATTTTTGCTTTATAAAATGCAGTAAAATCGAAGAGAAAAGGAGTATGACCCAGTAATGCCACCCAGGCTTTTTATTAATGAATCCTCTGTCAAGACAATTGCACTGAAAAAACTGAAGGGGACATCTAGTGAAGTACTATTCTGTTTCCTTTTGAGTATTCTGTGCCTTGGTATCCTTTAGTGACTTGCAGTGATTTATAACAAACAATGTTGCTGTCACTTCCCGCTCCCTTGTCACTCCATGGATGGCCACCAGAATCTTAATTCACATCAGCACCACAACGCTGCTAGGGACCAGCATAGCTGTACTGCTTAATTCTTTCAGCATTATCTGTGGTACTTTGCAAGTCAGAAATATTAATAAAGTAAAACCAGCTGGTGTGTCTCATCCTGCTCTTTATTGCACTGGTGCAAGCCAGGAAAAATATGGCTGAGTCATGCGAGTTATTTTTGGTGATGTGGAAGAAGCTTAGGCACAATATAAATTGTGCTCAAAAAGTACTGGGTAAGGAACAGAGGAAATTATTTTGGACTGATCTGGTTTAAGGATTTTAAAATACATGAACTCATGAAGGAATTTGTTCTGTCTTTGGAGCAGCTTTTCAATAATGGTATTTAGAGTGTGGTCATCAAATGTAGATAGCTATTTCTCAGTGTTCAGGGGATATCTGTGTGGAAGCATGGTAGCACAATTTGTAATTAACTTGGAGAGATCTGTGGGAGGAATCACTTTTTGCATCTGCATGTAGGAAGATGATGTTTATGGCTTAAGAGAAAATCCCATATCAAGAGCTGTGCTTGTGATTATTCTGCATTCAAAGCATCCTTCTATGTCTCTTATACAATCAGTATCACCTCTTAAACTTTTGGACTGCGTTCTCCTTTGTTTTCTCTGAGCACAATCTTGCATAGCAAATAATTCTGATATTGTACTCTTTGAATTCAAGCAGATAAATGGTAATGGATTTCATTTTATAATGTAATTACATTTTATTTACAGTTTAAAATGAAGTTATTTTAAACTCCAAGTTTAAGTGAAGTTCATAAATAAGTGAAGTTCTGATATTGCTATAAAAATATTCTCAACAGCTATTTTGATATTCACTAATAGGAGTTCATTCCTTTTCAAAATAAATAATTTGGAACAAAATCAACACTCCTCACTAATAGATAAACTGATTTGGCCACTTTTTTTGAGATGTAGAATAATCTACAACATCCTTTAACATCAGCATTACCTCTAATTCCACAGTGAGGGCAAAAGGCTTATGATGTCTTTCATAACCAAAAAATAGAAAATGAACCATTACAATGCTTCAGTCCCTTCTGAATTCAACTTTCTTTTAATCTTTATTTTACTGCAATTTTAAGAAGAAAATTCTGTTCCTATTTAGTTAACTATAAGGTTAATCACCAGAAGTGTAGTGTAGCTATTTTATTTTACTTTTTATTTCATATTAGTAGCACTATTTTTGAGGTTTTTGGCTTTAGTTTGCTGGGGGTTTTGGTTTTTTTTATGATGAAAACCAAACTCCATTTAAAATAGATATTGTTTATTCAGCGTTAGATACTAATCTTGTGCATGGAGATACATTTCTCCTTTATGCAGTACTTTTTTCCAATAAAGAATGATTATTTTTTCCCCACATGATGGTGCTCAATTAATGTTAGAGCAATTGAGAGTCTTCTTAATTCCTTTTTATTTGAAATGTGGTTCAATAACTTTCTGAATGCTATCCAATCTCTTCGATAACAACTGCTAATTTGTTTCTAGCTTTATCAGAGGTTTTTGTGAAATTTTGTTATGTGAACATTAATCATATCCACTAAATCCTTGGAGGTGAAAATCATTATTCTGCTTTTACAGATAGGAAAGTGGAAAACAAATTTTATAATCTTATTAATTTTGAGATCTGATAGTCTATTCACCATTGAACCTTTTTTTTGTTGTTTGAAAACAGAGCTACCTTTAGGTCTTAATTCATTTTCTGCTTTGTAGGAAACAAGAGAGAGTATCTTCTCTCTTTGTAAATCTGATGGACCCATGAAACCTGGGTCCTTGAATATATGAACAGCTATCTAACCATAAAAAACACTAATCAATATTGTATAAATCATTAATCTTTTTAGTTGAGTAATATGTGTAATGAAATTAAACTTTATCCATGATTACCTATATATTTCAAAAGGAAACAAAAGCATAAATTGCAGCCTAATACGATGGTGATATCAGCATAATTAGGACCTTTTGCATCTACCACAGTGCTTTTTCAGTACATTAGTGAATGGCATGTCTCTGAACATCAGGTTTGCATCCTTTAACACCAACACTAAAAAGAAATGAGGCTTTTGCCAAAATGTTTCATGGATCTCTGCCAGGAGCAGAGGAAAAGTGAGGTTTGAATCCTTAACTTCAAACTACCATCATGTATGGATTCTTCTGTTTGCTTGCCATTTCTTCCAGTTTATAGGAACTTAGTCTCCTCCTGAGCCAGAGGTGCTGCCTTTGCATTTAAACTTCAACCCAAACTGCCCCTTGTTTGTCACAGTTTTAATTATGCAGCTCTATTCTTGAAAAGTTCCATTGTTGGCTTATGCACAACAAAAGGCAGGGGCCAGCATTTCTTGAAGCACAACAATCATTTATCAGGGTAATATTCTTAACACGATCTACTTCAGACTAAATTAACCTGTTCATGGCAGAGGAACAGCAGGTTGCCATTCTTTGCCATTTCCTAGTATTTTCAGGCTTTTTCATAATTTCTTTTTTATCCACTGGAGGCCAAGGGTAACAAACAAATAAGTGGGTGGCAATTTCAAGCACAAAAGTAAGCTGCAGGCAGTCCTTGTTAATTTGATTTTCACTATCTGCTTTCATTTGAATAATTGTAGCAGGTAAGTTGAGGTCAAATGACTATTCCAGGGAAGAAACTCCTAACTTCTTGCTTCATGAGGTCATTAATGATATCGTGGGATACTTATAACAAAATTTGGGAAAAGTCCTGATGGTAAAATCGTAAATTAAAAAAAGTTATGAGCAAAAATGCTACAACATGCTGCTCCTTGCATATATTCTGTGCAAAACTGTGCCTGTGCCCACATTTCTGGGTAACAAGCAAAATATAGATTATACTGGGCCTCACAATGTAATGTGCAAGGTTGAGTGCCTAAGTAGCTGTGGATAAGTAGGGGGAAATGTATGGCTGAGATTTTATTTTTATACTATTGAGTAATTTGAAGTGCCAAACCTTATTTTCTTAGATACTCCTTCTGGTCTAAACTGTAAGCCCCTGAGTGAACTTCATTTGCAATCTCTGGATGTTAATGGATTCCTGAAGAGTAGCAGCAGTGCTATTAGTCCTTAATTCCTCGGCTTTGGTACTGTTTATCTGTAACTCTTATCTATATATTTTTACATATATTTATGATTTTGAATTTAACAAAATGCTGCACAGTGAAAAAGACAGGAATACAGGGGTGGGCTATTTACTTAAATTAAATATAAATTTGTACACAAAAATCAAAGTTAGATTCCAACTCTTGCTTACCTGTCCTCACCAGCAAAAATAAGTATAATATTAGGCACTATGTCCAAATATCCCAGGTATTAGAAATTTATACAGCAAAATTGAAAGCTGATTTCTTGAAACAAGGTAAAAATTGCCTGGGTTTTTGTTTTAATTTTCCTTGAACATTAGAGAAAAAAAACAAAGACTATTCAGAATCCCTAATTTGCTTTTCATTTACAGCTTAAAATAATTTTCCAGGACTTGACTGCAAACTTTCAGCTGCTCCTTTTACCTCCCTTTTACATATGCTCAGTTCTTGTCTGCTTTTCTTAACTATTCGTTGCTCATTGAAATTTCAGCCTGTTAAATTTGTCACCTTTGAGCAACTTTAATTTTCTATGTTTTGCAGTTAACTCTCTGAAGTACCAGTTTCTATTAAGGAGGATTACTTTTATGATGCAAGTCTCTAGAATATGCTAAATACAAATGCAAAATTGGATACTGCACTTCAGTTTCTCATATTTTGTAGTCTGGGATTTTTTACATACATTATTTTTTGTAATATGTTTTATTAGTTCCACTTCAGAGGCATTTGGGTGGTTGCTTTGTGATACATAGAACACTAACATAATTTTTAGGAGCTCAGCTGCTACTAACTGTTCATAGTACATAGCCATTTCCATGATCAATTTATAATAGTATGGCATGATTGTGGGTACTTGTGAAGAACAGCAAATTTCCTTCCTCTTTCCTGAAGTTCTCAGAGATGAAGAAGCTTTCAGCATGTTCTTCTTATAAAGAATTTGGTATCCTTCCCTCTGGTGTATCAGCAGAATTTCCTTGTTGGTAGAGCTTTCACTGCCATTGCTATCACATGCCCCTGGCTAGTAGTGAATTTCAATAACAAATTTGTGTTCACCCCTCTCAACATGGAATATGCCATGTAACTCTTCTGGTACTTATCCATCCTCTTTGAGGTGTGTGTTTGCATAACTGTTTGGCATTCTTTGTCCAAATCCTAAGGCTTTATTAAAACATTTTTTGTCTCATGATTAAGAAATTTCCATGAGATCTTCATAAAGCTCTAAACTTACTGAAGCTGTTATATCATACAGCCCTCAAAACACTATGATTAAAGATCAGACTTGGTGTGGCCATCTATGGGCTTGCAGACTTATCAGATAACAACTTGACTCCCCTAGGGAATTGTCTCTTTTCCCTTTTGTGATGACCAAAATTGAGAACTACACTTATATGTTTAAATGTATATATGAGTTTACTTCACCTGACTGTCTGTAGTAGGACTAAGAATGCATTCCTTTCTCCTTCGCTGCATCCCTACTTAATTGGTGTTTGGGCAGGCCATGGAAAAAAATGCAAGCTGAAACACAATTGCAGCACAGAGGCTACAACATAGGCAAGTCTTTTGCCAGGTTTAAAAGGTTTGTATTTTTCTTAACAACCTCTGTTGCTGAGCACTTTGTCAGAAGTGAAAACCTGATCATGCTTTTGACAGTTTTCCAGGTACTGAAACAAGATATTCCACTTGCGAGTACATGTACAATCAAACCCAACTAGCCATAGACTAAATGGAAAACTATCAATAGAAATTAATTTTGTGACTCTGCTTATATTGAACTGGAAGGTGGGAGAAAAATAATAAAAATTTAAAGTTGCTGGCATTCAGTACTTAAAACTGTGTATTTTAAGGACAAGGTGGATGCTTATATACTTTAAGGACAAGGCTGACAGGAATATGAAGTTTATCAGGTAGCAAGAAACGATAGTACTTTGAGATCTTGGAGACTTCCAAAGTCTTGGAGACTTCTGTAAAGACAGTCTCTCAGTCATGTGCTACTTCTGAATACTGATCTGGCAGCTCTATAACAACTAGTTTGTTGTAAAAGGCTTATAGTACAAAGGCAACTGGACAGATTCATGATCTCAGCAAAACACTGCTGCATTCTTCAGAGCCAAGGTGAGGTTACCATGGTTAGGCTTTATATTGTGCTAGAAACCGCGAGTATCAGCATTTTTTGAGATTCTGGGGGTTTTTATGTTTCATTATCTGTTGTAATGAAAGACCCTTTTCTCTATTTCGTAACCTCTCTCAGTGCCTATGCTCAAGAGTGGGAATCAAAGTCTTCTAACCATCTGGAAAAATAGAGAATCCTAAATAAACATGAATAGCAAAAAAACACACATAGCATTTCTGTAAAATAGCAAGAAGCCAACAGGCTTCCTCTGCACAGTGATTTTGTAGATTAGGGAGTGTACTCCCATTTCTTTTCTCTGGGGTCTTTTAATCCTGAAAGAACATGGGGAAGTTTTGCCATTGCTGCTACAGTAAGTGAAATGACTGTACTATGGGGAGTTATCTGGCAGCATTTAAAGAGCCATTGTACCAGTCTGAACAGGTTACTCATCTGAATGTGGAATGCCACTTCTTTATTAGTATTGTTACATATTTATTTATTAGAGTTTACACATTAGACCCTCTGGTCTAGGATATGTATTAATTCTCTCTCTGGCTGGCAGAAAAAAAATTTTCAGGATTTTTTTCAGGGAAGAATGTTGAAGCAATGTTATAGGATGTATTAACAATCACAGAAAAATGCCTATTCCTTAAATAAATGAATTACCCTCAACATGCAAATAATGCCTGAGACTACGCAACTGGTGGAGCATTATCCATGTCCCAGTCTGACTCTCCAATGAGCACCTCCAGAGGCATTTGCTATCCATCAAGGGTATTTCTCCTTTCAGCAAAGTAAGAGCCCGTGCTCAACCCTGCGATATCGTTACTCATAAAACAGGGTCCCTGTGAGCTGAGATGCCTGGGACCCTTCTCAGAAGCTAGATCCGAAATGCGTCTGAGTCGGCCGGTGGCGGAGGAGGCTCCGCAGCTCCCGGGGGCCGCCGCTCCCCGCGCTGCCCCGCCCCACCCGGCTCCGCTACAGGTGGATAAAGGTGGCTCTTCCCCAGCTCCCTTCTCCCCTTCAGCCCGTCCTCCCTCACGGCAGTTCTCCACAGGCACTGCCCTCCCCCTTCGCCTTCGGAGGGGCGCGGGGAGGGGGAGCGGGCGCTGCCGGCCAGGGACGCGGCTCCGCACCTGGAGCACTGTGCGGGGCCGGGGCTGACGAGCGGGGGCTCCCGGCGCCGGAGGCGGCGCGGCGGCATCCCCATCCTCCTTCTCCTCCCTATCCCTCCGCCTCCTCCCTCCCTACCTTCCCCCGGGCGCCCTCTGCACTTTCTTCTCGAGCCACCCTCGTAGACAAACTTTGATGGGGAACCTCGCACCGCGCTGGAAAAATGCCGGTTATGAAGGGATTACTGGCACCCCAGAACACCTTCCTCGACACCATCGCCACCCGGTTTGACGGCACACGTGAGTGAGGGCTGGGGCTCCGGACTCCCGGAGAGGAGATGCTCGGGGGCCATCGGTGGGAGCTTCCTCTTCCCTCCGCCTCCCCGGGTTTCCCTGATACCAGAAGCCGGCAGTGAGGAGGGGGAGGCGAGGGAGCTCCCGACCTCTCCCGCTCTCCTACCTGGCTTCTCCACAGCAGGCGGGGAGGGCGCCAGGTCCCCTCCGTCTTCGCTGCCCTGCGCGGAGACTCCGAGGGGGCTGAAGCCCGGCTCCCGGCAGGAAAGTTGTGCGCTGGACTGGGGCTTCCCCCGCGCCCCGGGGAGCTGAGAGACCGCCAGGGAATGGCATGCTCAGAGCCTGGGCAGGGCTCTGCTAGGAGGTTTGGGGATTGTTTTTTTCTTAAGTACCCTCAGCCTTGAGGGGGTACGAAATCTCCCTAAAAGCTGAATTTCTGTGAATCGGGCTCAGCAGTGACAGCAGTGTTGCAGGGCGTTGCTGGAGGCAGGCAGGCAGGGACCAAGGGCCACTCGGCGATGGCTCTGGCAACAGTGGCCGCCCGGCTGCAGGAGCACGGACTGGTCCCGGCTGCAGGACCACGGACAGGTCCCAGTTGCAGGACCGCGGACAGGTCCCGGCAGGGCGGGTCCCGACCCGGGCTCCGCCGCGCTCCCGGCTCTCCTGGTTCCTCCCGCTCGGCCCCCCCGGGCAGCTCCCCCGGCCGGGCGCTGCCTTCCCCTTCCCCGGCACGGCTGGCGTGCTCCCCCTCCGGCCCTGGGGGAGGGAGCACCAGCCTGTTCTTTACTTTTGTTACTTCTTTAACGGGGCTCGCTCATAATAAAGCAAATAAAAGGAGCAGGGAGATAGCAGATTTGGGCTAAAATGGACTGCCTTCCCTTTAATTCCCTTTTAAGAAACCTAGGCGTGGATAGTGGAAAATAAATAAACTCAGATTTGAGTTACTGTTAGCTGTTTCTTGACTGAAAACCTTGTTATCTTATTGGTTTGATATCTTCTTGATTGAGTATTGGCATTTCCTCTATGGCTCAATTACTGTGTGATTAAGATAACTGAACTGTGATTACTGAATCAGTAAGTTGTAAAATGTCAAGAAAATGATGCAGTCACAGAGATCAATTGCAGAGAAGCACAGAACTGCATTATAACTGCTCTGCTACTCTGAGGATACACAGATAATTATGATCCAGGGTTGTGTGTAACTGATAGTTCACTATAAAGCAATCTCTCATAGGACTACTTAGATGTACCTTTAAATTCCTTTGACTACAGAACTCAAAGTCCTTTCCCCCCATCCTCCAACCTTTTATTTCTACAAAGTGTATGGGTATCATTGACTGCTATTGAAGCATGCGGCTCTTATTAGAGTTTTTTTGCTGATACTGCCATTTGCCAGAAAAGCAGTTCTTCCTTTCTTTGTGCTCAGGACCCTCCCCCTTCACAATGGTTTCCTTTCAAAGGATGGAGTATACAGTGTGTGAGCTGTACACATAAACACTTCACGTTGTATACTGTTCTTCAAAGATTCAATTTAACAAGCAACATTAGCGGTGAAATCCAGGTCTCTTATTAAATAAAACACCAGAAAAATGTCTAATCCCTATCTTCTCAGTGACACCAACAGGCAAGTGTGGTAGGAAGCTTATTTCTTAGCCAGATTCTATACCCAAATTGAGCTACCTTTTTAAGCCAATGATTTTACTGACCATCATGAAGTGAACGACTGACCTTTTCTTAAACAAAACACATGTCTTACATTGAAATTTAATGCTAACAACCCATCTACTTTTTCCTGGGATATAATTGAAAAACAATTTGATTATGTTTTTAAGTTCGCCAGAAAGTACAGCACTATCTATTTATTATAGACAGTGAAATATTTCTTTTTAGTCAGTTTTCCAGAATTTGGCTGAAATATTAAACAGGCGTATTCTAGAAGTTGTCATTATATGATTATTGGTGTGTGAAATATTCCAGGATTGTCACACAGAAAGATGTTTTACGAACTATGTGGTCTTACATCTAGAAAAACTTTGCAGGATGATACTATTCTATGGAAAACTGCTGGCACGTCTCTTAATATACAGAATAACATAACATCTCCTTTAGGGTGTTAAAGTGATGAATCAACTTCATGTCATCTGAAACAAAGTTTCAGAAATAGAAAGTATTTCAGTTCAGAAACAGCTCATCTGCTTTGCTGCATTGGAAATGCTAAATTTAAATATAAAATTAATACTTCTTTAAGTGGCCAAAAAAAAAATCAGATAAAGAAGCACATTTTTTTCCAAATGCGTGTATATATCTGACCATCAAGTAGAAAAATTAAAACCAATTTATTTTTCATTTTAATTGCCTGTGTGGCTGGTATTCCTGAGCTTGCTCAGGTGGCTAAAGCTAGAAGTAGTACTCATGGCTAATCCTTGCAGGAATCAATCCCATGTCTTACTAGTTTTATAGGTAACAGAATCTGTGGAAAGAGTAGGACTGATATATGGCACTGAACCTGAGGCTATATTCCACAAACTTTGACCTCCCACATGATGATATTTAAATGTTGAAATACCGTCTCGTGCCCAATAGCCTTTTCTTTCTTTCTTTCTTTCTTTCTTTCTTTCTTTCTTTCTTTCTTTCTTTCTTTCTTTCTTTCTTTCTTTCTTTCTTTCTTTCTTTCTTTCTTTCTTTCTTCCTTTCTTCCTTTCTTCCTTTCTTCCTTTCTTCCTTTCTTCCTTTCTTCCTTTCTTCCTTTCTTCCTTTCTTTCCTTTCTTTCCTTTCTTTCCTTTCTTTCTTTCTTTCTTTCCTTTCTTTCCTTTCTTTCTTTCCTTTCTTTTTTAAAAATTTTTATTTTTTATTTTCTCTTGCTTTAATATAGTCTGTAGTTAACAGACCTCTTTTCAATTTAAGCCTCTGGGAAGGATATATTATGTTGTCATCAATGATAGACTAATCCACCAATGCATCTTTAATCCAGAAGAGGGATAATTCTAATTCCGGGCAAAAGTGCAAGAAGGGATTCCAGATAATAGAAAATATGCTTTGCTTTGCACGGAATTTTCAAAATTTCATTGACAGAGCTTTTTATACTATTGCAGTTATTTATGTCTAATTAGCAGTTATAAGCAACACTATGAAATATTGTACATCTCAAAAATGTATAATACAAGTTCTTGGCCAGTGCTTCAACTGCTCAGAATTCTCCAAGCAGTTTTTTGTTTGTTTTTGGTTGTTTTTTTTTTCCCCAGTTTTTTACACATAAGTATTCATTACATATAAAACTAACAATATGTGCTAAGGAAAGCAATTATATTAATTTTGGGGTTACTATTAGCTGTGCAGGAGATTGCAGAGATCTCCTGCAAATTTCCCACTACCTGTGTTGCACATGTGGAAAAGCATCATTAAAAGTTTGCTTTCTGGATTTCCATGGCAGAGCTCTTGGCTTTGCACATGTGCTGTTATACCGAGCCCTTCTTCCAACTCAAAAATATCTTTTGTGTTCCTCACATCTTAATTTAAGTTAAAGGTTTCTCACAATGAAACTTTCCCCTCCTCCCATCCAAAATGTAAGCACCAAGTCATCCAAAGACTTTTTGCTCCCTCTGTTAACTATATGTTTATTGCCTGTATGGAAAAAAAAAAACATAAGCATTTTCAAATGAGTGGTTTGTGGTTTTAGGGGGTTTAGTTGGTTTAGTTTTGTTTTGTTTTTTAGATTTTTGGGACAAAATAGCATTTTCAAGTGTGAAAATATTTCAAATATAAAACTATAATCAACCCCACCACCAAATATTATGAAACTGAATGTCTGAAGTGAGTTGTTTCACTTCAAGCTTTTGAATGGAAAATTTGCATATTGTTACTTCTTAACCCTATTTAGATAAGGCAAAGTATTCAGAAATAGTTGCATGGTAAGAAATTATTTTCTATTGCTTTCATATATATATATATACACACATACATAAATATTCTGCATGCACAATTTATTTATTTAAATAGATTAAATACACATCAAGGTGATTGTTTCTGAAAATCTGTGAGACTTTCTCTGGGAGCAAAGTGAACAGAGGTTCAACAAATAGCCTTTTTAAATTGTATTTTTAAAAGGACAACAATTTTGTGTACAGTTATGCTATGAAATGACAGCTGAAGTTCTATAATTATCTGCTGTCGGTCATGTGATGATATTCCAAATTAAGTGCATACTTCACATTTTTATTGACAATTTTACACTGTCTGTCTAACCTGAAGATCAAGCTGAGTAAATTCCTTCTTGCTTAATGTCAATGGCAATAATTTGTTGATTCTCTATTTGCTGAACCACTTCTTCATTGAAATATATTTTCATATTAAAATTGTGTTCAAGTACTAACAAAAGGATCTTTGCACCTAAACAGCAATTTTCATAACTGTTTGGGGTTTTTCCTTCCTGACAAAATGGAATCAGTTTTCTGATTGTTTCAGTTACCCTTAAGGTGTGATTGAAAGGTACCTGATGAGAAGATACAGATTTAAGCACACCAAATGTGATGTCAGCACACTTCTGCTGGCACTGTGGGTAGAACCAGGTTGTCTCTTTTGCATCACTGTCAGTTGGTATAGACCTGAAAGCCTTTGAACACAGTGAAATTTCCAGATTGCAGGGTCAGATGCCTCCCCCACTTTCCCAGCTACCCCAGCACTTGCTTTTCTGTCTCATAAACAAACTGGTGATGTCTGCTAGGTTGAGCCAATGAACTAACACTTTCTGCAACTTTGCTGTCAAATTCTGTCTCATGCAGGGTGAATCCTATCCTCTCTACACCAGTTAATGTGCCGCTTAATAGTACCACAGAAACTTAAAGCAGAAAAGTGCTTCTTGGCTGCCTGGGGGTTCTCCCTCAAACAGGCTCAAGGAATTGCAGCAGTGTCAGATGTAAGGGAGCAACAACTGAGCTTCCAGGGGAAGGGAGCTTTTGATCAGACTCCAGGATCAGAATGGCCCACCTCTCAAAGACAAAATATGCTTCAATTACAGACTGGAAGCAGAGTGCCTGGAAAGCTGCCCAGCTGAAAATTACCTTGGGGTGCTGGGTGACAGCTGGCTGAACATGAGCCAGTGTGTGCCCAGGTGGCCAAGAAGGCCACTGGCATCCTGGCCTGGATCAGGAATCATGGGGCCAGTAGGACCAGGGCAGATCATAGCCCCTACATGGCATTGGTAAGGCTATACCTTGAGCACAGTGTCCAGTTCTGGGCCCCTCAGTTCAGGAAGGACATTGGGGTGCTGGAGTGGGTACAGAGTAAGACAATGAAGCTGATGAAGAGTCTGGAGCACGAGTCTTATGAAAAGCAGCTGAGGGAGTTGGGGTTGTTTAGCCTGGAGAAAAGGAGGCTCAGGGGACCCTTTATCACTCTTTACAGCTGCCTGAAAGATGGCTGTAGCCAGGTGGGGATTGGTCTCTTCTCCCAGGCCACCAGTGACAGGACGAGAGGGTACAGTCTCAAGCTGTCCTAGGGGAGGTTTAGGTTGGACATCAAAAAGAAATTGTTCACTGTCCCTGGAGGTGTGTAAAGGAAGACTTGACATGGCACTTGGTGTAAACATGGTGGTATTCAGTGATAGGTTGGACTCAATGATCTCAGAGGTCTTTTCCAACTGAGTTGATTCTGCGATTCTCTAAAATTCTGTCACCGAGGAAGGGTGACTCAAACTGTGATAAGCAGTGATCAAAGACAAAGACACTTCAAAGCAATGACAGTGGAAAATCTGGTGATGTGTCAAACTGTCCCTCTGAAGGAACAAGAGCAGAGAAGCTGGTCTTTGTTGTAGAGTTGATGAAGAGATGTGGCCAAAGGGAAATTTCCAAAGATACTTCTGTTGCTGTTCCTATGTTAATAAGGAATTTTTTAGTGCTTTTACTCACATTCTTGAACAAGTAAAGAGTGTCGTGTTGTGAATTAATCATTTGTCACTGGAAAAATATACAGTCAAGACTGGAAAAAAAATTACCTGTTCTCAGTCCAGAGCCCCAAAACAGCAGACCATGCCTCTCTCTAATTTTCTCTGTAAGACATGACCAGCACTGCACCTTGCTGTAGCTTCATTACTAAAAAAGGAATATATGATTATTAATATTAACCAGGGATTGGATGTTGGAACCTGTGTTATGCTGTTGCTCTTTGCTGGAAGTAACCAAGTGGCTAGATTAGGCAGCTACCTGGAAAATCTTTTCCTCTTCTTTTGGCATGAGTTTGAGGGTGTAGAATTTCATAATTTAAGGTCAGTTTATCTGGTTGTCTTTGTTTCAGCAGCTATAGGAACTTCTGATTCTAACTTGAGCTGAAATTGGACCTGGAAGATGGAATTGGAAGGGTTTCAAGGCATCTTAAGACCATGTTTCTTAATTTTTGAGTTCTGATTCAAGCAAATGAAAATGTATTCAGGCACTATTTTTAATGTGCAATCCCTTCTAAATCATGAAAAATGGTCATTACTGTATGTTTTATTTAGAGTCCCTGTTATTGCTAGAGAAAAGACAGATGTGTTTAAATTCTTGGGTGATGTTCTCTTATTTTTTGCTAGACAGAAATAAGACAAGATGATAATTATGTAGTTCTTCCATTCAGAGGCTATATAATTCAGTAATCACACTAATCTTAGATTAGTATTATAAATATAAAGTTGGACTAATAGTACACATCATTACTTCAGAAATAAACCATGTATTTGAATTCAAGGCAAGCATTTGAGATTTAAGAGCGAAAATAGTCATTAAATAAGGGATTTTTTTTCCCTGAGTAACAAAAGAATATATTCTGTACTGTTTTTGGGTAGAAACCTGATATAAAGTGCAGTGATAAAAAAAAAAAACCTGTATATTTTATGTTACATATATTTGAATGAATGTGTATTCTGTGTGAGTGGAAGAAATTTTTTTTAATATTTCTAAATCTTAGGTAATTATCTGGATTCCCACTAGAGAGTTTCTGTAAATGTCTCCTTTTTTTTTCCTTCCCAAATATATACTCCTTTTTTCTCTGTTTGTGCATTTCAATGAGTAAATAGGTTTATTCGGAAAACAGATTTCTCTTATTGTTATCTTTACATTTGTACATTCAACTTCTATTTTATAATTTTTTATTTTATTTGTGCAGGTAGCAATTTTATACACATTCCCAGTCTTTCTGGATGTAAAGCAAAGATGCTCAGAGTATTTTTCAGAGCAATAAAGAATAAAAATACAACAAAAACACTGCCTCAAGCACATGTAGAAGTGTAAGCAAAGAGATGTACATGAATATATATTTAAAAATCTTAAGTTAAAAGACAAAGTACAGGTTTACAGAGCATGCACTGCTCCTAGTACTATCCTGAGAAAATGCATTTTTGAAAGAAGAACAAGGTACATATATTACATGTTGTAGCCTGGAAAAGGTTAACAAGGGCAGTTGCTCCAGCAGTTTTCACGTTATCACAAGCAAGCTCAACTTACCTTGTGTTAAACTGACTAAAAGAAAAAAGCAAGTAAGGAATAACCTGCTCACAGAGTAATGTTGTTTCTTGCCTACTCAATCTAAAAATAAATAAATAAGAAGTAAGGAAAAAAGAAAGGTGGGAAGGGAAGGCGGTGGGGAAGGGGAGGCACAGCGAGGTAAAGAAACGAACAAAATGTTGTCAAATCTCAGAGAGGAGAGAGACTTCCTTAACAGTAAAAAAAGAAAAAAATCCTCTTTTGGACTTTATCTTGCCAAGAGCTTCTGGCTCCTTCTGTTTTCTGGGACTGATAGTAGCATTCAAAGACTTTGGAACAGGTGTTGTTCTTAAAATACTAGCGCGTTCAACACTGAGCTTGACATTAAATATCGTCTGAGCATCCCTAAAGCTTAATGCTGGTTGTCAATCATTTCAAGGACAGCTGACGACAATTGTGTTATGGAGAAATATGTTGTCTTCTCTGTTGATCTTTTGAAGACAAAACAGTTTCCAGTGTGCCAGCATTTAATTCACTTTCTCCTCAGGCCTTACTTCTGATGACTAGGAATCTAGGATTGTTTTGCTTTTTTTTTCTCTTTTTTAAACCTATAGAAATACAGAAGGATTCATCTGAGCAGAATAGACCTGAAATTCATTGGTTTTGGGTGGCCTTTTCTTTTTGCCTTCCATCTCACTCAACAGCTAGTTATGTGACTAGGCATCTTATTCCAAAGGTATGAAAGAGAACTCTGAGCTGGTCCTTTCGTCATTTATTTGATATTTAGAATGAGAAAATTGTCCTCAGACAAATAGCTTGATGTTTTTTTCCTCTAAATATCAGATAACTTCTGGACAAGTGATGAGTGTGTTTTTGCATAAGTTCTGCCTTTTCCCACATTTTAGTTAGGAATTTCTCACAATTTAGTTTAGGAATTTATAGTGATATGGAAAACAATAGGGAAATTACATTATTTTAGAGGAAAATATTTTTTCAGAAAAAACAGCTTTCTTTGGGAAAGATCAAAAGGACTCTTTGCAGAGTAAAAAACCTTCAAAAGTCAATAATAATCACAATTTATCAGTGACAAGCTGTTTTCTTTTTTTTGTGTGTTTTTTAATGATTGAAATCAAAATGCACAATATTTTAATCCACATATTTCTTTTTAGCATATGGATTATGTTTGTGAGATGATAAGACATTCACTGCATTTTTTAAACTGTATTGTTTCTTTATTATGTTGAAAGATCATGACATTTGGAATTTGGACTTAACATTTCCTTTTTTTCATTTCCAGAACAGTGGGAAGAAGAATGGGCCTCATAAAACCTGTAGTTATAGTTATATAGTTATTATATGTTAGGGATTTAAATAATTAAATGTTCAGTGTAGAAAAGAATAGTTAATAAATATTAATGAAAGGTCTTAAGCCACACATTTGCCAAGATTAAGGAAAATTAACAGGATCACTGATTTACAGGGGACTATATATAGCTATAAGTTGTGTCTGCTCCAGTGCTGTAATAATTGGGTGACAGCATGGGAGGAAAAAGGTGAGAGAATAATGTGGTTATAAAAATATGCACTATAGTTATGCACTATATTTTGGGGGCCTTTCAAGGTCTGGCTGTACATTAGTGTTTGGAATTTTTAAAACATGGTTTTAATGGGGCTCTTTGAAGCAGAACTATGGCTAAATTATCTCCTTAGTCATGCTCAAGAGCTGCTTCTGCATTGGAAACAGAAACCAGGATGCATTAGAAATCCTGACTGTCTTTACTACCTTTTTGTACTTTTACAGGAATATCTACCCAAAGCTGTTGGTTTGTTTGGTTTTTTTTAGTTGAGGTATATGAGATGTTTAGAGTTCACCAGGAGAGTGACTCTGCTGACACTGTCTTGCAGAGCATGTACCTGAGAGTGGTTAGAGCAAGGCATGGTCCATGGATCTGCTGCCAACAACTTCCTGCCTGGAATTAGGCAGGTGATGCTCTTCCATTGTACTACACTGAGTACTTTTCCTAAGGAAAGGGGTGGAAGGCTTGGCTACCCACATCAGTCATGTAAACTCACTGCACTGCAGTGTGAGACCACAGACAGGATTCATGCTTTACACACTTACAGGTATGCCAAAAGTTGTGATGGTTAAAGCATACTTCCATATTTTCTTTCGATAGGGTGGAGGTTTACATCCAACTATTTTCAATTCTCTGTAATAGCTTGGCATTTTCCTCTCTGAATCAATGCTGGTTTTTTTCTTTTCTTCAAATTTATTAGCAATTGAAGTTAATTATTATTTAACTTATTTTTGTACCTGTAGAGAGTAACCATAAGTGATGTCTGAATTTTGAAAAAGCAGTCTCTTATCCTTTAAGATGTATTAAGAACCTTTAAAAAAAACAGATTATAAGCAAGCTTAAATACAAAATTGATCTTTTTTTTTTTTTGAAGTTTACTTACAGAATGAACTGGAGTGGTGATTGATTTTTAGAGGTAAGGTGTAGTCCTGGGTGGTAAAGTGTACAAGTGATCTTTGGCCAAGAAAGAAAAAAGGAGGGAGTAGCTGTGAAGAAGCAGAGATGGATTGACGGATGGGATTGCTGAGTGAGCAGCAGGTATTGCTTTGGAATGAACCGAAAGCTTCTCCAGGCTGCTGATCGATCCCTGCAGCAGAGGCAGCGATCAACAACAGTCAGGATGGACAGGGGGAAATTGCTGCAGACATTTGAACACATCAGTCAGAATTCTTATACAAATAAATCAGACAGGTGTTGAATTGTGCTCATACTACTGTTGAGCAGGATCCAGATGGGGATTTTGGTTCCAATTACAACTCAGTGCTAATCATCAAATTAGATAGTGGGACCAGTAACTCCTGGCGAAATGCTTTGCTGCCTGCATCCAGTTGGAGCTATCTGAATTGCAGTTTTCCCCCCACATTTTCATGATTAAATAAGTCAATTATGTATCAATAATGTACTTCCTTTTGACACCAACAGTATCTTCAGAAAATCAGTTATCTATCTGGAGATTTCAACGTTTTATATTTCAAATATATTTATAAATAGAGAAACGTTTATGTAGGCGATAACCTGCATTAATTACAGAAGAAATCGTGCTTCAGATAGGATAAATAGTTCATTTATTAATTTTTCTGCTGATGTGTGTCTCCTGGGACTGATTGCTTGAACTGTCAGGGGAGCTTCAGGCCTTCTGTTTGTGTCTTTTGTGGTGAATAGTTGTAATGTTGCTAATTTTTGCTGGGTTTTTTGTGGGTATGCTTTTTTAAACATAAATAATCACAATCTGTTATTGTATGAATCTCACCTGGAACGTATCAAATTACTGAAGCAATAACTTTATATAAATAGCTATGATCACTCAAAGAAAAAGGTGGAAATAAAAACAGCCACCCCGTGCATCAATAATTCAGATGTGAAATAGAGGTAAATAGTTCAACTAGCAGTCTCACAAGTGACAAGCATGAGCAATGTCTTTTCCAGGGAAGCAGCAGACTAAGTTCAGGGAAATAGAAGTCATATAAATAAATAAATAAATAAATAAATAAATAAATAAATAAATAAACCAATCTGGAATTACACTACTTATTTTGCAGTTTAGCTTTATTCTTCATTTTAAAACAGCTTTTCCTTTTATGAATTCAGTGTAGGCAAGGTCCTCTCACTGAAAGGAAGACAAAAACCAGAAAGCCCAACTATAAAAATACTATGTGACCCACATCATAATGGATGGATCTTAATGAGCTGAGCGAAATAATTACAAGTAAAGCTAAGAGGTTAGAATTAATTGGGAGAATATTATTAGATTTTTCTCCAACCTGATATGGTTGATATGTCAGTTTATATGAATTGTCACTGAAAATAATTCCAGGTGCTCTATTAAAGGTTATGAGACATCTTCTGCCACCTTCACATATTCTGTTTTATCTGAGATGACTTTCTAAGATAAGCAAGAATGAAGGAGGAAGTTTTTTACATTTATATCATGAAGGCATTGCCTTCTAATCTTTTTGATGCTCGGAAGTCTATAAAATTAATTGTTTGTATTCAATTAAGATGTACATAACTATTTAGTCAATGAAATATTTTTCTAAAGTGAAGTTAATGAGAAAGAATCTTTGTAATGGTGTTTCTTAGTTTGATAGTAGCTGTTTTTCTAGCTATTAAATTTTGAGATATTGCTGTGCCGAGAACTGTGATTTTATTTAATCTATTTTAATGCTTAGGGTATTGTAGCAGTTTGCACAGCACTTAAATATTTTGGTGTTCATTTATCATGGCTAATTCATGGCTTCCAGGGAGAGTTTGTGAATGGCACAATAAACTAAACATAATAACAGAATAGTTTGCTCTTGAAAACAGGTGTTTCTTGATAGGTTTTCAGGCTTGGCAAGAAAAGCTTGTGGCAGTAAAATATTGCAGTGAGAGTGGCTGTGCAAAAAACTGAATCTTTGCTTTTTGACAGACCAGTGTGTTCTTTGTCACATAAGATAACACCATCTTTGGCCACATGACACAGAATATCTCTGGGGCTGGTGGTGAAAATTTGGGTCCAGCCAGGCTCAGTCCAACTGCAGAGCTTGCTGTTCTGCTGCAGGGAAGCACCAATACTTCTCTTGTTCTGGGAACTTGTCCTTGAATAAGAGTTTGTCCTGGAATAAGTCCTTGAATAACAAATCAGTTATCAGAGTTGGCATCTACATAAACAATGTGGACCCCTGACAGGAAAGGGTCTAAATTATGGCACTGTCTGATGCTCACAGGACTGTCTGCTGGGATTATGAGGCAAGAGTCAAGATCTGTTCTCTGCATTATCAAGAAAGTAAAATAGTCCCCAGAAATAAATCAAATTTTCTACAGAAATTTGATTTCTTTCTGGTTGCACTGCTGCTCCACACAAAGGGATATGTTTGTACACTTGTTAAATCCTCAGTAGTTCCTACAGTAATTTATACTTGCACTTAAAATCAAACACATGATATTTCATAAAACAAAGCAAGACATATTTCTGAAGCAAAAAATTTATCTTCAGTTTTTATTTATCTGAAATTTTTGATCAATCCTGAAATTTTATCAGGTTTTAAGCTTTAGAAATACTTTTCAGTAGCCTTTTACATTTTGCTACTTAAGAAATACCATGATGACCAAAACAATTTCAAGATCTCTTGTAACATCTAGGTAGTTCTGTTGTTAAAATCTAGTGCTAGAGAACATAATAGCTACAGCAGAAGAAAAATAGAGAAGTAAGAAAAATGAAGGCTGTTTCTTATTTTCAAAAATGCAAATTACTATGTGAGTTACAGATACAAGAAAGACTTTCACCACCTTGCAGCTTATCTATCTAGTTGTTGCCATGAAAGGCATGTGTTTCATACCTTTAATCCTTCCAGCATAGTTACTTTATATGAATGAATTGTTGCACATGAGAAGCATATTTCCATTCTTACCCTGTGTTTCCAAAATTACTCTTATAAAATGATATCCTGACAAGACCAGACTAACAGGAAATGTTAAACTTGGCTTAAACTATACTGATGATAAATAGGAAGCAACAAAGCATGGAACTAGATAGTCTAGGCCACTGAAACTCATCTTGCATTAGAAACAGAAAATATCTCACTTTTTCTAATCTTGTAATGTTCTCAATCACAGACTTTGAAGAAATTATGAGGATTTTTCATGACACGGGATTTGCAGCAACCTACACTATGATGAAACAGTATGTCTATAAAGAGCTATTCTATCTTTACTTGCAATGCATATCTTTCAGAACATTAATGCTCAGTCAGCAAGACAAAAACTTTTCATATAAAAGTGGTTTTAAATGTCCAGGAGGAAAAAAATGTTCCTCTAAATATGTACTCTACTTTCCAAAGAGTTGTTCTAATGACACAGCTTTCATACAGCTTTCAGACCAAAATCAGAAAGCAAATGGCATAAATGTTTAAAATGGAAAAAAAGCCTGAAAGTAAAAAAGGAACCCAAACAAGCTTACGTTGGTGAAAATGTGGCAATAATAAATTTATGTATTTTATCACATTGATATATTTTTATTTCAGAACTTCAGGATTGCAGTATTGTGTTCTACCACACTTTGGGAGGCATCAAAAACAGGATGGCTTTTACTGGCATTAACTGCATTTTCTGAGGGACATCTGGATTTGTTTCCAATCTACTGAAAGTAAAAATAGAACTACTATGAATACTCTAAGGTGTCATGGTGTGTTTTCCTGCTTTCTAAATCATCAAGACCAGAACCTCCAGGCACTTCAACCAAATGCACTTATCTCTTTCTTCAATGTAGTATCTTTTCTGATTCCTTCCATTCCAGCTGGATACCAGTGACTCAACCTGACTTTCTCCCAAGACAGTTCTTGACCCAGCTCAGATCAGTTGGGAAATTTCTTTTTTCAAGTACGAGAGAGCTGTCCTTGAAGTGTGGGGGCATTCAGTTGCTTCCTCATTCATCAGACTAACTGTAAAAGTCCTGGGAGTTTTTATTTCCATAAATAATACATAGGTTCCATACTGTTTTGTGAGAAAAACAGCACATGCTGTTCTCTATAACTGAAATGTAAAATCAGTGATGAAAAATGAAAACCTTTAGACCCTAGCCCTGGACTGGTCACCTCTAATATGCAATGAACATGGTACCAATTCAAATGGACATCTAGCAAATTTCTTTGGATAGTACTTTTCTGTTTGTTTTTAATTAATAATTTTTGTTTCCTAATTTCACAAAGTGCTGAAATTCTAACATTTAATATTTGCTAAAGTATCAGATGAAAAAGATCTCCTTATCTCTTGCAAATACATGAAAGGGTTAAAAATGATTCTGTGTGCCAAAGAATCCTTGTTTACCCTTGCAGTTGAGCTGCTACATGAATATTCTATAATCCAGTACTGCCAAGCTGAGACTGAAATTTTGTGAAAACGGGGCACAAGTAATTTCTCTCCTGGCTGTTTTATAAAGCTTATTGTATCTCTTCTTCCCTGATAAATATTCCTGAAAATAGGCAGGGGATTTAGTGTTGAGGAGAGGGGAAGAGGAACCTGAGGTGTATGGGAAACATACTCACTTAAGTCCTGTTTGCTTTATTACAGAAAGCAGCAGTACATTAAAACTTTCTTGAGATTCAGCCAGCACGGGCAGTCCATAGCAGTTCAAATATCACCCTTTATAACACTCTAAAATAGACACCTGACTGGTTCTGTGTTGAAGCTTTTCAATTTAAGGCTTTTTTGGCTTCAGTGACCTAAAATAAATGTGATACATTAATTCTGAGTCTATTGCTGTGAGGGAGAAAATAAATCAGTTGAAATGCTCAGCAGATAGTCATATATGCTATTTGTCCTTCTTGCTATTTTAGACAGGAGATTTTTTTAGCACTGAATACCTCTGAAAGGTGTGGTGAATGTGGCACTATTTTTCTTTCCTTAGCTGGTTCAAGTTATTTGCAGAATGGAGTACAGGATAGTGCTTTTCTTTCTTTTGGTTGCAGAGGGAATCTTGCATTCCTAAACTTTAGTGCTTCTGGGATGCACTCTAATTAGAGGTCTAAAATAGACTGTAGAACTCCCTTTCATAACTGCATAAAACTTATAAGAATCTCATAATAGCTCCTCTCAAATCTCTCACATCTGGAAATAGTGAAACCAATTATGTTTGAGGGTTGCCTTTTTCTGCTTCTATGGAAGGATCTTGCATAACACCCTGAGAATCACACCTCTTAAGAGAACTGATGCAGGAAGTGAAGGAGTGGTCAAAAGCAGAGCTACCTAGTTTTCTGTCTTGCATTTTTTTCCATGCAGATGGACTTGAGCTAATTTCATCAATAGAAATTACTGCCTAAGTGGAATAATTTATTTGCTTGAAACAATTTAGGAATAAATGACACTTAAATGAGTTTTCTAACAACATTCATTTTTACACTGTTTCAGCTAAATCATATATTAGCACACAAAATGAAGCAGCTGGAGATATTTCTGGCACTTGAGAAAAGATTCAAATTCATAGCCATAAATTTAACCCATCTGGGCTAAAAAATGAAGGACATGAAGAATATGATGAATATTTTTTAATTATGTGTGTTATCTGTAGCAGTCTATGCACATAAGGTATTTTCTGATAATGAAACCATTTTTGAGTATATATTCAGTTATTTAATATCTTTAGTATTGCTGAATACAGTTTAGGTTTTGCCTAAAAATTTACCTGAGGAGTATGAACTTAGCTGGTTTTGTTATTAGAATCAAAGTCTGATTGCTGTTTGAGGTTTTTAAAATACTGAAATAATCACTAATGTAATTACCAATGAATCACGCATTGCAAGATACTCCTAATCTTTCATGCAGTCTTTTGTGGTTTTCCCCATGAAAACAATTTCTTCCTAAAATAACAACATCATCTGGCATGTAGTGTCTGAACATCATGTACTTACTACATTCTCTGTTGTTCTACGTAATGGTAAAAAATATATCAAAGTAGTTTCCATATAAACTGAACCATTGATTAGTAACATTTATGCCATTAAGTATTTCAAAGTAGTATTATCCACTGTTAGGAAGAGTTATGAAGTTATGCATTTATAACACAAAAATCAGCAGAACAAATACTTTTAAATATTCCTTCAGAATCAATGATTGTAAAATGCCAAAGCTTTATCATTAACAATGAAAAATAGGAGAGTTTGGTTGCTTTGGCTGGCATTCATACTTCTATGTGTAGAAATGGGCTAATAAGGAACAAGTCCCCCTGCAAGATCTCAAAATACAGATACAAAATTATTTTATATATAATCATCCATGTCTGATGAGTCAGCATGTTATATATAACTTGCAGTGCATTATTTTTTATAAGTGACTTCATTCTTGGAAATAGAATCTTCAGAGAAGTCTAAGGGATTAAGTCAATTTGAAACTAAAATTTGAAACTTCTGGAGAGCCAAATGTTTCAGTGTCTTTATTAGGAGCACACTTACTAAATGGATTGCCAGACATAGGAAAGGGACAGGCTGGTCCAGATGGTGTTTACACCATCTGAAAAATGTCCTTCCTCCATTGATTAGAGTACAAAAGTAAAGAATAACTTCCTAAAATTTGACAAGACTAAAGGCACCACTAGGGGTCTTTTTCCCCTGTGTTTAAATAACCATACAGGCCACAGTTATGAAGTTCAAACATTAAAGGATATTTATTATTTNAATTGCTACAGTGATTGAATTCAGAGTTCAGAGATAAATTTCTTTCTGACAAACCAAGTTAGTATTGATATTTGAACTTAAGTTTACTGGCTCTGTTTATCATTGATAGTAAGTTACATCTGCAGAGCAATGTATTGAAAGCCATCTGCCAAATTAAACCTGGGAATGGTATTTCACAGTGTTGCTCTGATTTTACTTGAGGCCTGAACTTAATTCTGTTTTTAATTAAGCTAAATTGCAAATTAAAACCCCTGTATTGCCCTTGGCTGCCAATGTAGAGGTAAATAGAGTAGATGTAGAAACAGATGAACGTGAGAAGCTGCCCACTCTAGATTACAAGGAAACATAGGTGGGTCAGGAGGTTGCTGTTTGCAATTTACCTCATGTTAGTTCATAATCCTGTCAGCCTTTGGGAGATTACTGTGGAACAGAGCAGTCCTCTAACAATGCTTCACATAGTAATAATCAGGAATAAAACCTCTTTCCCAGTAAACAGAAGGAGCTCTGTGCACCCACCAAACCATAAGCCTTTCCAGAATAAGTCCTCTCAGTCTGGAAACCCTGGCTGCTTGCCACTGTGCTCTCCTTCACTGTCCCTCAGGAACTTGCAAGCCCAGACTTCAAAAAGGAAAAAAGGGCTGAAAATGTCACTCCACAGATCAGATCTTTCACAGATAGAATATTTTCCATGGGAATGTTATCCTCATCTCTCTTGATACTGCTTGCAGCTGTGCAAGGTGTTTCATTGCATAATGGGAAAATACACAGGCAGTAGATTCATAGAAGTATTTAATATCTGTGCTTTGTAGCATTATTATTACTTTAATTCAAACTAACATACTAACAAACTAACAAACTAACTGTTGCCTCTTGTAAATGAGTTTGCATTAAAAATGAGGTCTGAATAGCTCATAACAGCGGGGTTGGAACTTTAAGGCCTAATCATTCTATGATTCTAAGAATAGGTCTCCTATATGTCCTTTAATTTAGATAAAATATAATCCAGAAAAAGCCTGTATGTGTGATCTCTGTATGGTGTCTCTGGCGAGTTTCACATTTGCTGGATGCATTGCACCAACCAAAGTGACCTGTTAGTTGCATGCAATCTGGGACACAGGTAGGGTGGGTGTGGAGACCTGGCTCATTCCTGCTCTGGAATGGTGGGAAACATCACTGACACTGTGCATGATGTCCTCTAGCAACGTGCCAGATGCCGTGAGACCACAGTAGACCAGGAAACCATTTCTGCAGTTTTTGGAAGGTGATAATCCACAGGTTGCATTGGTGGTCTTTCCCTCAGGAAAGGCTTTGTCCACTATTGCTGGATGTCCCGTGGTCAAGCTTTCCATCTTGCTCCTTCAGAAGAAAGTCCCTCGGTGTGTATTGCACAAAAAAATAGGAAATTAAATTCTTTCCAGGTAGGAAGAATGAGTGTGATATGAGGGCAAATCTGAGGGGAAATTAAAATATCTGATAGTTCTAGGGTTGAGTAGAAATGTAGCTTTTTGGCTGATTTAAGTTATACTTTCATTATGGCTCTTGAGGCAGTTACAAGGCAGAGTAAATAACAAAATTCCCTAAATCAAATTCCATCCTTGAAATGAGACACCATGTACACTTAACTTGTGAGGGAGCTCTGGAGAATATTTAATGCTTTTAAAACATCTGCGAGATGTGCAATGATTGGCAAATATTGGCTATCGTTCCTTAAGTACTAAGAAATTATTAATTTCCCAAATCCATTAACACTGTTAATATTTTATCTTTTGGTTACTGCTCTGAATGAATGTTGTTTGTTTTTTTGTTTTTTTTTTTTTAAGGGTACTAATTAAACTTAGAAGAGAAAATAATTTTTACTCTGGTTCAATCTAAACCTCCTTTGGGGTGAGTGGCCAATTCCATCCATGTCCCACCCTTGTTTGGCACAGCAGTAGGGTTGTGCTAAGCTCCAGCTGCTGCTGTGATTTGTCACCCAGAGCAATACTGATGCTGTAATATTGTTCATTTAAATCCAGCTTAACCGAAACTTTGGGGTTCTCAGTAATGATGCCAGTTTTCTTTTAAAAAGATTTAAGATACCTATGTAGTTTCATGTTCTCCACGTATCATTGCCAAATTAATTGAAATGGAAGCAAGTTGTAGAAAAGGGTTTATTTCCATGTTCTTTTCAAAGCTAATATATAATGTTGTTCTTACTCCTTATCATTTTGTGCCTCCAATACTCTTTTTTTATTTCCTTGTACATTTTTTTCAACTGGAGTTATCCATTTTTTTCTAAATGCAATGTAATTTTTTTGAGAATATGATGATAAACAAATTATAAAGGATCCTTCTTGTTTTTTCTTTTTTTCTTTTAAGAACTTCATTGTCATTTTAAAGTTACAGTACTTAGATTTTCTTCCTTTCTGTGTGTGAATGCTCCACACCCACTTTCTAGGAGTCAGAGGGACAGAGCAGGGAAATTAATAGCTGGAAGACCAGAATTTCTATTTGGTCAAGACTGCTGACTCTTAAGCCAAAAATGCATATATGTTACTCTTTCAGTAGTAGAGAAATTCTACTATCATGGACATATTAGATTGCCTGTTCCTAGAATTTCCATTTTCTTCCTTTCCTTAACTTCTGAAAGTCTCTTGTTTTGGTTTGTTTGGGGGGGTTTTTTTGTTTGTTTTTTAATATCAATTTCATATTATTCAGTGTATTTTTACATTCTTATAATGCCTTCTTTGCTTTCCCATAGAGACTGGGTGTACATGGGGAGTGAGGAACATGATCACAAATGCCCTCCCCTATTGCCCTCATCCTTTCCAGCTGCACAGCTGGCTATCACTCCCACTGTTGTTCAGTTGTCATATCCACTACTCTTGTTTAGGAAGAAATTAATTGTTTACTGGCTGATAAAGAAGTGTACTCAACCCTGCTGACTCCCAGCTTGTCATGGGCCAGGGCTTAGTCTCTTCCTTTTTTGTTCTATATGAGTTTGTCCAGGCCCACTCTTAAACTGTTTGTGTATAAATCATGGGAGTGGTGGCACTTCGTCTTAATATATTCTTTAAGATTTCACCAAAAATAGTCTTTGGACCATATAAAAACAAGGCAAGGTCTTATGTAATCTTAGCAAGAAAAATATCTTCTGAATTGTAAAGTAAATAATTATTACATAGGGACAAATTCCAGAAGTTCACATTTATTTAAATCTTAACCTTTAAACCCTTGGAGGAAGGAAAAGTATCTACAGGACATTATATATCTCAGCAATAGCTCACTGTTCAGGCTGAAATATTTAAAAAACTCATATGTCTATGTGCAATCAAATATATATATATAATAAATGATGAGTGGTGCAACTTAAAGCAGATTTTTATTTGCAAGACAACAGAAAATACCTTTCCTTTAAAGACAGTATTTTAAGTCTTGTTTTCCACACATTTTTAATAATAGTTTTCCATGTTATGTGCTACAGTTTGTGCTTTCTTGAACAATTTCATACAGAATTTCAGATTAAGATGTGCCATAAATATCAGAGTATAAATAATCTATCATTATACAGACATTTCGTAAATAATGTATGGCTGTGACAAGAATGAGCAAGCATAACTTCTAAGTCAACCTTCTGAAACACTGATAAATGTATGCAACAAAAATTTGCAAAATTTATTCCCAAATTATAACAGCTACACACTGATGTAGTAAGGAGATAAAGTGAATGGTTAATACACAGAAAAAAAAAAAAAGAGTATTTGCAGATACAGTTTATTTTAAATATAGGCTATATTTTTCTTTTAATCTATTGCAGTGCTAAGTGAGAATATCACAACACTATTAGCAAATCAGCTAAGGAAAAAAGCTGACATATATCCCTCACTTCCACAAATCATGATGTTAAGTAATGGTGCTCTGTGTAATAGTCTATGAAAACGTTTTTTGGTGTATTATCATTAGATGATAAACATATCAAAATTCAAAACTACTATATAAAAAATTCTGCTCAACTGTTGGTTAAAAATGCAACTTCATTTTTTCTTACTGTTATTGATTTATTACAGAACATAATTTTTCTTTTCGGTGCGTGTGATTTTGAATCCTGAGTACTTCTTTGTAATTAACTACTTTTATATCTTAAGCATATTTTATATGTAGAATTTATTGATGAAAACCATTCCTTTCCCTGTTATCTCTTCCAGTGATGATATGTTCCATTCACTTCTGAAATTCTGTAGACTGTAGCACTTTTGACCTGAAAAACCTTTGATAATTTTAATAGTTTATCTTCATGTTTACATTTTTGCTTTAAAGAAATATACAATTTAAAACTAGAGGCAGAGGCACAAACATGTGGGCAATTTTTTATAAACAGAGTTGTACGTTAAATTTTCCTAAATATCACATATCACATGTCCTAGAGTCTTTCAGCTCTGTTAAATGACATGAAGATAACTGATTTTAGTAGAGAACAAGAAGTGTTTAAATATCTTGCATTATGCATGTCATTAAGTAGGCATGTATTATGCTTTTATTTAATCAATTGCAGTTACCAGCAAATGATACCATGTCTAACTTCTGGTACAACAGTGAGGAAAACTATGATCATGTCATACATTAATGACATGCAAGTCTCCAAATTCTCCAACTGTTTATCACTATAGGATCATTCCTCTTCCATTTTCATGTGTGATTTAAAAGTGACAGGTGAGATGTGCTTTGGAAAAGTGAAGCAGCACTAGGCACTTTCTACTTTCCTGTACAGTCAGATTATCCATTTAGATTAATTATATAATTAAATATATAATTATAAAAAACATGATAAAAAGTTTCAGTTTATTATTAGTTTTTAAATACTGGAAGGAGTAACAAGAACCAGCAAAAAGTGAAATTACCCTTTTAAGTGTTTCCAAAAGTTGCAGTAAAAAAATATCCAGATGTACATGTGGCTCTTGAATATAACAGCATTTCTGTACCAGACAGTGCTATGCGTGCAAAATGAGGTGGGGGGTGAACACTCATCTGGGATTGATTGCACTGAAAAGCACAGTGAAATCCTGCATTTTTAGAAAAAAAAACCTGGGCCTCTTATTATTTTCTCAGAGAACAAATCTTTTGCCTTGGTTCTGTGTCCCAGTGTCTGGTTTTAAATTCTGCCCAGCGATTTGGTTCCTTTGATACGTGGCCTTGTTATCACACTGACTTCTCTCACAAAGTTGTTTTTCTTTTTGTTCTCTATGCTTTATCATCACACCAAGGATCATCTAATCTTTTACCTGTAGGAAGATTAACGAATAGGTTTCTGTATATATATCAGATCCCAAGGGAAAGAGGAATCTTTGGGACAATAAATCACATTCTTTTGCTTAAATTGCTTACCAAAACTCTGACTTGAAAGGACTGAAGCAAAAACTTGAGAAGAAATGTATGACTAAATCTAGTTTCATTGTTTTTTCTTTTCTCTCTTTTTCTTTAAATTCTGCTTGAGTGGAAAAGGAAGGACATTACATTAAGTGATGGGCTCTTTTTTTCTTCTGATTGTGACTCAGGCTTTTGGTTTACTAGATTATGTCTACTCAGCTTTTTTACATTTGTTTTTTGAAACATGGACCTTCATAATATAGGTAATGCATCCCTTTATTTCATCAAGACAATGATAGATATAACTTTTGTGGCCATTAAGTCTCTATTTTTTACCCCACAAAATAGATGGTCCTCCTAATACAGCTGCCTGATTTTTCTTTTTTTTTAACTTTTCTGTACTATTTAACTCAATAACCTTGGGTGTTTCTCAGTTTGTAAGGATTTGTATTGCTTTGACCATGATCACAATTTGATTATTAGATATTTATTGTGTATGTATGTATAAGTATATTTGTACATTTCATAACTTCATTTTGTATAAAGGAATTTATACTAAACACTGGGAATGAGCCTGTGTAAATAATAGATTTTTAAATTTAGGGAGCCAAATAGAGTTTAAAAACTAAACAAGAAAAAATTTGGGGCTTTTGTGAAAAAACGTCAGGAACTGTAGATGTCTTAAATGCTTTCACAATATTTTGAACAATTTTTCCCTTTTTAGTCAGTCTCTGGGATGAAACCAACCACAAAATTCAACCAGTAAGTGGTGTTAACTCAAATTTATGGAAACGTGGTTCAGGGGGCACTTGTTACTTAACTTACATTCTTGTTTGTAGTTTAGCTTTTGATAGGCTTAGTTTCATTTACAGAACATGCCAGAACCAGTTTCCTGGCATATGCTGCATCCTAAGGTTATCTTCTGCACTGTGGTGTGTCTCAGTAATGATGGAATAACATCCCTACAGCAATTACACTAAGTAGTGTTGCTGCTGTATTTAATACTCTCTTATCTATTTTAATAAAGTATAACAGGTGGAAATTGGAGGCAACCTGCCATCAACACAGCAGCCCAGCATGATATTTCGGCATTTCTATAAGAGCTACATAGATGGTAGACAGATCATAATAAAAGCAAGTAATTACATAAAGTTTAAGAAACTCTGTCAAAGTGGAGATAAATCAAAAATACAATGGTGGTTTTCTGCTTCAGATTTGTTAAATACATATAAAATTAAGGAGTCCTAAATGACGAACGATTCCTCAAACAGGAAAAAAATATTATGATTGGTTTTAGTCCATGATGTAAGATAATTTATTTCATTTAGATGTAGATACAAAGATTTTTTTTTTTATAAAATGGACATGTGTACTTATGAATATATAACTTGAATTAGATGATATTTTTATAAATCTACTTTTAAACCCATATTTAATAGACAGTAATCTGTCACAAATAATCTGATTGTGTAAATAAAATTTAGAAGGTAGTGAAAGGTCTGTGAAAATGGATTTTGAAAAACAGATTATTAATAGTTGCCATAAATTTGTATTTTTAAGTAGGTTCTAAATGCTGATAAAGATTAATATTAATTTCTTGTCTAGTCTATCTATAGTTTACTGTGATTTTATTTTTTGTCTGAATATATGAATTTTTCTCTTTTTGGAACAAAGTTTGTTTTAAATTATTTTAGGGTTTTTTTTTTTTTCTTCCATACAGTTGTGATTTTTGAGTTGCACAGTAGCCACTGCAATAATCAGTTACTTCAGCACTCAAGCTAGCTCTTTAAAGCTACAGAGTTACAGAACTTTCCCTGTCAAATGTGGTGGAAGGGGCTGTCTCAGCACACTGCTGGTTGCAAGTTCAACTTCAGCTTGAAGCATGCATGGTATTTCTATAGAAAAGGACAAAACCTTCTCTTTAGGTCAAGTCTGCATTTCATGTTCAATCCCAGCAAGCTAATTCTGCTGGAGAATGGTTTTAAATTAATTCCAGTTTCACTAATAATAACAGCAGGGCCAGAGTCTGCAATCATTCCCTTCAGCCATGGTCTAATGACTATTTTGCAAACAGCCATGTTGATTTACAATGTTTGTATTCTCTTGGGGGTGATTAGTATCTTCACAGTGCAGCCAGTGTAATGGATGTTATTAGTGTTCTTTATATGTTTTTGTGCAAAATCAGCCAACATAGGTTAATCTAATTTCTGCCTACTTTGTAGAGAGGTGGTGAGAAATACTCAGGAGAAATATATGGCAACTAAGACAAGATAAGACAAGAGATAGTGGTTTCACCAGGTGAAGACCAATTCAAAGAGGAAGGCAGAAACTCAGTACTGATCATCTTATAGTGACTCTGTTTACAACCTTATGCCACTAAGAACTCTTTTAATTTCAGTGGAGCCATTTTCAGGGCAGATATAACCCAAGACAGAAATTATGAGGATGGGCAATGGCAGTAAATGATCTAAGTGGGGCTTGGTTTCTACCCATTGGGGTATTTTCCATTATTCCCAGAATAATCCTGGAGGAAGAAAAGCAGCTGTTTCTCTGCTGCTCTTCTTCAGCAGAAGCAAGCAGGTACTTAGAGTAAAATAGTAAGGAGCACCTGGTGCCTTGAGAGCTCCATTCTCTATCATACATCACCAACTGTAGCTGAGAGGAAAAAAAAAAAAAAGGGTTTACTCATCTTTCTTTCCTATCCTCTATTTCCTTCCCTAAATACCAAAGACAAGAGGGGATTGAAACCAGGTTTTATATACTGGAAGGAGCGTTTATTAAGTTCTCTGACCTATCTGGTGTAGTTATTTGGTGTAGAAGGAAAGACGTAGAATATTGCCCAGTGATTTTTAAGTTTGAGGAAATAATTAAAGTAAATTTGTTGTGTTTTTCACCCTGCTCTAATTCCAGCACAGAACACAAATGTGGTTGTTGCCAGATCTTTTTGCGTATTCAGTGTAAATTAAAATAATCATCCTGATTATCTGACAAGACCTACGTAAAGTGCTCATTAAATAGATGGAATACAGTATTAATTTTCTTACTGTAATATGTTGCCTAAAACTAAAGTGTTGTGGTCCCAGGAGTGATGTATGGGTAAATATTAATCTATGAACTTGATATTACTTTTCCATATCACGCTTGTAAGTCGCAGGAAAATACATAAAATATTTCATTCTGTCTTTTTCAGTTTTGAGCAGAAAGGTTATGAATCTGTGACCTGTCATAATGATCACTGATAACGGAAGACTGTAGTTGAGAAATTGTTTCTGAGGAAAGTACTCTTAGCATATAGAGCTAAACTTGTAAGAGCTTTCTTTACAGAAAGCTGAAAATGTGAAATGAAAGACATATTGGTTACACATACATTTAAAAAGGATAAATAAGGGAATTAGTCATTTTCCCTTCAAGTGTTTGGATGTATCATCACAGAGAAGAATCTGGCTGCAGAATGATATAGTCATCTGAACTCTTCCTATTTAGATTCCACATGGTATTTAAAAACCTTAACACTTTTTTTGCTTGTTTTTGTAACTTGAAGACATGTTCAGCATTAAAATAGTATGCTGAAAATTATTCTATTGGGCAAAACAAAGCTAGTTATATCATTTTCAGCTGACTAAAATGCTATTTAAAAAGGGAAAAGAATTATTTTACATAATGTAGACATTGTGATGCAGAAACTAAGGTTTTTTCTGTTCCCTGTATTACCTCCTTTAGCTCCTTCTCCTTTTCATCCCAAACAGATTTTTTTCAGAGAAGTACACAATCTAAATTTAAGGCACTGATTCTTCTGTACCTGTCCTAAAATTACTGACTTAAAAAAGGTAGGAATAAGGACTGACATATCTATTATGCTGAACAGCAGACTGTCAGCAATGATGTAGATGCAAAAGATGAAGGAGGAACAATGGAAAAATGCATTAGGAATTACTGGCTTTTGGTGAATCTTTCATGTCAGTTTTATTTTCGTACAAATTAATTACTTTTCAGTGGAACTTGTTTACACAGCATTAGAATAAAATTTATTTTAAAATTCTCTGTGAGTACTGAGTAAAATGCTTAAATCTGCAAACTGGCACATAAGATGTTCATGCAAACAAGATTTTGTGTCTCTAAGTAAACATCTCTACACATATTCTTAGGTTTACAGCATATGCAGCTATGGTTACAAGTATAATGAATGCAAGTACTAGACAAAGCACAGATATTCACAGTTCCATTGAAGAAAATGGGAAATCTGTCTGCTGTTATCAGCAGGATTTAGCCTGTTCAGGTTTCATTTAACTTGTTTTTGGCAGTGGCATCAGTCTCTGCTGCTCTTCAAATGTTAAACCATGTGCTCCTGGCATAAGTAGAGGAAGTGAGCAGCAACTGAAATGGTCCTAGACCTGCTGGCAAGGAGAGGAAAGAGCTGCTGGAAACTGCCTTGGTAAAAGCACAAAACAGCATCATGAGGTGCCTAAAGTAATACCAGTGTGGTGCCTTGAGATTTTGAGATAAGGGCGCTGGATTTAAAGACTTTCTAAGGTGTTATTTTGAGATTTTTTTAAAAACTAAAAAGGTTTAAAAATATTTATATTTTAACTGAATTTTAGGAAGTTTTAATAGATAACTGAATTGTGTATAAAGGATTTCAGTAGATTTTATGTAGCAGGCATTGCCAAGTTCACATACTTGTCATCTTCCTAAAGCACATAAGATTAAAGATATATATATATATATAAATCTGTACACTTCTTCCTTCAACCAACAATATAATCAGCCAATTCTTGCTGAACTGATTCTGAGGCACAAAAAACATTACTTAGTTTAATATGAAAAATATTTTGTGCTGTGCAAGAACACTGAACAAATAGATTTGAGTTTCTACATCTTCTCCTACCATGCTATCAAAATCAGGTGGAGAGAAAGAAGTAAAGCAGAATAATGTTTGCTCTTGAGGGTGATCATTCCTAGCAGATGAGATATGAGTGACAGTGAATAGACATGCTAAACATTACTTTTGATGAAACTTGTATCATAATGTCAGATAAGATGTATTTGTGATGGTGTCTGTCACTAGGAGATCTTGTGTTCCAAACAGAGCAACAGGCAAGTCTGTGCTGGGTTTTGTTTGCAAAGGTCTTTTCAGGAGTTGTGTAGACTCAAGCATTGTCTTTCCAGTTCTGCAAGCATTAATAATCACTCCATTGCAGCTCTTACACCAGGTCTTTTTTTGCTTTTTTTTTTTTTTTTTTCTTTTTTTTTTTTTTTTTTTTTTTGGCATTGGCTAGTTAATTTAACATAACAAAATGCAATACAAACATGAGACAAAATAATAACCATACAAAGAATGATGAGTCTTGCAGATGTACATTTTGCTAGCAGTCTTTAAAAGGTGTATTTGTGAGATGCTATCCTTACTGTCCCCTCTTCACACATCTATTTCTAAAAATATCTTTGACTTCCATTGAACCCTTTGAGAAATCCATAATTATAACCTTTCTTATTAACTAGTGTCTTGAAAGATTTAGTATATTGAAAAAAAGGAAAAATCCCTTGAAATATTTTCACGTTATATAAAAATGTCTTGGGTTTGACTTTGAGACAATGATTTTCTTTGAAAAAAAATCATGAGTGACTTTGACAGATTATATCACGCAGAAGAAAGAAAACATTACGTGGATTACAGATGATGGAAGATTTTCCCCATTGTAAGGAGGAGAAATGTTTTGAAGACAACTGCTTCTGCCTCACCTACATGTAATTTAATGACACATAGTAAAGTACTGTCCAATGAAATATTTAGAAGTGGAGGCTTTGGTCCAATGACATTTTAAAAAAAAAGTTTAAGTGTTGACAGACTGACCAATTTTAGCTGCTGATCAGGAAAAGACGCATTTTACATAAAGGCATGAAAACTCTGAACTGCTATGGATAACTGATTAAGCAAATGCAAATCTTGGAGAGGTTCAAGTAGAAAGACACAAAGCCCTACAGTAACAGATCTACATCAAATTTTAAATGTCAGTCCTTCCCCTAATGTCCTTCTGTTAGGATAGCAGACCTATTTGGAAAAGAGGTGCTGACTTTCTAGAAGAAAAGTGAATAGAAAAGTTGTCTGTCCAAGCTGAAAACTTGTGACTGAAAGCTACTTCTGTGAGTGGTGATTCAGCCTGTAGCAACCACTGCTTATCACAGACAGGGTTAGGCTGTGAACCAATGGCAATAATTCACCAGCCCAGCTGATTGAATATGCAATTTGCTATAAGCATTTTGTGTTTATTCCTCTGTGTATTTGAGGAAATATATATGGGAGATAAATGTGTGAGCACAATCCTGATGTATGTATTTAATAAACATGGAGAACAGGATTGGATCATGCTAACTGAATGTTCCAGTCAGAAAAATGTTCCAACTCATGAGGGAAGAAATCTGCAGGAAATTGCTGCCTAATCAGATCTTTCATTAATTTGTTCATTCCAGGCAAACCTTGCACTGCACCTCACTTATTAGTAATGGATTTTTTGACCACATGCAATAGAATTTGGTCTGTGTTTAGGCAAAAGATTTGTAACAGAAATCTCAAGTCATGTCTTTGAGCTTCTTTCCTATATAAAATGTGGTAAAAAATGTGATTTCTTCTGAATCCATGCCTCTCTCATAAGCAAAAATTCACTAAGGGAAACATTCAGTTTAATCTACTGGTGTCTATCAAATTCCCACATTTCTTCCTCTGTTACTAGAAGCTTCTTTATGAGTGTGCAAGATTAAATAGACTAAATTTAAGGTATCTTTTGCAATTGTTTTAAGTAAAATAACTTGCAAGTGAAATAAACATATCAATAAGCTGCACAGCTTAAGGATTTTTTTTTTCTTCTTCTTTCCACTTTGGCTTTTGATGATACTGATCATATAACAAAGTATAAGGTAAGGGACTGTGGTGTAACTGCTGAGTATTGACTTGTGACTGTACATGTGTATAAGAAGATGAGCCTCTGTGTCATGTTGGATAATATCAATTAAGGAGCCACAGGGAGAGACAGAATCACTCCCTTTAAGAAAGAGGGATATGGATGTTTTATGCAAGTCCAGTATGAGAATGGGTCTGTCTTTTTTTCAAGAGGATGAAAATGAAAATATAAGTATGAAAGTCAATGTCAAATTTAATGACTACAAATATTTGAAGCAAAATTTTTTGTTTAAAGTAGATGACAGAATCCCTTCTGTCTATATATATGAGATATTAATGTGTCTTACAATAAGCAAACGAGTAGTTTTGATAAAGTATTGACTAGGAATCACTAAGGTGACCCTTGGTATAATGTGTGACTTATACATTTGCTAAATTGCTTTCTGTTTCTAGATGGTTAAGATTTGTCTAATTCTTCTTCTTCTTCTTCTTCTTCAAAATATTATATTTCATTGGCTACTTTGAATTGCAGTTTGGAATTTTCATCTTCCATCCCTAAATCAAACTCTTCAAACTGTTTAATTTTTTCTAAGTGTCATAATTACAATGAATTTTCATGCTCATGCGTCCTCAGCAGCAAGTAAGGATTTGTCATAGGTGAAGAACATTACATAGAATTGAGCCATTTTAATATAAGTGGCAGCTATGCAGGTAAGTCAATTCATAAATGTGAAATTATATTACATTTCAATGAAGAATTTATTTTATGTGCTTGTAAGTAACAGCACTTACTAGGAGATAATTTGTGACTAGAGAGGCATTTCCAAAAGCATAATTATTGTTAGAGTTTTTCCCAACTCTTGAGAGAAATAAAATTACATTGGTATTCTGAAATAGGAGACACAGGAAGCTATGACACAGCTATATCTTCAAATGAGTCTCCAGGACAGAAATACCAGCCATATATTTCAGTAGTGCTGCACAATAAAATGGGAAAGACCAGTTGCAGTAAATACAATCCAAGCATATTTAAAAAGTACCTTCATGACCCTGTGAAACTTTAGCTCAAGCAATTAGAAGGAAAAATAAATAATATTATAAAAAGATGAAATCGCCTATGTTTGTGATCACAAAAAATATTTGGCAATAATTTTCAGAATCGAACAATGGATGTTTTTCTTGTCTTGGTTTGCCAGTTTGGCTGCATTCATCAAAACTGTCTCTAAAAATAATTTTGAAACAGTATAAGCAAACTTTAAAAAATAAATAGAAATCTTCTTCAATGTTATTATGCATTCAGCATTTCACGTAAGTGTTATAATGTTTGCTGTTAAGAATTCTGCATTGTATTTGAGCACACTACCACCCCTCCTTCATACTTCATGTGCCATAGAGTCAAAAATTCTTCAGGATGTTTCTGAATTCTTAACACCTGACAAGTTCCATGTTCTGTTTTCAGCACAAGATTTCAATGCTGCTGCTCTTGTTTCCAGACCATTTTCTGCCAAGGAAATGGAATGCTCTGTAGGTACTTGCTTACAGAATCTTATCTACATCTGCTTTTACATAAATTATATCACGGTTCCACTGAGTTGAAGGAAATAGGATTATTTTAATTTTGATTTGTCCCTTTATGTGCACTTACTGTTTTCCTGATTATCCTGTTGTGTCTTGCAGGAAAATATAATGTTGAATAAAATCTTTCACTCATTTAAATCTGAATTTTCTTGAAACATAAGGGTAAGAAGTAAAATATCTGAGCATATCCATTTGAATGCATCTGTGATTTTTCTAAGTTACTCTTTCATTACACATCTTTCACATTTTTCTTTTCAAGATCAAGCCCCCATGATTTTAGGGGTGGCCCTGTGGTGCCACATAGGTGCTGCTACTTTTCTGAACTTTGCTTAGGTCTTGTGGTTACCAAGGAAATTATTCAAGGAAAGCTGCATGCAGACTTGTCTCATAATCAAGCTCACTGTAAATGTCTTAACTTCAAAGGATAGCATGTAGTATTGTCCCATGGAAGCTTATGGCCCAATTCCCACTAGACACATTCAATACAGCCTCATCTTAAATATACTTTGAGTTTACTTACCAGGCAAAGAACTGGAAAAAAAAATTAGGTGTTATTAAAAAAATCACCCTAAACTTTCTTGTATTTTTCTAGTGATGTTTAATTTTTTTATGTGAAATACATGTTCTCCATATGCATACCACAATTGCCATAGACTGGAGAATTTTACAGGACGCTGCTGACTTTCCAAGATCATTTACATTGTTACAATTAATTTCCAGTGTGTTATTTCCAGTGAGTCCTCCTTATTTTGAAACAACACGTGCTAAGAAAACTATGTGAGTCTGCATTTGCAGAGCTGTCACAGACATGTCAGAGGAAAAGAGAGCCAGGCAGAGCAGTTCCATTGCATCCAGACAGAGAGCAGGAGCTGAAGGCAGGTGTGACCCCGTAATGAGTCAGAATGTTACATCAGGGTGCTGAGGTACCTGCTCTCTTCTCATCTGCTGCTGCTGTGATCCACATCAGCTTCACTTGGGTTACTCTGGATCCAGGTCATCAGGGGCAGGTAAGACCCAATAGATTCTTGGATTGGGCCTTTTTCTGATTGTAGAAGGTACAATACTTTTTTTAAGCACCTCGGGCTATTTCCTAGATTGTCTCTATTTTTGATGTGCTTGTGGAGAAAAAGAGATAGCAATGAGTCACACAGACCTGGCTTTTTTTCTAAAAGTAATGCCTTGGCCTTTCATGTCAGCAGAAACCATATGAAATTACTACAATGATGTAAGAACATATTCAAAGTAAACATAAACCAGAAGCAGAGCTGAAGATATCAGACATATTCAGTTACAGAACCTTTTGCAGATAATTAAGGAAGATAAATTAACACATTGTTTGTCTGTTTCACTGGAAGTCATTTAATTCTGAAGATGGAGCAATCACAATTTAAAAGCCATATGCAACCTTCTCATTCTAAAGGTGCTGTTGTTGTGGCCTTGATGTAAACTAAAGCAGTTAAAGTTTTCAACACCTGCTGATCATTAACATCACATAGCTGCAATCTTCCACTTTATGCTCCCTTCAAACACATTTTCTGTCTGGGGTCGAAACCTGTAGCCTGTCGTTATTGACCCTATTAATGTTTGCTTGAGAGTCAAGAGAGAAAAACTTGACTGGCCAGCATCAGCCAAAATCTGGCATCTTGTTGTAGACTCCATGTTAAGTAAATAGGAAGATAATTTCATTCAAACACAAACGGGTGATGATCTTCCATAAATGTTTTAGTTGAGAAATTAATTTTTGAAAGCTGTTTGCACTTATGGTCAGTCATAAACCAGAAAATGCCTTCTCAGGGATTTTCTTTTAACACTGAAGTGTCTAACCCAGTTGATCTAAAAAATGACATTGTTAAATAACACAGGCTATAACAAACCTGTGAAAGGGTGCAGCCTCCAATCTGAGGGCTGAGGTAGAAGCTTTCTGTTCAGTTTGGCTATGTATATTCCTTAACTTTAGTTAGATAGTAAGTTTATGCTTTGTGATATATAACCAGAAAAATAGGAACAGAACATATATGCAGATATGCCTGTAAATCCTAGTAATAAACTTTACATGGATTTTATTTGCTTTAATTTCCTTTTCATTTTTGAACAGTAATATAACTTGCACAGGCATTTAATTTCATTTTAGAGGATTCTTCATAGACTTGCACAGAAATCATTATTGTCATTGTACTCTTACATTGCAAAAAGAATTGTCAGCAACTGTGGAATTAATTTCCTCCCTATAAATCTAGACTCATGATGGCATTAAAGAAGAATAACTTATAATGAGTAAGATTTGAGGGGTTTTTTCATTTCAATCTTTCAATATAATATCATAAGCTATTAGAACGTATTGAAATTTTCCAATATTAATTTCGTGGATGTAAAGTATTATCTCTAAGAAAATGTGTATGAATCATTAATTCACTGTTTTTCCATTCTTGATTTATTTTAATTATTTTGTTCTAGATTTAAAAAATCCAACAAAACCAATCCCCAAACAAACAAAAAACACCATCAAAAACCCCTGTCTATATTTTAGTCAGACAGGAAGTTTTACTACTCATTAGGATTTTAAGATACAATTTGTTTCACTAAAATTCCTGAAAGGTGTAATGTTCAGTCATTAGTGAAAAGTGAGAGGTTTCAGAGGATGGTACATAATGACCTGAGCTAACTGTTTGCAGAGTATGATTCATTTAAGCTCTCTCTCCTCCCTCGCTTGTAGGTGTAGAGAGTTTCTGCTAGAGAACACAGATCTCAATTCAGGACGCTGGTATATCTTACAAATAGCCTTATATGTTAAAAATATTTGAGGACAGAAAAGGAAATGAGTTTCAAGTATGTTCTCAGTAGCCAATATACTCTCTAGGCTGTTGGGAAAGCCAAGATATTGTCAGTGAATGCAACCTGAAGTTTATTGCATGCAATAAACTTTATTGTGACAGTGGGAAGCCGAGGCACAAACCTTATCTTGTGTTACTAGTGGAACTTGTAATGCTAAACAAATTTAAGGCATATTTTCTTTGTTCTCCTGTTTTCTTTTTGCCATATATAGATGGCCTATCAATATTACTTCTTGTGCTCATCCTTCTTATATGTATGTTGGTTTTTGCATATAGGAAAATTCCCTTCATTTATATACCAAAGCCCTAGGTTCTTTAAAGTCAATCTTTTAAATTAATTTTGTTGAGAGAACTTGGTCAAGATAAATCACAGTATATAGCATATATAAGGCCATAAGCATATATATAGCTAAAATTGAATCCATTACCTTGTCAGGTCTCGTACTGCCTGTTAGAAAACATTTTATGTTGGACCTGTCCTGCAAACAGTTTTACACAAACGCACATTCAGAACTTCTGCCCCTATTTATAAACAACATGAATCATACAAGATGACTCATGAGAATAACTGCACATAGAAGTGTGGGACTGTGCTGGGTAAGGTTAGGCTGCTGGTTCTAGCTCAAGAAAAAAAACTAACTTGTAGATTATTTGCTTCCTTGGCAATGTGAAGCTGTTTGCTACGCCAGTGTGGAGTCTCCTGGATGAGAGGAATCAGGTACCCAGGCCAGACAGGCATTTTCCTTCTCAAACATATAGGAAATTACTATGAACTGGCAAGCTTGACCATGCTGGTACTTCTCCATAGGCTGCATTGAAGGCTTGTTCCAAGACAAAGTCACAGGTGATCTCAAGTCAGAGGATGTCTGAACCGCTTTTGCATTTATAGCGGAGTATGGGAATCCTGAAATTGAATTTAGCTTGGTTTTCAGTCTCAACAGTCTTTAAAATATTTCACCCTTTTAAAATTTGTTATGCAGATTTCCCCAGACTGTGGTTTTCCTTCTAAAAGAGTAGTAGAGTGGAATAATAAATGGCAGCTGTCTTCTGCTTTTCCATGACTTTTTGGACTATATTAAATATGCTGTTCCTCTTATCTAAATATCCACTTTAAGCCAAAGCCATTGGCTCTCTTTATAATTAGTGGCTAGAAACAGGCAGCTTCAGGGCATGATTCATTTGACCTCTCTGTGACATCTACATTTAAACAGATAAATGGTGACCAGGAAACAACCAGCATCTCTCTATTTTTAGAGGGACACCAGATGTCTAGTTCAGATTTGAATATATCTAGTCAGGTGAGACTTCACTAAGGTTTAAGGAATGGACTTTTTTAAAAGTACAGTGAATATATACAGTCTACCTTTTCTTCTGTGTATGTGGCTTAGTGTCTGTTGTCTGGGTATCTCTGGGGAAAAAGTAGCTTTAAAGATTTTGCTACACAAATATGTCAGAACATACTGTTTTGTGGGTGGCAAGGGCATGGAATCCTGAAGTCTCAGTTTATAATACTTGTTTCATAATACAAGAATTGCAAGCAATTCATATCAAACCTAATAAACTTTTAAATATTTGCTGTTTTTGTCTTAGATCTTGCAATAGGTTTTATGGTGCTTCCTGCCCTTGCATTTAAGTGTCAGACCTGTGAAGGAGAAAGAGGAGTCTACAGTGGCAGCCATGTCACAGAAGGACATAATTTAAAAGAAAGATGACTAAAATTTTCCTTTGTTCCAATTAGTAGTACATTTGAAGCTATGATGGTGTCTGTCTTCTTAAAAACAGCAGCTTTTTCTCATGTACTCTTTAAAAAATTCAGTCAGTCTATTAACATCTAGACAAAATTTCTGGAGAAAGAAGAGTTAGGGGTGACTCAAACCCAAAATGTGTAATATCATGGGATATTGCTGACTGTGGTCAGCTCAGTCACTCTGACTCAGTGAATGTTACTTTTCATGTGGAGTAGAAAGGACTGAGACAGAATTTGAATACATAATTCAATAATCCAGGTATTTACAGATTTAACCCATTTGGTATCAAATCCTGTATGCTGGATAAGTGTCCAGTCTTTTTAATTTCTGATTACTGATAAAAAAGAAGAAAGTCAACAAGGACAAAGATGCATGCAAATCTCCTTTTCTACTAGGAGGAGGAGGTACCTCATGTTGAACAAAATCTGTATTTCCAGACTACAGCATTTTTGATGAAATTGGTTCTCTGTTCTCAGGGTACTCAGTTCCATGGGGCTGTGAGCTCAAAGTCTAAATCTTGTTGCAAACTTGCTGAAGTTACAATTGACAAACACTGCTGTGACTCTTCTACATATGCCTCATATTGCCACTCAAGTTTATGCTCCTACAGTGTAATAAATTTGAATCACTCTATCTAGAGACCACTTTCAAAGCATGCTTAATAAATGCTGCCCCTCCATAAACATTGCTTCTAAATTGTAACTGGCAAGGTAGAATATGTAATAAATGTATGCTTGGTTGATGGAAAAAATTCTAATTTAAATCAGTCATAGAATGAAATCCAGCACAAATAAATTCAATTTGAGAGTAGGGAAGTCCTGTTTGTCTGCTACAGCTCTTTATCTATAATGTGAAGTCTTCTCATTTAGAAGTATGCTGCCATGTCAGACTCAGTTTATTGATATTTCTGCTTCTATCACTCGTTTTAGTCCAGATTATTGTTGCACTCCTACATATGCCTAGAGTGTGTCCAAGGAAGAACAATAAAGCTAGGGAAGGGTCTGGAGCACTAGTAAAGGATCTGGAGTGAGGGAGATGAGGTTGTTTAGCCTGGAGAAAAGGAGCCTCGGAGGGGACCTTATCACTCTCTACAACTTGAAATTTTCCAATTTTAATTGGAAAGGAGGCTGTAGCCAGATGGGGGTTGACCTCTGTTCTCAGTGACAGAACAACCGGAAAGGGACTCTAGTTGCAACAAAGGAGTTTTAGAGATTGGTTATCAAGAAAAATGTCTTCACCAAAAGGATTGACAAACATTTGAATGGGCTGCACAAGGAAATGGTGGAGTTACTATCCCTGGAAATATTTAAAAGTGTAGATGTGGCACTCAGGAACTTGGTTTAGTGGTGGACTTGGCAGTAATGGGTTAATGATTGAATTTGATTTTAGAGGACTTTTCCAACCTAAGCAGTTCTACTATTCTAAGCTTTCATTAGCTGACTTGGAAAATATTCTTAAATAATTGGTAAGTAGCTGCTGCAACTGACATAATGACTGCTTAATTAATACTTATTTCTGTCTATGCGCTTGAATAAATATAAGTACACATTTTCAGTTTAAGCCAACTTCATTTATTCCACATGCAGTGTTTTTAATCTTGAGGTTGAGCACAATGTCTCAGCTTGAAGCAGGTTATAAACTTCAGTCAGCTTTTCCCAGTCTTGATGAATTTCCTCAAGGTGACAATCTTCTTGCAAGTCAGAGGAGGAGGTTAGTATTGGCAAGGAAAACTGCCACATGTCCTGTGTCTGTGTCCTGGTTTAGAGCAAATTTGGGAGGAAACCTCTGAATGGGGTCCCTCCAGGGAAAGGGAAAAAAAAAACCAATCCAAGCAATCCCTCCCCCAGTCGGTTCGGGAAAAGAATTTCCTTGGAGAGAAGTGGAAAAAGAAACAAAACTGTTTATTCAACAGGCAACACACCTCCCANATCACAGATATATTGAGCTATACTAGTGGATTATACAGTTGGCTGTCAGGAAGATAAACCTACCCTTTGCTTTCTGAAATTGTTTATATTGCATGTTATAACTGCCTGCATGAATAGGACAAACTATTTCCAAGCTCAAAAATAACAAAACGAACACACAAAAACGAACTCCTGTCTTCAATCTTTCATCTCAGTTGCAGCAGCACCTTTACATCCTTTCTCAGTAATCTTCTGACTGGGAATGTGGGAACAGAAATGGCTTCTACTGAGCTAGAGAAATTAGTCAGAAATACATAAATGAGATCAAAGAAAAATTACAAGTGAGGAGAAATGGGAGATGCTAGAAATCAGAGAAGTAAAATTAACATGAGAGGGAAGAAGTACCAGTTTATCCCATGTGACAAAAACCCAGAACTATCCCTGTCCCCAGTATAAGAATCCTGTGTGGTTTTTTGGGAATGACTGAAACCCATTTTTATATAATTCAGTCTGGGCACTGATTCTCATGCACAAATCTAGTATAATTATTTCTGTGTTTTGATTAGTTTTGAATTTCATGTTTATTCAGTTTTGTTTTACTTAACTTCTGGTGAAAGATCAGATGCTAAATTGCAAAATAATCTTTAATAATCCAGACCTGTGGAATGAGTATTTAACAACAGTTTCCTCCAGCAGGCCCTGTATGATGGAGCAGGATCAGCTCAGACAGCAGTTTCATGCAGAGGCAGGTCACATAAAAAAAGTCCACCTAAAGTTCTCTTTTTTAAAAAAAAGTAGTAATGAAGGGTTTTTTTTTTCTCTGAAGCCTCCTCATATTTCTGCTGTTAGTGATTTGCAGATAGATGCAATATTGCAGAGCTTTGACATGAATGCATCTTGAATTAACTTCTGATGTGGTGTCAGGGGAAACACTGGTTTTGTTACATTTCTTATAGAAAAAAAATGGAGATTTTTAAGGATTGAATCAAGGGAGTAGATACTCAGTATGCAATTGCAGGGGAGATCTCAGAAGACACAAAAACTCCATTCTAATCTTTACATAATTCTCTGTGCATTAATGATTGGGAAAATCATATTATAAATTAAATTGCAAAATTTGCAGAACACTTTTAATCTCTTTGGAATGTCTTTTTCTATGAAAAATCTGTTGAATGGTCTATTAATGCACTTTTAGAGAGATCCATTGGCATTGCTTTTCTTTTATAGTTTATAAATATTCTAAGTGTATTAATTTATCAAGCAATTAGTTGTTTTGATACTATTGTAATTTGTCTCTTAGATAAAGATGAAAAATCTATCAATACATGTTTCAGGCTTGTCACGTATTTTCAGATTGACAGCTGAATGCTGTTTGGCACCCTTGTTTTGCAGGGAGAAAGAATTTTTTAAATGAAACAGCAACAAACTAAAAATAGCAGGAGAATAAATAATGTAACATCTGTTGTAAAGTGGAATAAAACAGTTGATAAAAGAGAGAACATGGAAGTTTAGAAACAAATTCTATTTATTGACACTAAAACAGCCACCTAAAATTATTATTGCCTTATTTGCTGTTTCATTGGTTCTCTTCTATAATAATATTGCAATTCAATAAAATTGGTTAATTGCTAGATTGTGATCCTAAAATCGTTGTCTCTCCTTCAGTATGCAGAGAAAATATTGTACAAAATGCTAATGAATATTACTGAAATCAGAATCTAATTTGCCAGCTGCCAGGGTGAAAGTGCTGGATTCAAATGAAATGTTTTTCAAAAGTACAAAAACTTAATCCAAGTTTCCAGATTTCCATCTCTTCTAGAATAAGATAAATTTATTACTGTTAAATGAGTTGCTCTGGAGATGTACCAGAGTAACTGAGAGCATGGAGAATGAAATTTTAAATATATATATCTCTAAAGATAAAGATTTGAAAGTGGAAAAAATACATTGATTAAAATGGCATCAATTACTTCTCATTATGAACTGTTTCTTTGGGGAATCAAGGAGAGGAAATGATGGTGCACATCAGGAAAGGATTTTGTTTGCTTCTCCCCTCTCAACTTGCTTCTCACCTTTACATTAAGTGGTAAAGTACATCTGAGTAGTCCACAGAACCATGGAATCACAGGATCATGGAATGGCTTGGGTTGGATGGGACCTGAAAGTTCATTTAGTTTTTAACCCCTTGCCTTGGGTAGGGTCACCTTTCATTAGACCAGGTTCTCAGAGTCCCATCCAACCTGGTCTTGAAGCACATCCAGGAATGAGGCATCTACAACTTCTCTTGGCAACCAGCTCTAGTATCTCACTATCCCCATAGTAAAGAATTTCTTTCTAATATCTGATAGAAACCTACATTTTTTCAGTTTGGAGCCAGTCCCACTTGTCTGTCACTGCATCCCTTATAAAAAGTCTCTGTCTTTCTGTGGGCTCCCTACAGTTACTGGAAGGCGACAATTAGGTCCCTTGGATTCTTCTTTTTCCAGGTCGAACAATCCCAATTCCTTCAGCCTTTACTTCTAGGAGAGGTGTTTCCTCCCTCTAATCATCTTGGCAGCCTTCTTCAACAGGTTGATGTCCTTCCTGTGCTGGGGACCCCAGAGCTGGATGCAGTGCTCCAGGTGGGGGTCTCACCAGAGCGGAGGGGAAAAATCACCTGCCTAGCCCTGCTGGCCCAGGATACAGTTGGCTTTCTGGGCTGTAAGTGCACCTTTCTGGGTCATGTCCTCTCATCCAGCTGCACCTCAAGTCCTTCTAGACAGAGCTGCTCTCAGTCTGCTCCTGCCCCAGCCTGTGTTGTTACCAAGCATCGTCCTGACCCAGGTGCAGTGCCTTGCTCTTGGTCCTGTCAAACCTCATGTGATTCCCAGGGCCCCACTTCTTGAGCCAATCCAGCTTTCTCTGGATGGCATCCCACTCTTCAGGTATGCCAACTGCACAGCTTGGTGTCATCAGCAAATTTGCTTTATTCTTTTTTGATAATAGGATTTTGGTCTTTACACTCATGACTCCAAAGAGATGTCATGGGAAACCAAAGACGCGGCGCTTGAAAAAGCTTTTATCAGGATCCATTCAGCTGAATATTTTCAGACACATCCAGAATCTATTAATTGGAGAATAACTGTGGGGAACAAAAGTATAGAATTTAACCTTGTGTTGCTAATATCACACTTACAAGAAAAACCTTTTTTAATGTATATTGTGACAGAAAAACAAGATGATATGAGACAGTTTTTCCATACATTTGGAATCAAAGTAAAGAAAAATATAAAAATGAGGGAGAAACAATAATAATGGGAAATAAAGGGGACTTCAGTGCTCTCACAGCTGCTGTAGGAATCTTATGAAGGATTGTAACTGCAATTGGCATATCCAGTCAATAGCAAGCATGAGAGTTTCTATTCTAGCTACTACTTTTTAGTTATGGATATGGTGTCTTTGAACTATGATCAATAGTGTTTAGTTTTGAACAGATTAACTACTCAAACGAAGAACTAGGTTGAAAACTTCTTAATTAAAAAACCAAAACCAAACCAAATAAACAACAACATCCAAAACCCCAAACCAAACAAACAAATAAAAAGCACCAAAAACAAACAACAACAACAACAAAAAAGTATGGGATTTGTTTTGATTTTTTGGTTTTTGGTGCTAAAAAGTCACTGGTTAAAAAGCCCAGTGACTGAAATAGGAGAGTCACATCTGATTTGGGCTCCTCTGCCCAGTATAATTACAAAATATATACACTGGACCATTATATTGTGCAAAACATGGTATAGCAGTGACCTGAAACTAACGCCTTTGGATGAGCAAAACCAATGTATATTAACAATTCCAAACAAAAGTAGGCATACTCATTATCAATGACTTTATTGAATCTGAACTGATCTAAATCTATATAAAGAAAAGTGTTTAGATATTTTCGATTTCATAATTTTCATTATGCAATACTGTTGCATCATCTTAAAATTCTGAGTATTAAAATTAATATAATATTTCAAACACTTGTCTTTGCCTTGATTCCAAGAAAAAAAGATGTGTGCTATATTATTCTTGGTCAGTTCTCTTTCCCCAGAAAATAAACTTGGGAACTTACTGGATGAATTAAAAAATACTAAGTTTGTGCAACTGGCCTGCCAAAGAAACTATCAGAAGCCATAGAATGTATTTTGAGCCATTTGTTTGGCTCTCAGCACCCAAGAAGTTCGACTTGGCTTACTCACCTTGAGATAGGGACCTCAGGAAGAAAGGGAGAAACTGGGAAATCATAAGAGGAGCATGTAAGGAAAACTGCAATTGAGAAAGAAGAGGGTTTAATTACCATGGAATAAGGAAAGGAATTATGAAGATGCTCTTTTCATAGTGGACTGCAGTTACAAAGTCAATGCCTAGGAGCTGCATATCCTTACCTTATGATCTTTTCCAATCTAAAATATTCTATGATTCTATTATTATACATCTTATTAAAGAAACCCAAATTTTTGTTTCACAGCTAATAATAAAGGAATGTCTATAACTCACTTGCTATAACTCTATTGTGAAAAGCCTCCTTAGGATTTTTTTTTTCTTGCAAATAATCATGAAATTTGAAATCAACTCCAGGAAGCAAGTGCAAAGCAGAAAGCTGGCCTGGGCATTGTTTGGGTGAAAGCATCACTAATGGTGCCAGTCAACCATCAGTAATTCTGCGTTCTGAGATGAGGTGTTGAAGGCAGTGGAACATCAATGAGGCACATCTGTCTCACAGCTGAGAAAGGCTTCCTGTAAACTATCATGTTCCTGAAAAGTTTTATAGATTGCATATTAATATTGTTATGAATGTGGTCTCTGTTTACTTGTGACTTTATAGAAAAAAAATCCTTTTGGAAATGAAACACCTCAGTTACAAAAATAGGTTGTCATGATCAATACAGATCTTGCTTACATGTCCATGTAGCAACACAAGTGTTTGGCGAGATATGGATTTTAATTTTACTCTAAGTTTTTTTTAGAAACAACTCGTACTGGATTTGGAAGTGAAATAAAATATATGGGCCATTAGTCTCTTCTAGTTTGGCTTGGGTTACAGAAAGTGAAAACTTACTCATTAGTTTCAACAGCTGAATAGGACTCGGTGTATTACCATCAGCTCCTACTTCTTCAGCATAATTAAGAGCAGTACCTGAAAATGTCTGGCATGTCAGTAAGAAATGGAGAAACTAACAATCAGAAATTAAATAATCAAATAATTGCATGCAAATATATAGAAAATTTTGAATGTCACTGGATTTAATTGAAAATATGGTAATGGTATAGGAATATACTTGTAAAGTGAAATCCTTAACACTGCCTCTCTTTAGAAAGGAAGATGTTAAATGTAAGTTTTATGGTTTCCTTCACTTCTTATGGAAGCTGAAATATGTACAAAAGATTGTTAGGTTACTCACTTTTCTACTGTGGGCATATAGCTGATAGAATAATCTGGCTGAGTTGTATCTCTTGAGGGCTGGGATAAGATCAAGGGACTCAAACTCTGAATGAGGGTATTCATTCTTCTCTAGGAGAGCCAAAATGAAAGAGAAAGCTGTTCAGGAAAAAGATTAGTTGTTAAATGCTGCAAAGGCAAAGGTTCATGTGTCTAACCTTTGTGTTATAACCTTATAGTACTGTAGATTGAAGATCAAGAATGTGATTCTCAGATTCTTGTTTAATTCAAGTTTGAGGCAAATGCTATTTCTGTTCCCTCTTGTTACTTCCTATCTCCAAACTCCGGTCAGAGACAGATACCATAATCATCAACAAAGCCCCTTTCCTAGGCATTCAGGCCACCCAAAGAAATAGGGATAGCTCTGGGAATTGCAGTGGCAGCCAGAACAGGTGGGTAAATAGATGAGAAACTAGTTTGACCATTGTTTAAAGCAGAGGGCCTGGATGACCTCTACAACTTAAAGAAACTGCCGAGAGTGCCTCTGAAGAATGAAATTTAGTGTCTGTGACATAGAATTTGGTCCTCTAAATGCCATTCATGCATTACCAATTTACTCATTCATTAAAATGTGGGGATAAAAAGCCAAATTGAATTTTCTTTACTGAAATATCATGTATTCAACAGTGTATTACCTTCCAGGGCTCCAAGCATATTTACTTTTCTTGCATGCAGCAAAAATGTTGTTAATGCATTATTGGGGCTATATCCTGAGAAGAACAAACGCTTTGGGAAATAGTTTTCTTTATTTCTGTTCTTAATTGATTTTTTCCCTCTGTGCTGTTTTATATTTTCATTACCATGGTGCATGAAATTATAAAAAAAAGAGCTCATCCTTATTACCTTTGGTTTATTTTTTTTTTCTTATAAAGCCATTTTTCATAATGAAAATTCATTTACTTGGAACTTTGATTAAATTTTTATTTCATTTTAGTCTTAGTTTGAAATGCATGCACATATTTGAATAATTTTTGAAGTCATGCCCTTACAATGTAGAGACTATATGGACAAGATATTTTAAAATCAAATTAAATATTAATTAAAAGCTAGTTAGTAGTACTTCCAGAGAAATACTTAATACACTTCCTGCTTCTGAAAAACCCTTTGAAATATAATCAATTATTTGGTGGGCAAGAAGCATGGAGAAACCCTGGGACAGGCCCAAAACTTAATCCTATGATAGTATTCCAATTAATTTTGAAGGATTCTAATCAATCACACATTTTTATATAGTGAAAAAATAAGTTTCAAGATATTATTTTTAAAAATTATCTCTTATGATGGCTTTGATAATAAAAAGATCTTAATAATACCCCAAACTCACAGTTTATGCACTTTTCTCTTTGGAATATCTTTAATGAAGTGGAGTGAGGAAGTGAAGTCAAGAGGTTAACAATCTGACCTGTGCAGACATCTGTATCCCACAGTGACCTGTAGAAGTGGCTAGCTAATTATGTCAATAGCAACTTTCCTGAATTTATCCCCATTTTTTAATCAAATTTTCCCCCTCTCTGTTTCCTTCTTTACTGTCTCTCAATTTAAATTTGGTTCATAATTAAAGCAGCTTAGAGGAGCTTTTAAATTTTTTATGTGTATATGGTCATAAAGCACCCTAGTACATAAGTGTCTAACAAAGTGCAAGTAGTAACACTGACAAAGGATAAGGGAGTGCAATGTTTGGAAAAGGAACATTCTCTCCAGTAGCCACCTTGGAAAGCAGTGCCAGGATTCATTGAAGAGCTCTGGGCAGTTGTTTAGTGCAGTGGTTGGAAATGAGGTAGATGATTTTTTCACCTGGTTTTTCTCTATTGCTATTCACTTTTATCAGAACCTTGTTTAACCCTCCCTCTCTTCACCACTGGTTGTTATCATTAAATGATGGCATTAGTGCCAATTAATGAATTAACCAGTATTGATGTATTTACTACTTGTTAAGTTTGTGTATACACCTTTTACAGGTTAACATTTATTGATACATAAATCAGCATTAATTACTTGCATGTGCATGGTGTTTTGATTCTTTCTAATAAACCAATCTCTTATGAAGTAGGATAAGGAGGCAGTGGGAATGGAGGGGTCATTCCTAAACCAGTGTTAGATGCTTGCCATGAGAGGCCATCACTATTCAGCCTTGCAGGTGCAAGGCTGGGAGAAGTGTGATATAAGAACTTGAGTATATGGAGAAGAAAGGAAGAATAATACCACAGAGACTGAAAACTGCCCCAATAAGGCAGGTAGAGGTTACCATAGTGTTGCTAAGGCTACAACTACAGTACCAAAGACACCACAAAACATTTGTAATTATTTCTGATGTAAATCCACTGTATCATGTTTCCCATGCTTATGTGAGGTTATTTGACTTCAAAGGTCATGCTTCATACCTTTTGTTTGTTGTTTTTGAACAAGAGTTGTAGATTTTGTGAAATTTTGCCCAGAGTTTTCATTATTGCTATTGTAACTCAAGTAAGTTTATTTCTGCTGTTTTGCACAGTCTGTGTAATTACCCTATTTATTTATTTTTACACATATGGAGTGGTCTGAAATGGAAAAATTTTCCTACATCACAATACAATCCACAAGTTCAGACTCCTACTTCATGCACCTTATTCAATTAGTATTAGAAGAAAAACCACCAAAACCAGCAACAAAAAAAGTACCTCTTCTCTTTCCTCAGTGTAATTTCAAATTAAGAAATGAGTTCTACAATATCTCACCTACAGATGTTCTTTGATCTTTATTTGCAAGAAGAAAAGACATGGGCACAGCCAGGAGCATTTACTCAACATTTAGACCCTGGCTGTGTAAACGTAGTACAGAAGTGTTCTGATTTCTATCCTGGCTTGATGCTGATGTTACTCACTTCCTGAGCTTTAAGATGATCCTAGACCTGAAGGATCTTGGTCACCACTCCCTCCACATATGATAAATATGTCTTTATTCTGAGTAACCCTTTGAAGATGTCACTTCCTACCATTCCAGTGGAGTTGAACATCCTGACCCCAATACTGAGGTTGAATAGGTTAAAGGGAAGGTTTTAAACTTTGGTGGTTTGGCCACCTGTTTTGCAAATAGCATTTTTACTGGTGTATATGATGCTGTTGGTTAAATTCTCCAAATTATTTTTAGTCTCAGATTTTTTTTTTTTTACTTTCAAAACAGTATTTAGAGCAGCAATGCATTTCCACATTTATAGCATCAGATTGCATAGGAAATGTGGCAGTATAATCATGTTGTAATTTTTAGCTTCCTTCTACTTTTGGTGTTTTCGGTAAGTGTAATTTATGGAACCTTATTTCTATATCTTTAGTATTTTTCTCTGTTTGCTCAGTGCCATTTTTACTTGATGAGATAAAGATATAAATATATGGCTTTCTACAAATTATTTCTAAACTCTCAGAATGATAAAGATGATTCTCTCTAGCATGAAAACTTTGCAAACAGATACAAGCACCTGCTGCCATTTGTCAAGATACTTTTCATCACTGTCTTCAGATGGAGCTCCAGAAAAACTAAACAAGACTTCAAACTATCTCCCATAATAACACTGGAATTAGACTGCAGCATTCTTATACCTTTTTTCCTGTGGAACAAAAAGTTATGTTGCTTTTGTCTAGCAAGTATAGTTCCAGCAACTAGGGGTTTTTTTACTTTAAAATATTTTGGACCAGTTATAAGAATTTCATTTAAAACCTTAGAGGAATTTATATGTTTTGACTGATAGAAATCTCTGAAACATTACCTGGTTCCCTAAAGATACTAATTCACTTCAGTACAGTTAATAGATAACATTTTCCTGGGATTTTGGAGGTTTGGGACTTGCATTAATTATTGAGCACTGGCCTATTGTTCTCCAGAGAGTCTCTTTCGAAGTAAGGTTTGGATTTTTTATGTTTAGGTAGCGCTTTGGGGAAAAGAGGCAGGAAGGCGTATTGGTTTTGTTCCATGGCAGAATGAAACTTTTGCTTTAGAAATGCCAAAGGTGTTTCTATGATACTTTGTCTCTTTATTTCCTGTAAAAAATGAATTAGAAAAAGAACAAAGCAAGCAGACACAAAAAGGTCTAGATTTGGGTAAATGTCTTCAGTCCTGTCATTATTTTGGTGTATTTCTTCTCTTACCTGCACTGTTTAAGTCCTTAGGGGTTCAGTTCAGTGAATTTTTTTATAGCAATCTCTTCCTGTGCCTGATTTCTTTCATTGGGACAATACTTAGCACAAAGTATTTTCCTCTTCTAAGGTAATCAAAATTGTGGTAATTTCACTGTATATTTATATATGTACTCCTTTATTGCAAAGAAGTTCCAGATGTTTTGTATCTTCCGATCATATTAATTTCTTCGGCCAAAATCTGGATTTTTCTCCAGAAGACTATCCTATGGCAGTGTTCACTTTCTGGTTCCCCAAGCAGCTTCTTCCATAATTATTTGTATATCTTGCATAAATCAGGAGGTATAAGCTCAGGTACTCCTGCTGTAGGCTATGCCAGTCCCTCAGGAGTCCCATAGAAACTTTATTATAAGAAATAATAATCCATGTCTACTTTACACATCTGCTTTTCCATTAAGGTTACTCTACTTGTTTATTCTACAACAAGACTCCTCTTTCCGCATATTTTTAACATTTTTCCTCTGGATTTTTTATGAGATCATTCTTAGTTGAGAAATCCATTGCAAGATGATTTGTTTTCCTTTTAATATGATAATGTAATTCTCACCTGTAATCTCCCTTTTATCCTTTTCCACCCTCAAAATATTGGTTTTTTTACAGATCTTGCTCAAGACCATGTCAGTGATCCTTACAGTGAAATTCTTAGCATATTTTATTCAGAAAGGGTGAGTTTGGGATATACTGTGTAATTCTTTATTATGGCACATAGTGCAGTATACAACTCTCTCCTCTGGAAATGGCATTTCCTGGACAATGTTCATTATTTTTTGAACCACTTTTAATACTATTTGTGTCAATTTTTCAGAAGACCATTCTTGGAACAGACTTTCTTTTCCACTGCATTATTTCAGATTATTGTTGCTTCTCTGAGAAAACTGCGTGCAGAAACTCTTGCTGTTTACATAGAACTCATTTTACTGGAATAGGCACAAGGAGGTCTGCTTTTTCTCCCCATTAAAATTAACTCAAGATTATCCTTTAATTTCAGGTATTGAGAGATGAGCATATAAACTACAAAGGTTCAAAGTGGTTACTCTTAAAGCTCTGATACCTTAATATTGAAGTACATTAAATATAGGGGAAAATCAATACAGTAAAACTCAGCACTAGCTGTCATGAAATTGTCTTGGGAGTCATAGGGAATTGTAAAAGTGACAGTGAAAAGCCCAGAAATTATGTATATGGGCTAGCATACATGAAAATCAGCTTTGAGCTTCTTTGAGTAACAACTTCAGGGTAGTGTAGCCCTTGTATAAAATGGAAAAAGTTTCTTATTCAGAGAATATAATACCAACATGTGGTATCTGAACCGATAGTGGTTTTGACAGTGTCATTTGGGTACCTCGCCCGTGAAAATAAAAATCATATGCAAAACTGAGGATGCTGCATCACCCTCTGTGGAGCCCAAGTGCTGTATTAGGCAAATGATGTTGAGGAAGGATGACCTCTGTCCCTTTTTCCTTGAATTTAAAACCCAGATGAAGGTCTGGTTTTGTTCTGAAGATACATAATTTTGTTCAGGTGAGGAACCTTGGTATGAAATGCCCCACTGTCACCAGAGGAGATTTAGTGTGTTTATGATTCATGCCTCACTGGAGTCTCTCCACAGGGCATAACTTGGTCTGTTTCTCCCATGGTCAGTTCTAGGGCTGCAAGTGGAATTTCTCCTCCTTCATGGGAATGGTGGCTGAAAGTTCCCTTTGTTCAGCATGTGGACAGTAAATACCTTCTAGCCTTGCATGGTAGGAGGACGTGGAAGGACCTCAAAGTTTTTCCACTCACTTTGCACTAATATCTTTTTGTATTTCTATGTTGGAAATATTTACTTAATGTGATTACTGATAACATTCTTTTATATAGGATATATAGAATCCACAAATTTTTTTCAATATAATCACTTTAAAGGGGAAACAAATTTCCATGAAATCTACTAATTTCAAACCCTGGCAACTTCACTGTTTATTCATATATGTGGTCCTTTACTGCAAAATATTCCATATATTTTGAGTCTTCCAGACCATATCCACTTCATTTCAAGTGATAAGATGAAACTTTCCCAATGTTAGGTAAATAGTCCTTAAATTCCACATAATCACATTTTAAAGAAATTCAGTTTATTGTTTCCAGTATAGATGGTATCAAGATATTTTCCAAGCCCCTGAGCTACCACTCCATAATTAACACAGTCTCACAAGAAGAAAGAAGCTTTAGATTTCAAAGAGCCAGTAACATGATCTTTCAGAGCCATTTCACACTGGCTTCAAAATGTCTAGCTTATGTTCTTCCTCTTAGTTGTGCAAGAATAATGTCTGGTAAATCTTTTTCACTGTATTCTTCCACTAGCTCTCTTAGCAGAATCTGTAACATATGGCTGCTCATACATTGCACTATCAGCAGTGCATACATTGAGTGCAAATATTCCAAGGGTTATCCAGTACAATAACATTATAAATAGGTTAAGCAGCCAAGTATGTACTAAAGGCAAGTGTAAGATACTAAACCCACAAAATATTGTGAAATGGTGAAAATTTAGTATGCCTGTAAACAGAGCACAAATTGTGAGTAGGTGACATAGTGTTTAATACAGCTGTAAACAAAACAGCTTTCAACTCCTTATTTCATTTCTACTTGAGACAAGTGATAAAGGAAGGTATGTACAGGATCACATTAATAAATATTTGTTGATGATGTGGCCCTTGTGTTTGAAAATGTTTCTATTCAGGAAGTGTTGTCTGCAAACCTTTTTCTCGGTTGAACACCTGAAAGCAAGTCATGGTCCCAGGCTCTTAAATCATTGGGCTATATGATTTAAGCTTAGGAGAACCCTATGTGTTAGTTTGATTTATAGTGGTTCCATTTCTAAATTCCAGGTGAATTTTAAATCAATGGAACAGCTGGGAAAAAACCAAACAGCAAATCAAATGTAGCTGGGTTGCACAAATGGTTATTCTGCCTGGTGGATGAACTTAAAATTTCCATGTATTTTATTGGAGAAATTGCAAAACATGCTTCCCTTGGAAATGTGAACCTGTGCACCCTGCTTTCCAGTGGGTACTCACAGAACACACTGAAGAGCAGCTGTACTCCCTCATGAGGAATATTGAGTTCAGTTCTGTCAGAAAAACAAGCACCTAGAGAGTAACTTCTGGATGACACTGCACATTGTCACAACATGCTGAAGACTTGTGAGTTACAGTCTCTTGATTATTAATATCTTTGTTTTTCTGATTTTCTTTTCCCAGTGCCATGTGCTGTTTTACTTGCAGCACTTCAGTGCCTATAAAACTGGCATGTAAATATTTGACAGCTGCAATACAGCTTTTCTAGCTACATCTGCACTGTGCACTGGCAGTCAATAACACAAATAAAGTTCATCAAATGGAATATAATTGGGGTTTTGGGTTTTTTTTAAACCAAAATTAAATAAATGAATAAACCGAAAATAAAATACACTGAAATAAAAAATACAATTTTGTCAATATCAACAAAGCTTAAGAGTGGGAAAATAAATACTTTGTTACAACCTTGATTCAACTGACGTATGTAAATTTGTAATCCCAGATAAATATAAAAGCAAAAGCAAAGATATATTTTAGATTAATTAATATTTCCTTCAGAGGAAAAGATGTAGCTATTTACTTCTGCTAGTGGAACTTCATTTTGAAGAATTTAAATGTCATCTCTACTGAAAGTTTTTTCTCCTTTACCATAGTTCACCCTTTACAATTGCACTGTGGTGATAAACGAGCAGTCACAGCAGTACTTCTATTTCAACAACGTCCTCAGTCTTATATTTTAGAGTTCAGGTAGATTGAAATGATACTGAGATTGTAAAAGCAATAAGAACATGCATGAAGGTTTCTAATGGGGGAACAAATGATTTTTTTTCCTCACTAAGATGCCAGAAGCCCATTTCATCATGAAGTTCACTACTGCTTTTGTTTTTCACTTTGTTTCTCTCTGACAGAGCCTGGCTTTTTGGTCTGCTTTCTTATAGGAATAGGTAATTTTACTGGTCATGCAGAAAGCTGCAGTCATTATTCCAGTATTGACCTGATGCACTAATGGCTATGAAAGCTGGGTTTGAGATCGTTAAACACCGAGTCTCTTAAGTGGCTTAGGATCTTGTGTTTATCAGTAAGACTGGGAAATGATTTAGCAACCAGGTGCCCAAATTTTGCTTAGATATCTCCATGCTGAACTGCATTGCAGATTAACTCTTCTTGCAGCTATAAATATCATATACAGTAAAGCATTTTCACTGTCAGACTAAATATTATTGTAAATACAAAGTGAAAGGTTTATTTCTTAGCTGCTGAATTCAGAACTTTTCTACTTACTGCAAATTATTCCTGTCAGTTCAGGAACTATGGAAGCTCACCCCTTCAGCTGAGTCCATAGGGCTGGGTACTTCAAAACCTGATTCATAACTCTAAATGCATAGCTGTTACCCAATTTTATGAATCCTCATAATGAAATGAGTAGGTCAATTAAATCAATTATAAAGGTTAAAGTGAGTTACAATAATAGGTCTTCTGTTCATCAGTCCATACTTGTACTTTATAATGCAATACTTTTACCTTTTACTGTACTACTATAAATTCATTGGAATATGAATTCATTTTTAGAGAAGAGTGGGAGGAAGTATCAGTATAATCAGCTTTTTTTCTGACTAGCTTAGACTTAGATAAATCTTCTCCTCACATTAGTGACCCAGTCAACAGTACTGAGATTTTTCATGAGGAATTTTAATGTCTGGAAGCATATGCATTATAAAAATCATCTTGCTCTCAATCAGATTCAAAGGACACTAGCTGGCAAATGATTTTGAGCTCTAATTAAATTCACTTGCATCTAAACGGGCTGACATAAAGCTAAATGTTTTCATACACTACTTTAATCATTCAATTAATCAGTAATCTTAACTGTTAATGTGGTCATGTTCTCCGTCACGGTAATTTGCATGAACCTGGAATGAGATTTCCCTTGTTAAGTTGCCTGTGTACAAACTGTGGAATCAAATCTAAGTGTAGTAAATCCTTTCATCCAGAAGAATTGTGGACTGTTCTACAATCTGTAGAGTAACTATGTGAGTCACTTGCTTATTTAATGCAGCTTCTTTGATTGCTAACGATTTTTTCTTTTGTAGGATTTTTTCTTCCTCTTTAATTCTTAAATAACTTTACACTTAAAATTAGAATGCTTGTTGGCTTTGCTCAGGTGCAGAAAATCAGGTGTTTCCTTCTTGAAAACTTCTGGACTTTGATTGAAAGGCACTGGGGAAGCACAATGATGAGATTTATAGCAGACATAGCCACAGTATTAAAGTAAAAATCCTTTTGTAATTCTTTGCTAGATATGACAGTAGGATTCATGAAGGGAGTGCAGAGTATAAATGTAACACAGTGCCACCACAAACAGTCAGATACATTGTGGGCATTAATTAGGAGGAAGAGTATTGCATAAAGCCTTTTTCTTAAATTATCCCAATTCTAAAACTCTATATGGGATGTTTGCTGAATAAGATTCTCTGTATCAGATGGCATGAGATCTAAATTTCTGTTGCTCCAGTTATGATTTCTGGGTATCAGGTCATTGAAAGAGAGCAACGTTGTCTAAGCCTGTGATTGAAGGTATAGTTATTATGATTCTGGTTTGTCTTATTTGATTGTCTCTGGCTTTATGCTGTGTTTCTGAAACACAGAGATTTTCAGAGATTTCTGAAAACCACATGAGTCTTCCACTGATCAATGTCCTATCCTCTCCAGTAGGTTCTACTTCTGAAATGAAGGCAGGCACGCAAGCTCCTAATAGTCTTCCTTCAAGCTTTCATGTGAAAAAGTAACTTGATATTCATGGAAAATGAGCTTAGGGTAAAATAATCACAATTGAAAGAAATCTGCTTTTAAATTGCACTGGCAAGCCAGAGACCTCTCTCATATTCATCCACCTCTGCTGACTTGCTGCTAAAGGAAAACCTCGTGAATGTTGGATATTTTGTGTTTAGGCTTCTTTTCCCATCTTAGCAAAAGCACTTTTAAATCATCCTTCTCACAACTCTCACAGGCCTGGACAAACTATCAGGTATTTTTATCCAAAGCTAATATACAAATTCCAATTTGAATTTTTAAATTTATTTTGCAGAGACTTACACCACTTCATTTCTGAGCTGAAACCTAGGGTCAAATGGTTAAAAAAACTTCTGAGTCTGCCCATTCTCTGGACTCTCTGGCAGTCGCACTCCCAGCTCAGAGACTTTCACTGCTGGGACCAAGGCCCCTTCCCTGTGGATGGCTCCAGTGACCCAACAGGTGCCTGCTTGACTCCCTGCACCCCCCACACTCACACACTCAGACCAGCTTTCCCCACCTGATCCACCCCAGCTTTCCCAGAGCAGAGCCTCAGATGCCTCTTTCCATAAAGCCATTTATCCATGGTGCAGTAACACAGCAACAGCCCCAGCTGGTGCCCCTGGGCAGGACCCTCAGCAAAGAAACCCAAGGATTTTATACCTTCACAATCTTTGCTCACACAAGTCTCTCTTGCTCCTGAATCCGCTGATCCTGCTGTGTCTCCCAGGGTCCATCCACCTAGCTGGCACCACCCATCCTTGTGTCCTTTGCTAACCAGAGGGTTGGCAGCTCATGGTCTCTTGTCTCAGGTTTCCACTTAGTGCTCAATCTGCTTCTCAGTGTGCAGTTGGCAAACTGAGCTTCCTGTACCAGATTTATTCCTCAATAATCCAAATCTGTTCTTTCTTATGCAGGTTTTCAGCAGCTCTGCTGTTCCAAAGCGCAGGGTTACATCTTTCTCAATAGATCAAGTATTTTGCTTGGATGTATTTTCTTATTTAAAAATAAAATTAAAAAGAAATATTCACCAGTAATCTTATATTGCTTCCTGATCAACCAACCTGATCAATAACATAACTTAATTTTCCAGCCAATGTGCTGAAAGCATAATTCAACTTCTATATTATTATGAAAGTGTTACACACAAACATATACCAAAATATACAGACCAACAGGTTTTGTATTACTCATTGCAACTTTCTTATTGTAAATTCAAAAATAAGCAAATGTGTTTTCTTCCAGTCCATAAGTTTCTAATAAATTATTCTAAAGAAAATGTCATTTATCTTACTTGAGATTTTAAAATCCAGCTAGTTATCATTGAAGATTATGAAATTAAATGCTGGCTTAGTTATTTGTGTCACAAAAGACTGAATCATAGAAATTTCACCCTCAATATTTGTTTTTTGAGGTATTTTATGATGTTTAACATACGTGAGTGACAGCAAGTGATATTAAAGATTTGAAGCTATAAAAATAAATTACAGAACAAAACAAACTTTTAACCAGAATATTTTAAGGTATGGGTTTGATGGGGTTTTTTTGTTTTGTTTTTAATTTGCTTTATGTCATAGGTAAATATTAATCACTTTATAAATATTACTGAAAAATTGGATGATACATGTAATTACTGGGCAAAATGTTTCTTGGTCCTTTTTTCAACAAATTATTTACATATATCCTCAATTTGGGATTATACGTGCATCTCCTATTGTTTTATTTGAAATTAAAGCTCAAGAAGAACAGCAAATGTAATTCTCATTGTATTTTCCTAATGCTTTGCTGTTGTACTCAAAAAGTTCAGTAAAATCAGGCTTACAAGCCTTATCAGACTCCTGCTAGTGAGAGAAAGATTGGCTATTATTCCAACTGGTACTGGATTGGCATTTATAAATAAACTGGTTTATTCCTTGAATGTTAAACTAAGTACAGTTATTCTGGATTTATTTTGGTGTAAATGACAATAAAGTTTGGCCACCTGACATTTTTCATAAAATCAAGGTATGCTTGGTAAGCTCCAGTGTATTCCTGCTCATAATGGTATTCATTCACTACAGCACATCCTCTACACCTTTTCTGTCCTTATGGTGTTCCATATTCTGCCTCATACAATTCTCAACAATTAAAGTTAAAAAGAACAAAACCCCACAGCAGTCTTTGCATCACATAACTGTATCTTAAACAACAAGAAACACAGAAGTAAATTAATTTGCTAGCTACAAATATATTTGGTAGGAATAATCTCCTGGTCTTGCACTGTCACACTTTCATTATGCACTGCAAGCATATGATTTTAATTCTTTTGGCAGTGTGGGGATTTAGTTTTGTGCTGACAGGGGGAGCAGCATGTTAGTGCATGAATGGTAATGATACTTATTCCCCAGTTAGGCAAATAAAAATGACAGGCTAAGTCAAGCACTGCACTGAACCAGAATGCATTTTAAAAACACATTATTTGGTAAATGGGAAAAGGCTGTTTTAACATAACAATCATTTATTGAAAGAATGTAATTAAATTTGTACAAAATGTGGGTAACTGCAGGAAAGTCTTGAGAGAAAATTGATCATTTAATAAACCTCCATTGTCTTTAAAATACTGAAAGCAGTATAAGACATAGCGTTTTATCCCTTGGGTAATTAAAGAGTAACATAGCTGGAGCTGTTGGGACTTCACTGATGTAGAACTCTTGTGACAGTTCAGACTGAAAAACTGTCTTACTTTTCCTCTATTTTAGTCTGTGAATTCTGTCCCTCCATTCCCAATCATAAATAATATATCCCTGTATGGGGATTAGGTATATCAACCTGAGTTTTCTGTTAAAATAATTCATTTCTTTCCCGTTAAATTTATGAATATTTATCAAGGGATTATGGGTTAGTTAATAGTATTTCCCCTTAATACATACACATGAATTCACTTGCACATAAGTCTGAAAAATGAGAGGTATCTGTCTTGGGACTAGACGGCTCCCAAGCTCCTGCTAGCAAACTGTAAAGTAAACACTCCTTAATAAGCAATGGGCAAAAAATAGTCTTTCCTCCCACAATGTGAAATGTAGAAATGTAGACAGATTCTGCCAATAAAACTATATATATTTTTTTTCCACTTCAAGATAAGGAAACACAGGCAAAAAACCTGTATGAGAAGTTCATATGTTATCTGCCAAGGGTCTCCCTGATAAGTGAAAAAGGTTGTAAAGGGCCAGAGCTGTTGACATAGGCTGAAGATGAGGTTCTGAGGTACAAAGCCTTCAAAACATTTCAGAGGGGGATGGGAATGAGCTATTAGGCTGCCAGTAAGTTCAACTGCTAGCTTTGGCAAAGATTTGAAATCAAATTTGGACACCTCATTTGGCAGATTGATATCCATATCAGCATGCTAATCTTGAATGTATCATACATGATAGCTGGAGCATAAACACACAGAAAAATTATAAAGACCATGAATTTATAACAGAATGGTGAATCTTTGATGTGCCTATTTCATATGGGAGAAGTATGGTGGGGCTCCAAAAGACAGGTGACTGATTTTGGATGAAATCTTTTTTCCTCAAAAACAAAACCAAAGAAAACAAAAAACAAACAAGTAAACAACAACAACAACAAGAAATCAACCCCACCCCCCATAAAGGAAAAATAATTCCCTGTAGTCTAGAATGTACCTAATGCCACGTAGCCTGGAATGTTGCTCAACTGTGCTTTTAAGGATTCCCTTGCAAAATTATATAGAATAAATTAGTTTGCTGATATAGGTCAACATAATCTTATTGAGACCATGGAGATTTTTGGGTTTTTTATGATGTAACTGTGTCTGTTCAGACTGCAGAGTAGTCTGAATGGCAGCATAACATAACATTTGAAATTTCTCAAAAAATTTTGATATTTGTCAGCAGTCTTTGGTCAAGTGGTTGTTTGTGTTGACATCTATCTCAGAGGTAAATATCATAGAGGATTCCTTGAGGAGACAATGTGGCAAACTGTACAAAGCCATGAAGACCTATTGCATATGATCTGTGGACTAGATCCGTGACTTAATTTTAGAGTAATAATCTGAAACCAGAAGTTAGATCTTTGTTTGCAGTCAGTTAGGGCTTTGCTTTCAAATGTCTGTCCAGTTATACTTTATTATGATGCTAGAGTACTATGCCAAGAGGTGTAGAATTTAGACTTTAATTCATATTTTGCTTTTGTGTTCTTCTGCAGATAGTAACTTCATCCTTGCAAATGCTCAGGTGGCTAAGGGATTCCCCATTGTTTACTGCTCTGATGGCTTCTGTGAGCTTGCTGGATTTGCACGGACTGAAGTCATGCAGAAGAGCTGCAGCTGTAAATTTTTACTTGGTGCTGAAACAAATGAGCAGATGATTCTTCAAATTGAGAAATCATTGGAGGAAAAGATAGAATTTAAGGGAGAAATCATGTTCTATAAGAAGAATGGTAAGTCTTTCTTTCCTGTTGTGTTAGTCATAAAGAATGAAATTTAGCATAAATGCATGTAATAGACAATATTAATTTCTAAGAAATAATTTGGTGTGTCTATCATAAAGCCTATAAGAATAGATTTAATAATGAAAGTAGGGTCCACATTGAGACCATATTTATATCTGTGTTTTTGATTTTATATAAATACGTTACAAAGCTGCATAGAAGAACTTCAGGGTACTAAACTGCACTGTGAGGCTGTTATTTGTGGTCAGTATGACATTGTTTTTTTCTGCTTTTTTTTATACTGAAGTTTTTACCTCCTATTGCTGAAGCTGTAATGAAAATATTCATATTCACAACAAGATAAGCTACGTAAATTCTTCAATGCCATCAGTAAAATGCTCAGGTGTATGAATGAGCCAAGTGATTTCTTCTCAAGAGCTGCTATACATAAACACAATAATAATGATTTTCAAAAAGTGAAAAATTTGTGTTCAAGTATGTATTGCCACATAAAGAAGATTTCCAGGCATTAAGCAACTCCATAGACTACAGGAAATTTCAAGTTGCACCAGCAAAGCTTTGGCTCCTATGGCAAAGCATTTATAAGGACAATTTCATAGTTAAGATGCATGAGGCACGGAAGACAGCAGCCCATGATGCACACTTCCCAGCTTCTTTCATTTATATCAGACTCCTTCAGTGTACTTATTCCATGTATTCCTTCTGCCACATTCATGTGATCTTCAAAGAGGTGACACCAAGTTTGAGAAAATGACAGGATTCCTACCAGGGTAACAGGAGCTGAGTGATCTATGGACCCAATGGATCCAAGGGTGTTTGGCATCACTTTCCCTTTTATTATATTGCTAGAGTTTATAGGCATATGCCTAGACCATGTTTTTCTCATAGGTTTTCTCTTCTGTCTTTATTAATGAAACATTTCCTTTTCAAATAATATTCTGTTATTATATGCTTTAAAAAGTTATTTTCTAAAAGTGATAACTCCATAATGACAACAAAGTGATTTGGAATGTTAGGAGAAGGCAGTTTCAGTTTCACTAACATAAAAAAGGAAGAATGTTCCTTAGTTGGCTTGTGTTCATGACTGCTGCTCTTCATAATATGAAAGTTTGAAGGTAATCTGGAAGATCTTGCTAAGTGCTTCCTTGTCTTGACTTTTTGAGGAGGCTTGGGAGTGTGTGAGGGTGTTTGGTTTTGTTTTTTATGTATAGAAGAGACTTGCACAGTTTCCTGAACTTTTTTCAGGAAGGTTATTCAAATAGAGTAGTTCCAAATTGTAAAACATGTCTGAATATAGAGGAAAAATTGTTTTAACCTGGAAGGATAAGAGCTGCTTTTTTCCAGTGTTCTATAGCGATAACTGGGCATGGTAAGAAGATATTTCGAGGTATTTAAATTAAATAAGTAAAGCTAAGACATTCATTTCATTGTCTTTGTCCTGAATGATAAATTGTGATTTCTTTACCTTATGAAGCGGTGCTTCAAAACTGTAATAGGTATGATTAATACAGGCAGAAAAAGACTGCAGGTCAATTATCAGAGAAGTAGTTGAATCACAGATAAATAGATAAAGAGAAATTGTTGAGGCGAAAAGAATTCCCACTAGCCATCCTACATACATCCCTCTGTATAACTTGACTGGAAGCCTCCCCAGTATATTTTCTGAATAGGAATAAATTTCCCCTGCCGATTATATTTTTTATTTCCATGTATTTCTGTACCACTGGGAAACAGAAATGAATAGGTATTAAAATAACATGAAAGTTTCTTGCATAAAAGCAAAATTTATCTTAAAAAACAATCTTGGTTTTTCAATAGAACTGCAAACTGCAGGCTCCAAATTTGGCAAATCAGCCATTTTAGCTAAATGTTTTTGCATTTGGGTTGGGTTTGAGGGGGTTTTTTTCAGAGAGAAAAATTAACTTTTGAAGCTATTAAGCTTATTCAACTTTGTCCAGAAAAAGGTTTCCAAAATATTTTAAGAAATAAGAACTTTGGTACCCCTGAAATGATGGTATGGATACATTCCAGTATATCCAATATGGAAAATCATTGTTATTTGGATTGGAACAATGCCAGGAACATAGGTCAGTGGAAGACAAGTAACTAACAACATCTGGTTATCACAGGGCCACATTTCAATGTTCTGTTAGGGCTTTAGGGTGTCAGAGGAGAACCCTCATCTGGCTTTATTCTGCTATTTAGCACAGTCTTGCTTTATAGGCTTAACTACAAGACCCAACGAGCACTTCCAAGGTCCAGGGGTAGTTCTGAGCTCACAAAATAGACTGCTGTGCCTCAGAATGCTTCTTGAAATCTTAATAGTTAGTAAAATATTATGATAAAAAATTACTACAGAGGACATGGATGTATGAATACAATAATTTCCTCTTATTTTGTTGTTCTGGATTTGGTCTAAAATGTAGATCATATGTGTCCTGTTTTTTGGGGCAGACATGAAAGGTTACAAAACTGAACATGCATCTATTCCTTAATTGTCACATTTTTCAATATTTTAAACTTATTTCAAAGCTTATTCAGTTTTTATCATTAAATTAGACTGTTCATTCTAAAGAAGTAGCTTTGAGCTGAATTTATTAAGTTGGGTAGGAATCTGAGTAAAGTGTATTATCTCTCTGTGTTGGATGAACTGCAGAATTTCATTGTCTTTGCCATTTGGGTTTGGATTTCAAGAGCCGAATGATCTTAAGCAGTTGTGCTCTGACCAATCCTTCTGAGACCACTAGAAGTGGATAAAACTTTTTTCTATGTGTGTTCTCATTTGGGAATTGTAAGGAATTCTTAGAATAGGATAAACTGGTTGTAACTCCTCATCCTGAACATTTTCTGCCATGTTAGCAACAGAGCACTATTAGAACCATGGCAGCAGATACAGCAGCTTCAGAGAGAGATGTCTTTTGAAAATTCAACTCAAAATATACTTTTCATCATAGTTTCAGTATTTATTTTTGTTCCTCAGTTAGTTTCTTGCTTTTTCTTTGACAGAGCTATATTAGTTTCCTGAAGACAATCAGAAAAGGAGAATATTAAAAGACAAAGAATTTTATGATTGTTGCCTTCTTCAGAAAGTTTTAAAATTATACTGCTTAGGAGCTGATTTTTAAACTTTTTTTTTCTGTTACTATTTCTACATTTTCTTTAAAACATCTGCAACAAATTAAGTTGTCAATTATGATAATGGAAATGCAAATTAACCTTTTGGAATTCAAGTGAATTGTGAGAAAAACACTCACTCCTGGATCTCTTTAGAGCAATCTAAAAGCAGCTGGGCACTATGCTGCAGAACTATATTTAAATAAACCCTTCTTTTTCTGCCTGTCAGACCTCTTCTGAAATTTGTCAATATCAAGTACAGGTAGTTAAATGAGGTCTTCACATTCACTCAAACTGAAGTACAATGAAGCAGCTATGTGGATTTTTTTCCTTTTCTTTTACAACCTAAGATAATGCTACAATAAGCCCTATAATCAGTGACTTAGTCCAGACTAAGTTCTCCATCTTCAGTTGCTGTGAAGGTCACACCTTGGGTCCCCTACAACCCATCAGATTTATTTCCTTTGTCTCAAAATTAGGTTTGGAGTGTTTGAAAGGAGGTCTGTGCTTAAGCACAACCTTTTAAAATATGCACTAGTTCCACAGCCTTCCTTCATTGAAAGGAAATTGGCCTTTTTCTGTGTATTTATAAATTGTGTGAAACACAATGTAATCAGCAGTGGCCACTTGTGATTTTTGGACATTTGAGAGACTTCACTGTGATGACCCTCATATCTGTGCACTCCAGAAAAAGAGCTGTTTGCACAAGCCTTTGTGCATAGTTAAAAACCCCCACAGTAAGAGAACTGGAGCAAGTGGGTGTTGCTGGGGCTATCTCTACAAGCTGCCTTACTTAGGACTTGGGTGCAAGAATTTGCTTTATCTGTGACAGTTAACCAGGAATCAAGGGACACTTTGTCAGTTTCTATGTGTACACTGATTTAAGCACTTTCTGGGTTATATTTTAGGCATGTGCCTTTTAGTTCTTGGTCCTTAAAGATTTGGTACGTAAATTCTAATGTCAGGAAGATATGATGCATTTAATTTCTGTATTTGTTTCTTCATTTATTGCAAGTCAGTAAGATTAAATCAAGGTATTTTATCTCTTCTCATCACTGCATGAAAATATATGTTTTGGTAAGTCTGTTTCCATGTCTGGAAGGTCAGGATTAAGGTATTGTTTCAGATGGGCAGAATATGAGCAGAGAAAGGAGGAAAATCAGACCCCCTTACTGAGCTACTGGATTCATCAGGCAAAAGGCTTCTTGAAGTCTGGGTGTGTTACTGTTCTCACATGAACAGCAATGACAGCCACAGGTAAATGAAATAAGGCTCAGGCCATGAGACATCATCCATTGCCTCTGCCACATTTGTAGTTGAATAACATGGCTAGAGAATAGCAAAGGCTACACAACATCATTTATATTTAATGCATTCTTTGTGTTAAGAAAACAGAAAAGCTTTTTTTAGACAAAGAGTTCAATGTTATTTAAAATTGTAGAAGAATTATTTCATTAGGAAGAAATTGAGGGGAAATGAATTTCTTTTAAGATGGAAGAAAATTGGATTATCCTCAAGCTTCTCTACAGAAAGTATTTTTCTCATTGCAGAAATGCTATCTGTTCTTTTCAGCAAGAAGTTTAAACACGTACTTTTAATGGTTGTCCAAAAATATCCTATAGCATTTTGAAACATGGCAGCTGTATGATACCAGTTTAACATTAATTGGCTGCCTTCTTTAACAATCTCCTGAAATCCACCATGTCTTTTGGAAGTTAAGTAAGAAAAGGGGCATTTATTAAAATTCTCCAACTGTAAAAAAAAATTTCTGTAGAGACCTCAATTTTCTTGTGACTACTTTCTATTTTCTAGTGACAATTTTCTACTTATTTATGTAGAGAAAGCCCCTAGACAAGTTGCTTGACAGAGCAGTTTGTAGCAATGTGGCCTCACTGCTGCTTCACTGCTTCTCTGCCTTAAAAACATCATCTAAAAATAAGAAAGCTGAAAAGCTTTTGTGGTAGGCTTGCTCACATTTGCTAAATTATAGTACAAAATACAGGAGAAGGGAAATAAGAAAAGCAAGCAGCACTGAAAGATTAATCTGAATATAATATCTAATTACAATTCCCTGAGCCATAAAAAATAATTTTTTACTTTAGAAAAGAATTATTTTTTTCTTTCTTTTTCTCTTTTATTTTTTCTCTTTTCTTGTTTTTGAGTTTTTTAATTTTTTCTTTTTTCTGTTTTTTATTCTTATTCATTTTCCCCTTTCATATAACTCATTAATCACTAGGAAATTTCATTGAATTTTGGGAAGCCTTCCTCTTTGAAAAGCAGTACAGAATATAGACAGAAGAAATATCCTTATTTTCTTCTGTTTCGTAGAAGAGGGAGTTTTTATGTCCTTTTTTTTCCAAACCCTTCATTTGCTTGACCCATGGCTTCTGATGAAAGGTAATGTGTACCTCCGAAATGTTTTGATATTTTAGAGTCCCAGCTTCTGCAGCAGGAGGGGAAGACAGGGCAGGCTTGTGCTCCTCTGTAGTGCCCTGGCTTAAACTCTACAGAGGCCTGAAGTGGTCAGCAAAAGCCTGAAAGAAGACAAAACAAAAGAATGAATTTCAGTTAGAAGGGAAAAAAAAATAGGCAGCAATATCCTCTGTGTGCATTGTGATCTAAACCATCTGAGATCTTTTTCCAGAATTTAATGAGACAGCAACAAGACTGCAGCCTAATGACAGTGCTGATACTTTGCTCTGATGGCATTCACAGTGATATTGGTTAATAGTTTCTTTCAGTAGCAACATGATGCATTAAAAGCATAATTCACTGAGAGAAGACTTGTTCTTCTAGAACCACATTGTTATGTGAATAAATCTGTGTGAAATTTTCCTGTTACTTGTTATATTGCTACAAATTGACACCCTTCACAGCTAACAGATGCAATTAGTGTTTCCACACAGGCACCCTGGGCTTCCAGCTGCACCTGGCATGAGCGGCTGTTGGTACTGCTGGATGGGGTTCTTTTAGATTTTAAAGACATATTTCATTGTGCTACTTTGTATACATCCGTTTTTAGTGAGAGATATTGGTATTTATTTTGCAGTATGTTCATAAGACATCAGTCTAGCCACTCTTCTCTTCAAATTTTTCTCACAATTTTATGGCCATACTGAGTCTGCTGCCTTTTATTTTTATGAGATTTAAAGCAAGCTTTGGCTGAAAGCTGACATAGGTGCCTGTGCTTCACCATGAGTTAGGTTGTTCTTTGGATAAATAAAGTTCAAAGTATCACTTCTCCAGATGACCATATGCCTCTCTTCTGCCGACATTTCCTTATTTTGTCCTTGATCCCTAAATCCACGTTCTGGATTATCATGCAGACTATTTGCCACTTCCTGTGCTGTCCACTCCAATGGATTCTTGCTTTAGCTCCATAGTTTTTTGGAAAGTGGTAGGAGGCTCATGTTAGCACTATCTACTGAACCCTTTCACTGATTTGGTTAGGGAATTGCAAAAGCAGTTTGATTTTATAGAGCAGTTAAATAACTAGAAGGTTAAAACCAGCTGCTTTCTAACTGGTGGAGTTACTTGGGTTTTTTTATTTGTTTTTGCTTTTTATTTATTTGTTATTTGTTTCATTGGGCAGTCTCAGAGACCGTTTACAGCATGTGTTCACTTGGACTGAAGTGGTGAATTGAGAAGATTAATCCTCTCTACCATGTTACATAATTGCTCAGTGTGTGTTTCAAAATCCTTCTATACAAAAAAACCTTCCGACTGACTGGATGGAATGATCAGTTCAGATCCATGACTCAACTCCATCTCAGGTCCCAGCTTTAGCTCCCTCCTTCCAGAAAGGTCCCATGGGCTGCATGTTAAATACAGGTTCAAGTTCTTGAATCATGGCCTCAACAGAAAATCTGTAAACTTGCTGAAGACTTCTGAATAATATTAACAGATAAAACAAGGATTATAGACAAAGATTGTAGAGCAAAATATTCTCTGACCTAACCCTGTGGGAAAAGCAGTATCAAGTAAATTGGTCAGTTTCTAAAATGTAGCCTTCCAATGCAAGTGGATGAATAACCAGCAGAATCCCCTTTTGCTCTGTGTCATGTCTTTAGAAAACTTTATGGATAAGCATGAGGTTGCAGCCAGCACCTCTTCCAGTGCTGGGAGATCTCCCATTCTGCAGACTCCAGGCCTTCTCTTTCTAGGGGCTGCCACTGCAAGAGACACCAGAGTGAGGGTCACAAAAATATTTTTCAGATATTTTAGGCTATATAATAATCATTTGTTTTTTGAAAGGGAAAATGTGAAATTTTTCTTTATAGGTGCAGTGGTCTGTTTGGAGATTGCTGGGTTTTTGCTTACAGTGAATTTCACATCATCTTTGAAGTCTCTCTTTTCAGATAATAAAATAATGAGCTTAAAAGCAAAAGAATTTAATTTGAAAACAGCTATGTTTAGTTGAATGTGTGCTTTAACTCCTTCAGATATGAAAATATAGGATATAATTTCAAAATAATAAAGATGTTTTTATTCATATATATTTGTACGAATATATATGCAAATACATATCCAGACATACATAATGTATATGAGAGATTATCCTATTTTAAAAAAAAAAAGTTTCCTTCTTTTCAGAAGTGCATCCCTCAGTAGGCTGAGAAATCATATTTACTGCTGTGATTATGTCTACATGTTAACTCTGAAAGTCCAAAAGTAATAAGGACCATAGGTTATAAACACAGTTTTTACAATAGATTTCAAAATACAGTAATCAATGGAAAGCAAATTTGGCTTATTTCGAAAATGCTTGACTGAAAGCAATGAAGAAAAGACTAAACTGATCAGGAAGGATCAAGTCTGACTATTTCTGAAGCAGCCTGTATAAAGATATTGAAGCAAGTGTATTTTTCTTTGTTTTCTGTTGCTTTGGTTTGTTTGTGTTATTTTTCATTTTAGCGATAGATGTTGTGTACTTGTTTATAAAAATAGATTGTCTCAATTAGTACTTTCCCAGGAGTTAGTTGACAAATGCTGAATGCCCTGTACTAATATAACTGTGACAAAGTAATTATCATTGGAGGGAGAGGGAAAGTAAGTTGCAGACTGATAATGTTTTTGAGTCTGCCCTGAAGCTTTGTGCATTTAAACAGAGTGCTTCTGACTGACTTAACTGAGTTTTTAGATAATCCTGTGTGTTTTGCTAATTGTCATAACTACAACCCAGTAAATGTATTACATCAGGGAAGTACTTATCTCCCTAAATGTCGTTTTCTTTTCTAATCTGGATGGAGATAGGAAAAGAAAATTAGAGCAGACAAAAAGAAAGTGGTACACTTAAGGATGATCTCACATGGCATTAAAAGGCATTGCTTAGTTCCCTGTTTTTGTTTAAGGAAAACTCAGGATAACTAGAGGATTTTGAAATGGTTTCATTAAGTAGGGAAGATAGTGCAGCTGTACAAGGAGAGATCAGAAAGATGAGTAAACAAAGCTGAAATGTAGATGTTCTGGAGCTCATAAATTAGTCTGTATAAAACATTCACTGCAGACTGTACTAGCTGTTCCATACAGAGATGGTTCCACTAAGGCTGGAAAAGGCATGCACTCAAACTGGGAGCTGCAATAACACTGATAGTCTGTGTCCAAAAAGTGACAAACAGAAACTTTGGGGTTGTGAATTAAGCTTCTCTCTGCTCAACATCGGCAGTTTGCAGGAGAGGCAAGGATAAGAGATTGCTGTGTTGAAAAGGGTCCTCTCTTAGGGCATCCCTTCCTCTTTTCATCTCTCCATCATGGCAACGATGGCAGAGGAATTTAGACACGCTGGGCAATATGAGGTGTATGACATATGAGGCACTTGGTTACCTGGCAGCAGAAAGAGCAGAGCACAGGTTAAAGCTGGGCACAGAAAAGGCTGATAAAACATGGAGGGATGGATTCGTATATCTCTGGTGAGATGTTATAGATTTGAATAATTGCACATGGTATTCCATAGGGTATAGAGAGGATTGGAGAGCTATTTTTAACAAGTTTTAAATCAACTCCACAGGATTAATGACTCCCTACTTATTCATACTGAAATACAATTTTTGCTCTGTTATTAAAGTATCTTACTATTGTCTTTCATCTACCAAATTCTTGGGACACAACTGTATTCTGCTTTGAGATGTAAATATATTTTGGAATGGATCACTTTTGGATGCATTAATGGATTACAAATCCATTTTGGAATGGATTTATATGGACTGTTAAAACTTGTAAGGAGATTTACTTCCAGGATACAAGCATGATCTGGTGGTCATACAGAAGTAGGGGAAACAAGTTCCTGAGTCTTTTTTACCACTCATATGAAAATGTTAACACAACCTGTTCCCATATAGGTCAGTTTCATCATAGCCCATGTGAGTTCTTAGTTTTGCAATTTTTTATGACCAAAGAATGTCACTAGGTGTAGCAGATAAGCTGGCACCTCCAATAGCAGAATTCAAGAAAAAAAATTACAGATTTTGTTAACTTATAAATTTGATTTTTACAGAGATGATAGAGAAGAATGAGGTGGTAATTTTCTTAAAGCAGCAGAATTTTTCATTAGCTGTATTAACTGATCATTGTTAAAGTTATGATATTTACGAAAGAGAAAGTACTTGAATGTATAGCTGTGGTTTTCTTGCAGCTTCTTTCCTTTCCAGTTCAGTCCAGTTGCAGTTTTTCTAAGCATTGTTTTCTTTGCACTTTGCTCTCCTCAACAAAATATTGACATCTTGTCAAAAACCACATAACTTTCAAAATGATGTGTTATCAGTGAGGCTAGGAATTTTTGGGTAAGCTGATGAAAGAGAGAGTTTGATTTCCTCAAAGTCTTTGGCATCCTGGTCTGTCAGTCTGGAAGTGCACACTTTCTGTGCTGGAAAAGTGGAAATGATCAGGTTCAAATATCTCTGGTGTTATGATGCATCCAGCAGCAGGATTATCTTGCTAATAATTAGTAACCGTCTATGAGACAATGTTGTAATGCTGAGGATTTAGCATCTATCTTTTTAACAAGTTATTACAGATATCTACACGAAAAATTTTTATCTTTGTCTTCTACCTAAATCCCTGGAAATAGGGTCATGTGTTTTAGTAGTTTTCTTTAAGGCTTGATTTTGCATCTCCCTACAAGAGCATTTAGTTTACTAAGTCACCTACTTAAACAAAAATAAATATTCCAGATTTATGATGGCTTGTGAAGCCTAAATCCACCCTCTTATGCATATATATACAATTATTCCTTGAAGAGCTATTGTATTGTGCCACAAGATTTTTATAACTAGTATGCAAACCATTTAAATTTTCTTTCTTTCTTCAGACACTTGAGCTCTTAGTCTAGGAATCATTACATTTGGTTAATTTGATATGTTATGAGCTTCACAAAAGATCTTGATCCCTCTTCCTTGTGCCACAGAGAAGTGGAGATAGATCACAGAAATTTGTGTGTTTCTTATTTCTAGCCCTGAATGGTAGAAGGGACAGTATAAACTGAATCAGTGTCCCTCTGGAGAGCAGTGTGGCAAGTAAAGTCCTGAGGAATTAGAGGTCTGGAAGTGGATACAAACACACAAGTCAAAAAGCAAAAGGAAGCCTTAAGCTTTACTTCCTGGGCAAAACTACTCCCAGACTGTCAAGAGCAAAAGGAAACCGTAGCTTGGCATGAGTAGCATTCATTCCAAGTGTTTCTTAGATATATGTATGGCTAAAAAACTATTAAATAAAATTTTAACAAGATGGGTGCAGTTTATTTATTTTGTTAAAGAATGATATAAACTTTGCAGACCATCACCCCACGTCATATCTCTATTATGAAACCTCTGCAATACTCAAATATCCATCAAAGGTATTTCCATTCTGAGTATTTCACTGGGCACAGAATGGGGTGGGCATGACTACAGATTACTTATTATCATACGGTGGGTGCACACAGCTCATCAACAGAGCTAATGGTCTCAGTCTGTCCCATAATTCAAGGAGGCCTTATTTTCTAGTGAAGAGTGTTTGGTTTTGAAGGCTCCTGGCATTTTAATGGCAGGGTTTTGTATAAAATCTCCCTTTTAAATGCCGTGGTCTGTTGACCCTTGTTTTGATTTCAGTCTGAGAGACTTCTAGCTGTCAAAATGAGGAAAGGTAGAAAGGGTGGTTGAGAGACTGACCATAAAGCACTCTCTTTTTTTTTTTTTTTTTTTTTGTATATATAAAAGGTGGACTATAGCCAAATTGCCTTGTGATAAGATTATGCTTCATTTGGTTTCTTTTCTCCTTCCCTGTGATGTGCTTATATAAGCCTTGAGGATATTAAAATATATTTTGACCTTTCACTTCATAATGCAAGAGAAAGATTAGACTCTTTCTCCAAGTGTGGTGGCTTGAAGCAATAAAAAGAATTTGTATATAAATAAACCTCCAAAAGAAATTTCTTTGATAGACGACTTTTGACAATACAGAAAACCTTTGTATGCACCATCTGAAGCAGGGAAGGAATTTCTGTCTCACAGATGAGTGCATTCAAAATAACCATAACAGAATAGGGCATTACTTTTTTTGATGAGGAGAAAGTTCTGCTTTTGGTTTATAGAATTATGTGATGCTGGCTTTCAGTAAAAGCTATGTAACAGATTGCATTGCAGTTTATTTTTCTGAGAATGCTCCTCAATAGTGAAAGAGAGAGCTCTTCTGTTCTTGACAGAATGCAACCATATATTGACCTAGTCCTGACCTAAAACACATCATCTCACCTAGTCCAGAAAAAACTTCATATTCATTTGCTCCTTTCAGAGAAAAAGCAGAAAAAACAAAACAAAATAAAAACACACACACACAAAAAAAAAAAAAAACTCCACCAAACCAACCAGCTCAGATTTAGAACTCCAAAAGATTCAGTGCATTCAGGACTGACAGCCCACCACACAGGGCATTAGCCTGGAACTCTTTGGGAGAGAAGTAGCCTGTGCATGTATAGGATTTGTGTTTTCTTTAATGGCACACGTCATATTTTATGCATGTTTGCTTTGTTTACTCAAAATATTTTCAGATATATTTACAGAGAAGGAGAATGAGAAAAGAAAATGAAAGAAAATAAGATTGAGAGAAACTAAATGATGACAGGATATGGAACAATTTCAGTAACCAGTGTTCGGTGACAAATGTTCACCTGTAAAGAATTTAAATGCACTTCGATTATACAAAAGAGCCAATGCATTAAACCATTAAATATTGAGTCGATTTGTCTCTAATGATTAACCATGTTGTAATAACTCCCTTAAACCTACAAATCTGCCATTTCAGAAAATATTACTGTCACAGAGTTAGATTTGTTTGAAATGGCTGATGACTGCAACTTTCTTTCAGGCCCTAATGGCTAATATGTGTGTATGTGTGTGTAGAGAAGACATGTAACAGTTGTAACACTTCTGGAAGAGATAGAAACATCTTAAAAGACCATTGCCCCTCTTGGTGGTGTTTAGAAGAAGGAGTTGAGAGAGACTTCTTGTCCACTGAAACTACTGCTGGAATGAAGCTGGGTAGCAAGTAATTTTGCCAGTAGGATTTTAGCCAGTTTAGAAATTATGGTGGTATTTTGCAAAGACTTATATTTCTATTTTTAAGCACTAAATTTTCTTAATGCTTTTTCTCTTTGAAAGAACCACTTCAGACTGGGAGGTTGATGGTTCTCTAAAACATTTCTCATTTCTGACAGTAATGCTACTGAGCAGCTTTTCCCAGAATTTTTAATAGAGTAAAATCTGTTAAAATAAAATAAAATAAAATAATCACAGTGGGAGAAAGAACAATAGAAATGTCTTGCATCTGATTCTGACATAAGTTTTATCTTCTTTCAAAAGGACATATTTTCCTGCTTTGTCTTCAAACCTCAAAATAAGAATATTTAAACTGAATACAAAGCCAGTCTGCTTCTTTACACAGGATTTTCTGTTCTCCAGTTTTCTTTCCTGCTGTTCCAATTTCTCCCTGTCCCTTCTTTAAATACCTTAAGTGGAAGTGCTGCCAGATTCCTGAGCTGGTAATGTTAGTCTCAAAGCTGCCTGTGGGAAGTTTGGTCAGGACAGAGAGGGCCAGATGAATTTCCTTTGAAACAAATTCTTGTACCTTTAATTGTCGCAGCCCTTCGGAAGAAAAACTGCTCTTTCACCTATGATGCTCATCTAAAGTGTTCCAAAGGCACCCAGAGAACTTCTACTTGGAAATCTAAGTTATAAAACTTAATATGATCTTATATCTTATGTGATCTTCTTGTGCCTGGTTCTTTTACAAAACTGGAAAATTCAGAAGACAGCACAGCAAAAGTGGTTAATCTGCTTGCTGTTCCTAAGGAGCCCTCCAATGCTCAGCTGGTCATTTGGCAGCAGTCAGCTGGGGCAGCAGTGGTCCAGGAACTAGTTGTCTTTTTTTTATGAATTTAAGTAGACTTTTTTTTGTAAACGACTGCTAAAAATATAACGAATGCTTCTTCTGTTGTAAAAACATGTACCAAAAAAATTTTTAAATTCTCTAGTGGTGCTTATATCTCTTAAAAATAATATTAGTAGATTGATGGTGGATGGAAGTAGGTAGCATTGATACCTAAAACCTATAAGAGACAAAAGTCTGGTACTGGGCTGTTACCCCAGAATGGATGGGAGTGGGATCTAGGATGTTTGTATCTAGGCCTTATGTATTTTCTTCTTCCAAGTGATGTTGATAGGAAACTTATGAATTATGTCATTGACATTGAACAACATATCTTGCAAACAGGACATGTGACACAAACAGTAAGAATTTATTATAAACTGCATCATTATGTAACAGGTGTGGACAGAGGAAGGTTGATAAGAATTAAAACCATTGTCAAACTCAGTTTTGTCCAACTTCAGTCTTAAGAAGGTGAATATTAAAAAAAGTAAAGAAGACAGTTGATATTAATCTTAGAGATGATGTGCAGTTTTATATATCTCATTGTCTGTGCAATGAGTTTATTTCTATTGTAAGTTTGATATCTAATTAATTTAAATATCTTTGAATTAGTGGAATTATGCTCTGACTATCAGGTCTTCTGTCAAGAGGTTTTAATGAGTATTATGTCAGATGATTAAGGTAGAATGATTCTATAGCAAACATAAATGCTTCAGATGCCAAGTTAACAAAGTCAAAGCTATTCCAGGAAATAAGCAGCATCAGTTGAGAGTTCAAAGGGAAACATGGTTTCAGAGGAGTAAGCAGCTTCATTAAACTCTATTAATGATCCCTGTAGATAAATTTTGCATTTAAATTAATGTCTTGCGTCTGGAGAAAGCAGTATTACAGAGCTTCAACCAATGATGCAAAGTGATTTACATGAGCTGAACATCTGTGATTCCCTGACTACTGACCTCCTAAATAAACAGTTCACATTTCCCCCCACCCCACCCTCTGCTAAAAGACAGCTGTTTGAATTAAATTCATTCTTTATCCTTGCTTGCAGGGTCTTCATTCTGGTGCTTACTGGATATTGTTCCTATAAAGAATGAAAAAGGAGATGTAGTACTCTTTCTGGCTTCTTTCAAAGATATCACAGACACAAAAGTGAAGATTGCTGCAGAAGATAAAAAGGAAGGTTTGTGTCAATTGCACATTTATAAGAACAAACATTTATATGTTTTTAAGAATTGCACCTGCATGTGCATTTTCTCTCATGTACGTTACTCAATATAGAGACCTAGTTTTCCAAAGAATAAATTAATATATGACATGGAATGATAAATAATCTGTTTGGACTTTTTATTATTTACATATTGCTGCAGGTTCTGTAAACATGGAATTTTGGAGACAAAATATTTTTGTCCTAAAAATTAAAATTGTTTTTTATGTATCATGATTTGTTTACTTTCTGGATTTACAGAGGTATTTTTTGGTATTTTGGAAAAGCTAAACCTTTTCAAAAGCTCCACCCATGAATCTGATTTCAGCATGGCTGAGAGTAAATGAATGCATTCTTTCATGTTTGTCAATCCAATGAGCAGAATTTAAAACAGCTTTAAAAATTATTTTGCCTATTGATAAGCATATATTTTCTTGTGCAATTTAATTTTCATTAGACTTTAAGTTATATCACTTGTTATGTCATCAGAATTATCCAATAGTATAAGAAGTACATTCTCACTTTTATTTGCTTCTGAAAGGAAACACTGCAAATGTTGTGTTCCATGAATTTGGAAAATTGTCTTACGGTAATGGCTAAAAAAATAATTTTTACAGTATAGTGTGATCAAGGTTTGCTAAATTTTGCTAACACACACCAAAGTCATATAGGGGGATGAAGTCTATGCAGTGAGCATCATCAAAGGCAGTGAACTTATTCCAGATTTGCATTTTCTAAAGGTGTAGTGAACCACCACTCTGGTTTGTAATTTTTCAGTCTCAAAGGAACTGTTTAGAAAGAGTTTATCTGTGGACACCAAGAGTAGCTCTCAGAATTCTTTAAAACGTCATTGGAGTTGAATTTTCCAATCTGATACTACTCTGGGATCTATTTGAATTTTTCACTCTGTGATAGCCAGTGGCCTCTGCATACCTCAAAAACTACGTAGTTATGGCCTTTAGAACATATTTACTCCTCCTGGGTTTTTAAAGTAGGGGAACAATTAATATTCAACTTTTTCTGGTTTTAAATGTTATTTTTCAACAAGAAAAGTTACAATTCAGTTACAGAGATGTGTGATTCAGTATTCTTTATGAAATTCTAGTACTTTAAAACGTAAAATATTATGTTCTCTTGTGCTGATTGATATTTATAAATCAACACTTATACTTACGATGTCTGCCTCTTGTGTACGTTTGGACAAATAATTTCGTATTTTACTTAATTTTCAAGCCCTGAATATTAAAAGGTTGTTGGGGAGGAATTTTGCATCATTCACTCTTTGCACTGAATATATTTGAAAATTTCTAAGCTGGAAGACTGAAAAATGGTATTGAAGTAATACACCAGAACATTTTAGCTGCTTTTCCTTACATTCAATTTCAACTCATTGCTATCTCTTGAGGTAAAAAAATAAAAGTATTAAAAATATTTTACCTTATTTCTCCTTAAGCCTCAGAAAACCTTACTCTTATAAAAGTTTTAGGAAAGTAATTTATTAAAACCTGATATGTGGAACCATGTAGGTGGGAGAGTGTCAGAACATTTCTGCTCTAAAGGTTAAAGATTTACTTACAAGTGATGCAAATTTTCAGGATAGACTCAGTGAGAAATCACATTCAGTATGCCAGGGATGACTTGAAATATGTATGTTGCAGAAATATGTATGTTTATCTGATAAACATTTTGTAGCTGCGTGGTTATTTTAGGGTGGATTAAGATGGTCTTTTGATATGGTTTCATGTCAAATTATAAATCTAAGCAGATTTTAACTCCTGTTTCCCATAGCACATTTACAAATTAATACAACTCTGCCATGTGCTGACACAGGAACGCATTTACCCAGTGCCACACTGCACCAGCAAATGCTCATTCAATTGCCACAGGCAATGAAATCGACACTTGGCTTTCTTCCATGATGTATTCTTTGGAGCACCAAACTGAAACTTGGTTGTTCTGTCCCTTCATACTAATTTTAAAACCAAGACAACCATTTTATGTCATTAGCATCATGGTAGCAGAAAGTAGCACTTAGTGTGGGGCTGTGACAATTAGAGCGTTTTATAAAAGAGAGGGAGATAACAAACAGGATTTAACCATTTATTGAATTTTTTTTTTTCAAATTCAGCATTTTAATTTTGTGCATATCCATCTGACTGTATAAAAATAAATGTAGGGGTATATCAGCTCCTTTATAATAACATTAAAGTTCTTCCTATGTGGAGTGATTTACTAATCCTCCAGTTGTGAATATCATCCTGTTATTTTTAGAACAACCCATTCACTACCTGAAATTTCAGAATGTTTAACTTCTAGAAGTAATTGACACTTCTTTACTTAGACCACAGCATATCAGAAATGTACAATGCACCTTGTATTAACAAAAAACTTCAGTTGGTGTTTTGTTTGGATGCATGAAAAAGCTTTATTAATGTTCAGAGGTTGATTTATTTTTTCAAGGATTATTGAATTTGTCCTTTCAAAAATCAAATAATTTTAAACTTGTAGTTGACACTGAGCTATTGCTACAAGGTAATTGCCATTATGCACAGTCTTTTACTGCCTATTTAGCATATCTCTTGAGGTTAGACTGTTTGTGGAAGAAGAACCTAGATACAGATATTCTCAGTGTGAAACTATTCTGCCCATGCAAGGCCCCTTTATCAGTGTTTTTGTTTCAGTCTCTCTCCTGTTTTCTGCCCAGAAGTGACTTTTATAATTTGTATGGGTCATTAATATATTCCATCTCACTTTAATTTTTAAACTCCTTAGAAGACTTATCTAACAAGATTCTTTCGTGTTCCTTTTCTCCTAAGCCTGGCCCTTTGACGTTCCACTAGCACAGTGGCACAGTCACTGCTTGTGCCTCCAAAAGCCTTCTCCAGACTCCTACTTCTTCAGGTCTTTCCTACTTTTGATATCACCTGTTTCTTCTGTAAAATCTTGTTCCCCTTGTACTTTTACAATGACACCTTCCTGAACTTTATCTTCTGATTTTACAGCCTCTTTCTTCTTGTACATTGTATATTTACTTTTGCAAATCTCAGGAGCCAATACTGTCTTTGATTTTCTGCAGACATTTTCCTATCAATTTTATCTCATCTGTTCACACAACTTCAGTTGGTCCTTTGTGCCAATGTGCCTTGCAAAAGTTCGCTTTTTTACCTTATTTTCCTTTACCCAGCCCAAATGTCAGATGTCGTCTTTGACCTTTTCTTTTGAATGTGTCATTCTAAATACAAATTTAACAGGATTTTTTTCTGCTTCTCTTCTGTACAAAAGTTTCCAGTGGAAAGAGCCCTATCAACCAATGGCAGAAGCAGACTTTGTTCTAAGACTTTCATATAAGAAAAATGGAAAACCACATGCCGCAGAAGTTTGACAGTCTTTAAGAAGTGCTATGACAGTCAGCAGCCTTCACACTTCTTTCGTTTGGTTTGGGTTTGGTTTTTAAGTCAATCCTTAAAGGCTTCAGTTCTTCAGTATTGCTAATTTACTTTTAATAATATATGTTTGCCCTACCTGTAATTTTACTGTAGAAATAGTCGCTGCTTTCCATCTGCTTAATAATATCTGTAATCGTTGATGTTATGAAAAGCCACTCACCACCTTTTCTTCCTAAAACTGTGCACTTTAAGCAAATTGATGGTCTTTTCAATATAGAGGAAAAGATTTGTTTGTTTCTTTATTTGTTTTAATAAACTGTTTCTTAAGTAGTTTTATTGGACTTTTATTTTATCATCCTAACTTACAATGAGCTACTTTTTGGTAAACTAGTTCAAAGTTCCATTGTCCTTTCGGGAAAAGTGATTAAACTGAAAATTCTATTCTCCAAATCTGGACTCCAGAGTGGCATGGATGGGTCAGTGCTTTTTCCTTTCTGCATATGACTTTAGAACATATGCTGGAATTTAGTGGGAATACAAGAATCCAGGTAGGAAAATAATACATTAAATTATTCTGTGACTACTTTTAGATTTCTAATCTGTGTGCTAATGTGGAATAACTTAGGTTACATAGACGTAGAGTTCTACTGCTATAGTCACTGCTAAAATTTCCCTGACTAATTTGACTCATTCCACAAAGCTTCCTTTAGTCTTTACTGGTAATCTGTTTACTTTTGTTTTGTTTTGTTTTGTTTTGTTTTGTTTTGTTTTGTTGTGAGAATTTTGAACTCTTTGTTTGAAAGAAATTATTTTAGGACAGATTTTCCCAACTTTATTCCTGAATTATTATAAAAGCGTGCACAATATATAGTAACCACAAAATCAGACAATATTTGAGGTGGGAATCTCTGGGGATTATCTGGTCCAATGTCCCCTTCTCAAAGCGGAGCCAGATTGAATTAATTGCACAGGACCACATGCAGATATGTACTCAATTGCATGAAGGATGGAGACTCCACAACTTGTCTGGGCAGTCAGTTCCAGTGTTTGACTCCTCACAAAGCAAAAAGAAGGTTTTTCTTAAACAGAATTTCATGTTTTAGGTTGGTCAGCCTGTTTACAAAGATGCCCTCACTCTCAAAATAATGTGAATTAAAAATTGGACTACACCTTCTGCCACCACAGATTAAAATGAGATGCATGTTATGGTTCAACTGTCTGGCTTTTTCTGGCTTCTCAGTTATCCTTAGGTCCGTATGAATTTCTGAGGAGACAGATTTATTTTGATTATGCATCATTTGTTTGAGGGAGGAGTTGTTCTTTTCAGTGTGCCAGAAGTGAAATACCATGTGCCAAACATTTTACATTCCAGATTTTTTATGTTGAAAATGTCTATTTGGAGCAGCACTGGTCTCTTGTAAGAAATTCTGCAATATGCACTTTGATTTATTCTACTTAATTACTGTCTCAGCTACTTCATGACTGCTCAAGCTACTGCAGTGAATATTCAGGAGACAATTTTTCATTTTAAAGCTTTTTATACCTGTCAGGAGGCAGTAAGTTGGGATGGGAAACATAACCATACAGTCACCCAGACTTACAATAACCAAAGCAGTTAAAATACTTTCAGGATGCACAGGCATCATGCAGTTCTATCAAAGGAGGAGGTGGGATAGGAGCAGAGTTTTACCCCAACATTCTCACTGCCCAAAGGAAGAACATGTTGAGGAACTAGTACACAAGTATCCTTTATTCTGCAAATGACTCAGTTACATCCTCCCTAGGATGACTTTGCTGCTGGCTCACCATCAAAGTAAGAAGGGTCTGAAAATCTTCTGCCATCATTAGAGAGAAACTCCTTTCCTCCTGGTCTGTGGACGATGGTTTAAATATTTAGGGGACGAAAAGAGAGCTGCCATTCTCTCCTTGTTCCATTTTGCATTTGTGAGCACGTAGATGCTCTCCCTCTCACCTTTTCACCTTCTTATCCAAGTAAATAAGTTGTATTTGAGCCTTGAATCTTTAGAGACATATCAATCTTTGTAGCTCTTGCTTTAGCCTTGCACTGAGTGTTAAGTGCGTGCGGCAGTTCCATTCCAGCAGCTCTCAGAGGGGTACAGAGATTGTTCTGGAGTGAGGGAAAAGTGTCCTTTGTTATATATGTAGAATGAAAATGAGAAAAAGAAAAGTCTGATTCTTGAGCAAATGCAGAGCAGCAGACTGTATTCTGGGATATCCTTGAGAGAATATATACATTAGCAACCAAAAAGTTCATACTCACCAGTTCTTAGATAAATTTATTCCATTGCTTCCAGGTCTTCATTAGAAAATAAAGTTATCAGGGTGAGGAGAGAAGTTGTTTGGTTGGATTTCTGTTTTGTTTTGTTTTTCATTTTGCTGGCAGATTGTTGGAAAGTATCTTCAGACATACCTTTTACGGTTTGAAAACTCAATCATGTAAGACAGACAAAAGAAAGCATGGAAGAAACAGGAAAATGTTAAGTATATATGTTGCTGAAGAACTTTTCAGAGTTGTGTGTGTGTGGTAGGTGATTTTTTAACGAGTCAGACAGTTTACAACCTTCCTATATTATTTACAACATTTCTTATTTCTAAGGGGAAAAAATCTGAAAAGGGAGAAATATCTTTAAAGGCTTTTACTGGCCTAGACACAGTCTGGTATCTCATTTTATTAAGAGACCATGAGAACTAGAATGCATATTTCATGTGTACTTTGTGTTCAGAAACACATTTAGGAGACCTTGAGCCATTTGCAGAATTTAACTGTAATTGCAGTCATAAGGATGCTGTAGCTCCTCAGAGCAATTCTCAGGTACTATAAAGACACAGCAAGTAAGATCTATTGTAAGTGAATTTTTTATAGCTGTAGAAGGGATGGGTTTACAACTGTCCATCCTAAATTGTATACTTAAAATTTTAAAACTGGTTGAGTTTAGGACCAGTAACTCTCAGAGTCTGAGAATCATATTCCTTGAGGGAAAATCAGAGATACTTTCTGGGTCTTTCAATCACCACATGGAACTTACACATAGGCATCATAGAATTTTAAACTTATGCATTTCTGAAGTTTAAAAACTATTTTTTAAAAAATCTATTCCCCCTCCCCCTGCTGTTTTAACTCAGGGCAAGTTACATTGAACACAAAAAATTTTCGTGGGTGACTTATCAAGTTCTGTATTGTACATAAATCTATCAAGAAAACAAATCTTCATTCTCAAAAGATATGCTTTAATTACAATAGCAATTATTTAGGTACATATATTATTATTTTCACTACAGTGAGCAAGGTATACTTTAACACCATAATCTGTGCAAATTCTTTTTAAATTATTTTGCAGTTAATGACTTTGAAATTATAATAATCTTTTTATGAATATAAAAAAGGAGGGGAAAATATCAATAAACAAAATACATTATTAAATTTATGGAATTAAAAGAAAAAAAGAAAATCCTCAGGTTCCATGATATTCTGTCCTTAAATATTACACACTTGCAGAGGAAGAGATATTAATACTTGCTGAAGAGAATGCAAAGTTTCTTGGTGACTTAAAGAGTTGGCATTATTTAAGTTCTAAGGGTCTTGAAAAATATTTCAAATATTCTCTTCATTATTACTGTTATGTTTTTGTTCATAATGATATATGAGCATATCCTTGTCTCACGAGCCTTGTGGGAATTTGCTGTGGGAAATGCAAACTATTCCAGGAAAAAACAGTCACTTCAAAAGCAGCTGGAAGTGAGTGATGACCCAGCTGTAAATTCAATGCTACATTTTATTCTGTAAGAACAACATACGACCACTCACTTCAGTTGAATCAATAGATATGTCTCAAATTTGATGACATAACAAAAACAACAATTTTTCAATTTGTGAGACAATTCTAGAGCAGTAACAGTGGAAACCTGGCAAATAAACCATTTTTACACAATTATGAAATAGCCATTTTTGGGTTGGAATATTTCATTTCATTATAAGAGTTCTGTAACTTTTGGTAGTAGTAATAATAGATGAGAAAATAGTTTAAAGTAATTCGCTTTCAGAGTTCTTCTGCTGAAACTCAGCCTATTGGAAATGGTTGAAGAATCGTACGTCTTTCGGAATTTTTTTTCCCCAATTCTGAATTTTATGAGATACACCCAAATACAGGCATCTAAAAGGAAAATGTATGTATTTATTTATTTATTTAGCAGTATACTCCTGTCAACCACCAAAATGGAAGAGGACAAAGAACCTTTCTTTTTGTTTTGTATGTCTGTTTCATCACATCTTTTTTGTTCTTCATAGTGGAAGAATCAATAGATCAAAATGTGGTTAAGGATTTTTATCTCATAAGCTGTTTAAAGGTCTTGCTAATTCATAAAAACATCAATATTAATGTGTGATATTGCTTATTTTCTCTTTCTTTTCAATGCTGAATTTTCTCTGAAGGCATAATACTAAAATTATGATAATCATACCATTGAGTCTGTGTAAAATTTGTCCCTTTAAAAGATATTCTGTAATGTTTTCAGTGTATAGCTGGTATGTGTGTTAGGTACATCTTCTTATTGAACCAATTAATCAGTTAACAGAATTAAAAAAGCAGCTAGAGGCTAGCCTGGACCCACCATGCAACAAGTTTTGTGAATTGCTGTTTGCTGTTGACAGAAAGAATGTGTCATACAACCAAGAGAACTCCTGCAGCCTCTTGCCCTTGGTAGTGCTTTTATTCTTTCATTAATACCAGAGAAGACTTTTATCAGTTTTTGCTAGTGTGTTGTCCCCTGAATAATAACTGAAAATTTGCTAGATTTTTAAAAGCCTAGAAAAAAAAATATTCCAACTTTCCATATAATCTGGTTTTAGAAGGTTTTTTTTGTGTTCATTCAGAATTACTTCAGTTGTCTCCTTCAGAATTTCCTTGGTGGTTTATTTTTCTTGAGGACTGCCTGTGAAATGTATCAATGATACTGGATATAATTTAAAACCATTGTGTTTCCTGTAGACAACACTGTATTTATTTTATTGCAGTTGGGTTATTTGTGGGGACCTATTCAAAGATCACACTTTCTGTTTTGGTACTCCTTACCTCATGATGCAAGTGATGAGGGTTTCTCAAGACATATATTAAAAGGACAAAAAAACTTTATTACACTTCTTACAGGAAGTCTTTTATAAACAGAGTTGTAAGATGAATAAATGATGGACAAATTCTTTACCAAATCGTTCACTGAACCCAGGTTCAAAAAAGAACAATTCAGTACTTGTAAGATATTCCAGGTAAAAACATCTCTCTGTGTGATTGGGCTGTGTGGTTGTGATAGCATGAAGATATACACAGGAAAGGTAATGGGGGAGGTTTATTTCCCTGCCTGATTTCAGAATAGAGCAGCAGGAGAGATCACACAGGTATGACAATATACCACTCTGTGTTTTGAGCAGGGAAGGGTCCAAGTAGCATTAAAAATCACAGCATTAACCTGACTCCTGTGCATTTTCACAGTGTTCCTTCCACTGTGTGCATGGAGCAGCATCATGGATTTCTTCAAAACTGTTTGTATCTGGATGCCTTTTAGCAATGGAGTCCATTTGTCCTGTTCTACTCTGTTGTTGGTGTTGCTATTGTTCTAAAGGAAATCTAGTTTACACATTCAAAATGGTGTTATTTCTATGATAAATTTTCTTAGATGGGAGTTGGCATTACTTACTGTTTCAAATCATGATTGACTTTAATTTTGTGAACAATGAAAAAAATGAAAAGTTCTTATCTACTCTGCCAATTTATCTAGTCCTTTGAGTAAAATCCCAGTAGAGTAAAAATGTTATCTTTTATTCCTCATACTCGCTTCTGGCTTAGATCTTAAAACAGCTAAGATGAAGTAATCTCATTATTTTATGGAATATATTTATAAAAGTATACACTACATTGTCAAATAAACCTAAAATTTAGAATTTTCACAGAGAACACCCACTGTAGAGTCCAGAACTCACTGTTTTTCTTCAGGACTCTTCCTTGCAAAGTATTAAAAGAGATCTATATCTATACTACCTTTCCTACTTTGCCCAGTCAGGGTTATTGCACATCATGACTTGAGATGGTCATATTTACACTCTTTGAAGAGGATATTCCATGTGCCTGAATCAATCTTACCCTAATCCTAACAACCTCACCTGCCAAACAAACAGGACAGCGATGGCAATCATGTAGCTGGGACTGAAATATAATTTTGAGCATGGAGCTAAAATTCTTGTGAAAGTACAAAAAAGCAGTGAAGAGTCCCAGTCCTGTCCCTCGTGGTAAACCTGTATTTCCTTGGCTGCTGTGCTACAGAAACACTGCTCAGAGATCCAGGTCTGCAGCCTCACAGCCTTTAGGATAACTCTGTCATGTTGGTTGTTGGTAGAACACCCATCTCTGAATAAAGTTACTCAGTCGTGCATGTGTTTCCATAACTGAACTCCCAGGCTACTTTACATCATCCCTTTCTATTTCATTTACATACTGCCAGTATATTGTGCTCTGGGTTAAATTTGAGAGGTGCAGGTTGCTTTTATTCATTCTCTGTGTTTTGGGTAAACAGGCAAATCCCTTGGATTTTTCTGTGTCGTATGAACGAAATGTTATTTATTAATTTTCTATTTTGTTTCCATGCACACTTGTATTGAAAATTTTCAATGGTAATGACCCATGATCCTTATTTATGAGATGTTTGTGGTTTTAATTAATGCACAAAAAGTGAAAGCAGTTATTTTGAAGAGATACAAATTAATGCTATGAAGAATTAGGGAAACCTACCAAGTCTGAGACTTTTTTTTTTGTAAATAAAGTGCAAGCTTTCTGGCCAGAGCAGGTTAGTCCATTTTGGTATTTGGAAAGATACATTTCATGGTCTCTTTCATGCCACAGATTTTCTGCTGTGGAGTGAGCATAGTGCTTCTGGGTTATAGCAGGGTACTCAGTCTTCACTCAGAGAGTGGGGAGGCACTGGAACAGCTGAAAACTGGAACAGAGAAATTGTAAATGTTCCATCCCAGGAAGTGTTCAAGGACAGGTTTGATGGGGCTTTGAGCAAACAGGTCTAGTAGAAGGTGTCCCCTGTCCATGGCAGGAAGGTTGAAACTAGATGATCTTTAAGGTCTCTTTCAACTCAAACCATTCTAGGATTCTATAAATGTGTCAGACTTTACCCGGAGAATGAGATCATTATAAACCATAAAGTATTCTGGACTCTATGTAATGCTATGCTTTGACTATTCTGATTTTAGGAGATAATTCTTCCCCAAAAGTGTTATCAAGCTTGGAACAGGCCAACCTGGTACATCCTTGGAACTGTCCAGGGAAGTGGTTGAGTCACCACCTCTGAAAGTATTTGCAAGATGTGTCAGAGTGGCATTGAGGATACGGTTTAGTGGTGGAATTTGCAATTAGCGATTGTGAATTAATGATCTTAAGGGTTTTCTCCAACCTAAATTATTCCAGGATTTGATGAACTGCTTTGAAGTAGAGCAGACATATATTCAGTGTCAATTTAGTCAATAAAGCAGACTTTCCAGTTCTTTTGCATTGCTAGAACAGCATGTACCTATGAAAGTTTGTCGGAAGTTGTCAGGGCTTATATTTCTGATTTATACCTAAGAAGTAGATTTTTTTTTCCAATGGTACATAAAAAGAATTATGCCTCCACTTTCTATTAACCTTAAGTAGATGATTGAAGCCTCATGTTAAAACACAACAGAAAAGACAAGAGTTACAAAGATATTTGTGTCTGATTGTGCTTTCTTTTACTGCAACCTTGCCTCACAAGATTGTAAAAAGTCTTAAGCTGTTAGGAGGCTAATGTTAAGCTTAGCAAAGAGGTGTTGTGTTATTTTCTTTTCTTAGAAAATCTTTGTAATTGTCATGTCTGATAGTTGTGGTACTATACCTGTCTTCATTTGAAAGAAAAACAACCAGAAGGACAGCAGTAAGAGTTAAAAAATGTATTACCAATTTTCTGATAAAGGGGAGATAAAACTAAATTGCAAGCACCCTTTTTAGAGCTATCTTGGGGAGGAGATTACGATTACACGGGAAGGCATGTGTAGAAGCAGCAGGAAATAGACGCCAAAATCTGGGATTTTTCTAGAAAAAAATTTCTCACTGTATTTGGAGACGAGGAATCCTTTTGTTTTTAAGAACAGGGCAAAAATAAGCCAGATGTATTAAAGTGACTTTCTGCTTATGTTTGATTTTATATTTGGATCTTTTCTTTTCTAAGATCAGCCATGGAAAGAAGTAAAAAATCAAGTCTGTCAGGTACCTAAATTTTTGAAGAACCAGAGAGAAACAGATGGGAGTTTATAAAAAATGAGCTGTCTCTTCCAGAATAGTGAGCTGTGAGCAGAGTATTACAAGAAAAGAGGGAAGGTTACAGAAAATAATCACACACATGTAGAAGCACACCTGGTGAACAGTGTAGTTTGCTAAGGCTCAGGATTGCTTCCTTTCCTGAAGGCATTGCAAGACTAGAAAGCAGAATTCACAAATGTCATTCACTTATTTATGTTATAAGCTACTGACATGTGCCCTGATATTGTCTTACTTTCACAATAAACTCTTTTTCACTTCTAATAACAACCACAAAAACCTTTTTGCCACTTATGGTTAGTAAGAAAATTATTACTTCATAATTACTGTAATGCTTTCCTTATTGATACATGCTTTTCTGTCTCTAGGAGTTGAGTGACTCCCAATATTAACACAGAGGTAGCATTAATCCCTTGCAAATAGTGTAATCAGAATGTGGTGGAAGTCACTTGCTGTGAAAATATGCAACTGGTATGATTCTAAGTGCCTTATCAAGTCCCACAGCCTGAGCAGGTTAGTGAGTACAACAGCCTTAGTGACTCAAACACTGAGCCTTGGTAGGAGAGATGGAATCTGTGTAAAGCCAAAATTTACCGGGCCACTGGCACATAAAATTTAAAACCTTATGAGGAACCTGTCCTCATTTAAAGAGTGGATAGAAAGTGAAACTCTGTGTCAGTAAATATATGGAAAGAAAAGAAACAACAACTGAATATGTATACATTGACTGTTTCCATAGTCTTATGGCATTCTGGAAAGAGATGGAATTGTGGACAGCTTTCAGCTCAGTGCTCAGCTTATGAGAGAAAGGCACACCTAAGGTTAGGAGTTATAAAGAAAAAACTTGAAGGCAGTATCACACCATTGTATCAGGCAATCATGTATCCATATCTTGTTGTTCTGCAAAGAGCTACTGAAAGGATAGTTTTAAAGAATATATTTAAAACAGCATGAGTGATCTAGCTGACATAAAGAGAAGACTTCCAAGGTTGACCAGAGGTGGAGAGATCCACTTTCATGCTGGAAGGCCTCATATTCCTGGGGGTGTTGGAAGTACTCAAAGAAACTCCTTGAGTACTTGAAGACCTGCCTTCTGAACGCTGCTCAGTGTGGGTCTCACAACATCTCATCACCAAGGCTGCTCTATCTGCTGTCTGCCAGCATGGACTACCTCAGGCTCCATGGGTTAAGGACAAGGACAGGAATTATCTATGGTGCAGCCTGAGGATGAAGCCTTTAGCTAAAGCATCTCAAAAGCATTGCTGGCCAGAAGCTCAAGAAAAGTGTTTTCCTAGCCTGCCTCATAGCTGATCTGAATTTTACTGACTACTTTTGGATGCAGTAGAAGTAAACTGAGTGGCCTCATACAACATGGCAGTTTTGGCTGAGAAAGGGAAAAAAGAGAGGCCTGTACATAGTTCTAAAGAGAATTTCAAAGTCATACGACAAAATCAGGCCACTATCGCTGAGCAATTCTACAATGGAGACCCAATTCAATTGACTTAAATTCATTTTTTCCTCAGAGAAAGAGATACGCACTTTGTTCTTACCCAGAATTTAAGAAGACTTAAAATTTGAGGCTTCTCCATCTGCCTCCTTCAACTTTTGAGTAGCTATTTGGCTTCGTAATACAAAGGTTTTCCCTTCTTTGTTTTTACTTTTCTTTTCCCCCCTTCTATTTACTGACAAGTTTAAAAAATCCTCAACTAGAGAGTGCTCTTGGATGAATTGCACAAAAACTTCTTTACTGAGAGGTTTGGAAAAATTTCCTCCTACACATTTTGTTATGTATGGTTTTGTGTTGTTAAGCCAAAAATACATCAGTCTCGTATAATACAAATCTTTCTTGCTTTTCTAGTCAGGTTCCAAGATGTAGCTATTTTGCTTGCTTCTAATTTCTGGCTCTGCTAATTAGTTTTGTGTTTTGTTAAATTTTCCCCCCCTTAATTTGTATGCATTCAATTGACTTTAATTAAACCTCCTTGACAGACGGCTTCCTCCTTTAGTCCCATAATTTCTTTTTTCTTAATCCTGACACATCACAAAAAGTCTGCTTTCATTTACTCTGGCATCAGTTCACTGTAATTCCATCAGAGTGACTGGAATTACTTTGAATTTACTGCTTTATAAGCAAGAACAAAATTTGTTTCCATGATTGACAATTACAGACATCTGAATGGAGGTAAAAACCACAAACCTTTCCAAAATAATGTTCAGTCTTTACTCTTAATGGGTTTCATGTCATCAAGGAATATGTCAAGTGATTTTACTAGTGGCCATGTGGTGGTAAAAGAAATCTAAATGCATGAATGTAAGAATTGGTTATTACTAATGAGCAAGCTTACAAATTAGCATATTCTGACATAATGTAAGCCTAGTGCAAGTCAGACTCTCTGTTTTTAAAAAGTATACCATAAGGGATTTTTTTTCTTTCTGTGAAATGAGAGAGAGTAGGATCACCTCAAGGATATTTTCAGTGGTTACTTCTAGACATCCTTCCTAGTGGTCAGTAATCTCTACTTTCTAAAACAAGAGAGTACATTTATCTTATCTATGAAATCATGTGTTGCAATTACTTGCTTCTGAGTTGTGTGAAGGCATTTGACAATTAAAACCTTACAGTGGCTTTTATTTGCCCTTCAGGAGATGGGGTTTTGTTCCTTTGCTGCAAAAGATTAAGCAAAAGAAAAGGTGTGCATAATATTTACATTTCTACCAATGTCTGAAATGTCAGTAGTTCAAGTCCCAAAGGTTAAAGTGTTATTTCCTGATTTTTAATGAACTCTCACTTCTGTTCAGCAGAAAAATGGAAAGGAAGGGGAAGAGCAGGATCGCATTTTGAGTCGGCACGCAGACGGAGTAGAGCTGTCCTTTATCATATTTCTGGACATCTACAAAGAAGAGAGAAGAACAAATTAAAAATTAATAATGTAGGTGAAATTCTTTTCTTCCCCTCCACCCTCCCCCCAAACAAAATACTCTTTGCACTATATTTAAAAAAAAAAAAAAAATTGAAAGTGCCATAAAAGGTCAGTGAGTACTTGAGAAGTATCCTGGTCATAATTTTACAGTAACAAGGATTAGAATGCTTCTCACCAAAGTATATTTCTACCTACTTGTTACCATATAATAAGATAGTGCATTTAATCATACTGTTAACAGACATTTAATGCCATGAAAGCCACATCATAAAATTTCTCAGAATTTAGATTCCACAGATTCTCAGAATTTTAAGTTCCAATTCACATTGTCATTTCAATAATTTTATCTCAATTATTACTATTTGCGAAAAAAAATAAAAAGAGACTCAAGATCTTACTCTAGCTGAAACTCCTAATGCTATTAAGCTTCAAAAGGCCACACTTCATTTAGACAAGTTTTCATGTGAATTTCTCCAACTTATGCTGTAAATTATCCTTTAATTTCCTAATTGAAGTAGTAATAGTAAAGTTTTGTGTCTTCAAATTAATTCTCTATTCCCCTAGTAACTATAACTAATGAGTAAGTTCACAAAACATGCTGTGAATGTTGCTAACGCTAAATCAAACCATAGACAAACCAACAATACAGCAACAGAATGACTTCTAAAGAAATGTTAATGAGAAAAAATATCTCTCCTGCTTTGTGCAGTACAAATTAAAAGTAAAAAACTTGATATAGATTAATGACATGAAAATACACAACTGGTCTATATGTCATAGGGCATACAGCTACTTCCATTGAATTTAAATATTAAATGTTGAGAAAAAATTAGATGTTGAAAAATTATTAATTTTTTTAAAACAGTACAAATGTTATATGTTGAAGAAGCATAATTATAAAAAAAACCCTACAAAATATGACCAGATCTTCCAGGGATATTTTCATTGTATAGTACTATGATAATATTTTTTGGGAACATGAGTCTTAAACAGTTTTTGATGACTTACCTGTACTGTCAAAATCCTAGTGCAGATGTTATTTTACCATGTTAAAATATTTATTCTGAGACTAATTCACTAGATTTAGTACATGGATTTCTGGAGCTATGGATTGGAAATAACATGAGGAATGCTTTGTTTTTCATGATTAAAGAATGGGCTGACTCTAAAAACAGTGAGAATTCGGCTGCTTAGATTCATGAATAAGAACCAAAAATAGAGAAGACAATGACATCAGGATTTCGAAGGAAACATAAAGAGAAAGGCAGTGACAGACAAGGTGAATGTAGTTAAGTCTATGGTTATGCAGGTTTTATCTTTTTAATTGCATAGTGAATAACTTCAAGATCAGAAGTAATCTTAGTTTGCTGAATGCACAATATTGTATTGGGAGGCTCTTTGTTGCTGGAACAGCATTAACCAGGAGCACAGTAACAGTGAGCAAGAATTTTGTCAGTAAATAATACAAGACAGGTCGTGTCCCACATGCTGCTCTTTGGGAGGGTAGGTGCTTTTTGTCAAAGCTATGAAAGGAAAAAGCTAAGAATTTCAACAGCTTAACACTGAAATCTTGGTTGCATAGAACAGTGGAAAGACACAGACTCAAGACAAAACCTAGTCTGGTGACAAAGGTAGTCAGCTCTAAAGCCGTATTATGGTAGATTGTTTGGTTTAGATCAGGAGTGCAATTTTAAATAAAATCAAAAAGTTATTCCTACTAATTGTGCTTTCATTCACATGAGCTAGATTCCTGCAGATGAAACTAAACCAGTAGAGGTGCTCCAAGTACTGGATCTGTTCAGTCCATAGGATCAGGCTAAAGACAGTCTGAAAGAACCTCCTCAAAGCTCTGTGTATAGGATGTTTTTCTTCAATCCCAGCTACTTCTTTCTCTATGTTCCTATTTACAGTACTGTACAAAGCTCTCACCTATCCATCCAGTAGAAAACATTGCTCTGCAGTGAGAATTAGTTCCACAGAGGAAGAAATAGTTTGCCAGATGCAGTCCCCTCTTACTCCATTTAATCTGTAACTTATTAATCATCTTTCTGCCCTGACATTCACAAAAGTTATTTCATGAACAGAACCATCTGTATAAATAAATGTGAGGTCTAGGTTAGAAAAAAAGGTAGCACTTGGTCTTGCCTGCATATGAGTATGTCATGTGTTATTGTGATATTTTTTTACAAAAAATATCAACCACCTAAGGGCTGCATTGCAAGAAGTGCTTCTGTGTAATCAACTGTTTTGTCTCATTTAATTTATTTTTCCTCTTTTTCAGAATGTTTTTGTAGATAAACCAGCATTTCCAGAATACAAAGTTTCAGATGCAAAAAAATCCAAATTCATATTGCTGCATTTTAGCACTTTTAAAGCTGGCTGGGACTGGCTTATTTTACTGGCAACGTTTTATGTTGCTGTGACTGTACCTTACAATGTTTCCTTTATTGGCCATGATGAGCTGTCTACAACTCGAAGCACAACTGTCAGTGACATTGCAGTGGAAATTCTCTTTATCATTGGTAAGATATGTTTTGGGGGTTGTTTGGGATCTCTTCTGACATTTAGGGTTTTCACAAAATGAATAATGTTTTAGAATCATCCCTTTCATGACTTTTAAGAAAATCAATGTTAACTGTATGGCCTGATATCTTATCTGAACTTTAGATCACTTTTTTTTTTTTTTTTNTTTATTTAATTTTGATATCTTTTTTTTTTTTTTTTTTTTTTTTTACTTTAAATTGGTTGGGTAGTTCTGCTGTTACTCTAAAGGGACTTTTGTTTTCAAGCAAGATTGAAACTCATTGTTTCACCCTGGGGATGCCTAAAACCCTCCCAGTATAGGAATGTGCCCTGAAATTGCTTCAGTTTTGTTCACAGTCTATGGGGTTCTTTTTTATTTCACACTTAAAAGAGTTATGGCCCACAAGCTGAATAGGTATTTTTAAATTTTGATGTAAGATTAAAACTCATACTGCAATAACACACATGTACAATATCAATATGCTATATTGATAACTGGGACAGACTTTGTGAGGTTCAAGTTTGTAATCCGATTCATTCTTTAAACTTTTTATTTCTGTGATCCCTTTATTTTTTTTATATATTTCTTAAGAATCGAAAAGGAGACAACCATCTAATAACGGCTTTTTACCAAATAAATTTCTAATTTTTTTGTAGTATATTTTTAAAATTTATTTAATATTTAAAAGAATCCCTGAATAGAGTCAAACAGATTTTCCCCCAAGATTTTACTATTGTAATACCACTCAGTGCTGTCACACTGACAAACCAGAGCTCAGATCTCTTGCTACTTGGACGTGGAGAACCTATTATTTTTAAGAAATAAGTCACGTTGGGTATGTCTTTCTTGAACATGAGAAGGGCTTGCATGGGTTCTGAGAGATAAAGAGAACAAAAAACCCAATAAAATAATTTTCAAGTTTGAAATTTCCACTTTAATCTCCCCTATTTTTTCATGAGAAAATATAGCTAGTTCAAACATTAAAAGCAACATTACAATCTTCACTAGGAGAGCTAAAGAAAATTGAAACACCATAAACACTGAGCAACCACTCAGAAGATTTTCTTATAAAAAATTTGAAAATTTCTCCACTTCTCTGCCAGCTTTATTGTAGACAGTAAGACTGGTAGGTGACATGGCCAATGGAAGAATTGGATGCTATGATGAATAAATATTTGTTTCCTCCTTTGGTCATTGTTTTGTCATTAGACTTAAGGTCTAAATTTCCATTTTATGCTCACTATTAGATCTTGGTAGACTCTTTCACGTTAATGCAAACAATTCACATTCAAAGATTCTCAAGCACTGTGGTAAGAAACTTGCATTCTGTAATGCAGATCATCAAGGAACTTCCTGTGTCTTGCATAAAAAGAGTGAGGTTATGACTCTAGTCAGCCATAAACTAATGTTACATTAAGAATACTAAATCAAATAATCCCACTTGATGTACCTGGGTGACTTTATAAAAAGAGTAGCCTCAAGGTTACAATATTTTGATAATGGTGTAAATAACTGGTTTGTGTTATAAATGTGTTTATTTGAATATAAGCACAAGAGAATATAATCTGTATCTAACTGATTTATGAGCTGTAGTATTCATTTGAAACAAGACAGACCGTGAACTGCTCAGTGTAACTTTTGTGGTTTTATATTTTGCTGGAAATGTGGAGTCTTCAAAGACACAGCTATGATCCATAGAATAGCTGAGTAAGAAAAATAAAGCAAAGAAGATTTTCTGCAACTTTTACTTCATATTTTCCAGTTATATTTTTAGGTCTGTAGTCTAGGAAATCAAACTATGGTTGTAACTAAATGCATTCAAAGAAATGTGCATGGAGCACTAGAAGAGACTTTTACTAATCATGTTACTGGTAACCAAAACACTGTACTGTAGAATACCAATATTCCTCCCTAGAGTTTGAATAATGGCCCCATTTTCCCCAGAATAATTTTTTTCTAGAGCTATTATCTGATTTAAATCTCCAGCTCTGAGGAAAGGTTTATGGAGTATTTTCAGGACATTGTCATACTGCAGTAAAAACCCTGCAGTGAATTTAAAGAAAATAGTGTGTTTATGATAGTCTCTCCAGGGTCCCTTTTCTGTTAAAATGTTGAATTAATATGTCTCAGAACATGTATAACTGTATTGAAAGTATTAAGATTGACAGCATACTTAAATTTAAGCATGTTTCTGGGCATTTGTTGCACTGTGGCTCTGACAAGCACATTTTTGATGGATGATCTATGTGCTCTGAGAAAAGTCAATAAGAAATGTTGAGAAAAATTATTCTTATGATGTTGCTGCCTCAGAAAAACAGTGGGGAGATCTGTCTGCTATAGGATCTTCAGCTGTATTACAGCTTTGTAGTCACGGATTGAGGTATCACAAAAGTAGTCATGGATTGTAGAAACAGAGTTTATCTGCTTTGATTTTATTTATATTTCTGAGAACATGGAGTAATATTCCTTTTATTAGCACAGTTTGCATAAACACTCATTTGGGCTTGAGAAGGTCTTTTGTTTCTGGCTGTGTTGTCCAAGACTGACTGTATTCTCAGGCATATGGTGTGTGACTCTTGGGGATGGTTCTGTGGATGGCCAGGATCTGGACCTGATGATTTCTGTGGGTTCCTTCCAACTCAGCTTATTCTGTGATTCTGTGACTTGTGTGTCAGCCTATGCTTAAGCACGATAAAAATAGATATGGAAGTGTTCTTCTGACTTGGAGTGTTTACAAGTAAAAGCATTGATATGAATTAAATTATTTATGAGAAAAGCATCTAGCTAGAGGTTTAACTGCTTTAGCCTTTAAAGTTCTCTAAAACACAGACAAGAGATAAACAATAATAACAGCCCATTTTGTGACATCTTCAAGGAAGAGGATGAAGGGAGAACATAATTAGGTCTTCTCATATGAAACTTAATTTTTCACTTGATGTTTCCTGTGATAACTTGTGTGATGTTTTGAGTGTACTTCCATTATCTGTTTCCCTTTGTTATGTGTGCAACCTTCTCTAACACCCCCTATAAATAAATCTTTTGCTTCCTCTAACAAAAAATAGAGTAGAATTAGTTTAGTTTCAGAATTTTTTAAATTGTTTTTATATTCAAAAACCATAAAGAGGTGCAGAAAAAAGCTTGTTAGCCATAATGTGTTTTTAAAAACTCATTAAAAATATCCCAAGTGTTTTGTCTGGTGAGGACTGTTACCTGCTTTATTGCACTATTTGCTTCAAACTTTATGCCCCTGTATTTGCATAGACAGTAGCTGGATCCTTCATTTCTGGATAGGTATGTCTGGGAGAATGAATATCAATAATTCTAAGAAGCATAATGGATCTTGGTCACTTTTCAATAATATTTTTAAAGTTTTCTGTCTTTTAGAGGAAAAAAGGCAAGAGAACCTCTCACCAAGTTCACTCAATTTAATTAGTAATAACCTTCCAATTGTTTAACTTTTACTTTTCCATAACTACCCAGTGCAGTGTTTTTATTTCTGCAACAGTTTCATGCCAGTTTTCAGATATTGCCTTTCTTTATCTGTCTAGTTTTTTTAAAAATTTATTGAACATCTAGATTGAAAAAATCACTAATATCTGAAAAAACATCATTACTTTATTGACAACTCATAGGACTATTTGAGTAGGAGACCTTCAACAGGAGTTGAGATCAATGCAATGGTTCAGTGAAAATATGCACAGGCTTTCTGGGTAATGGTAATGCATTATTTGCCAAATAAGATCAAAAGAGTCTGAGTATTTTGTATCTAAGGTGGCCAGGAACAACCATAGAGGGAAAAGCTCAATTTTCTATTTGTGGATCATCTAGATTTTAGTGAAAGACAAATCCTGAATACTTAGTATGGCCATAAAATTAAGCTTTTTATAAACAGACTGGAGAGTTATTTTAAGTGATTTCCTGCAGTATACTACTTTGCCACCCATGGGGGAAAAACCCATACCCATCCCTTACTCCACTCTCCACACACAAACTGGCATCTGAAGACTTGATCTATGGCTTATACTTTCAAGAGAAAAAATTGATCTTGATTTATACTAAGATTTCTTTATATGTATATTTCTCTCTCTCTCTCCCCCATTAAATATTAAATATGTTGAATGAAATTTGTTGGAATAAGATGAGGAAGTATTAAATGCTATAAATTTTATTAGATTGTTTTAAAATGGAAGGCTTCTTTTCTTTTTTCTTTCATCTTCTTTTTCATTATTATAATGATTATCATTTCCTATCTTTTCAAGTGCACAGAAGGTAATTTCAAATAATTTCTGTGTCTGGGGGACCTCACATGTAAGAAAACTTTTGCATTTTGAGAAATAGCAGTGTTTTGAATTTTTAGAAGTGTAGTTTCAGGCTGTAATATTCTAAAATCCAGGAAAGAACCAAGGGAGCGGTTTGAAATTATCTCTGGGAATTTATTTCTAAGCAACAAATGGTCTCATTTGTGATTGCATATGAATCCAGCATGTAAACAGATAGAGTCACACTGTTGATACACCTGATATTTGAAGGAGAATGTCATTAAAAAATGTTCATGATCTGTTGATTACCTAAAGTGCAAAGCATAGACCACTATAATGTTAACAGTTTTTCCAATAACATTCCTTGCATAATTGTAAGGAGAAGACATGCTTGTCTGCACACAAGATGGTGTTTCCAAGCATAAAATCATCAACTTCAACCTAAAGGAGGAAAGTGTAAGCCACAAGTGATTCCATGGAAGTATTTCTGTATCTTTAGGTAGATGCAGATAAGTGTTATGGTAATGGAGGCAGCCTGAAAATTTTGCTTGTATTGCCTCTACTAACTCCTTTTCATTAGAGCTACAATCAGAAAAAAATTGTATTTTTCATTTACTATTCTATAATAATATAGTAATACAATGTTGTATTTTCAATAAGATTAAAGTCTTTTTATTAACAATCTAGGTAATTTCCAAGGAAATTATTTGATGCTTAATAGTTTACCACACTTTTTTTGAATTAGCATGTGGTCTTTCTCCTTTTTTATGTATGATTTACATGATTCACATAGCCATGAATGTGAATTGCTGTCAAACTGCATGGAGTAAGGTCTGAGCAAAATACTTCAGGTTTTTCCTCGGGACTAGTCAAAAACTGGAGATGAGTGAAGCAGTTATGCCACTGCCCAATGAATATTTTACTGGTTTGATCTTTGCTTTATTTTCTGCAACATTTGTGTGAAGTAAAATCTGTTCATGAAATACCCAACAGCTATGTCTGCTTCACACAGATTGAATTTAGTGAAAAGTTACATCATTTGATTGATGTTTCTCCACTCTTTGGAATTACTTCTTTCTGCCATATTTCTGCAGGTTCTATTAAGAAAATTGCCCATGTAGAAACTGTCACACTTCTGCAGTCACACAAACTAGCTTCTTTTCAAAGCAGAGCTAACAGTTCATTTTTCAGAAATACTTCAAGTTCTTTGCTTTTCTTTCAAGATTCTAAAGTCTGTAGCTTCCTTTGTAGAAGAGTCAATAAAACATATTTTAGCTATTCAATACGTTCAGGGATTGACTCCGTTTTCAAAAGATACAGCATATTTTATAGGAAAAAAAGTCTTTCCAGTTTAGTATGTTATTATAATGATCATGATATGTGATGCTTTTCTGGTGTGTCAGCTGCTATGGGACTGAGATTAGCTAATCACAGTTTAACACCTTCATAGTCAAAGAAAGCAACTAAAAAGGGCAAACTTCAAAGGTTAAAAATCAAAGAAGCAGGTAAAAGAAATAACCCCCCTGTCTTGACATCATTGACTCATGTCTACAGCAGCCAAAGTATGATGTTTGATAGAACATATCATGTTAGTTCATTATCACTGGCCATGTCCTTCTGGAGGGAGTGACTTTTGTTATAAAAATACCCACTCATAAGATGCCTTCAGATTTCATTATTTTTATGCTAATAGATAATTTACCCAAAAAAACATTTCCACTTGGATGTAGCTTCAATATCACATTACTTTCCACTGTAAGAACAATAGTAAGGAAGAGAAAATCAGATTGTCAGTTACAGATGGGTTTTTGGAGTCAGTTCTGCTATGATCCATCACACCTAAAAATGGATTTTCTTTCATTAAAATCACTGAAAATATTGATTGGCAAACTTGAATGAATCAAGGCTGAGAACATACATCATAGCACTAACTTAGAACAGGGACCATGCCACTCCCCATGTACTGTGCAGTGGTAAGCAACTTGGTGTCAAATGGTAAATAAACTCTTCTCACTGGAGAAGTTTGACTGGTAAAGCAGCTCAATGTGTTCAGTCATGACTTTAGCAGTAAGAAGACTCAGAATTATAGTTACTCCATGCTAGCAGAAATTTCTTATTCAGATGTCCATCATATTACATAATATCATGTGAATTGTGGTAAAGATTTTAAGAATTTGTAGCTCTTAACCATGCTCCCGTTGTTCATCTGAATTCTAGTTGTCCAGCTAAAGCCACATGACTTCTAAAATAGAGCTTCTTTCAATGGTGGTGTAATGTGGCTCTAAAATGATTTCTTTCTCTTTCTCAAACAGGTCTAGGTTTTCATTACAATTTTTCTATAGTTTATATTGTTTGTTACTTAATATCTGTTCACTGTTTGATATAACTTTCTAAAATACAAGAAAAAATACTGCTCCTCCAGCAGCTGCAATAGGTTTTCATTAAGACAAAATTTTGATTATATTATTTATGTAGTACATATTTTATTATATTTTATATTTTTATTACATAAAATTTCTAAATTTTAGTAGCTAGTTTACTGATACTTAACCTCTGCTGTGCTTTTTTTTTTTCTTGTAAACTTTATTTGATTTCATAATGGCTCAAGTTCTTATGCAATGGTATAAGATGAGCATTGCTTTCTTTTCCTACATAAACCCAATTCCTTCTCCCTCACCTGATCATGTCAGCCTCTGAAAAAAAGTCATCAAGTTAATTGTGATTTTATATGTCTGGAAGGAAGATGCTGAAATGAAAAATCACACTTCCATTTAAATAAATTGTTCCTAGGCAATTTACTAGGAATATCTATGTTTATCTCAGCAGTAGAACAGAAAAAAAAAAGAGTTTATATAGGGAGAGGTAAATTGTTCTTCAAACAATATGGCACTAATATTTTCTGAAAACTTTCCTAAAAGCTCTCTGGCCAGATTCCAATATATCATCCTTGTACCATTAAATAAAATTTTCTAAAACAATCAGATAGATGAAAGAGCCTGGACTTTGGGGAAAGTATTACTAGCTAAGGACATCCAATGTAAAATCACATAAAGAAAAGTGAAAAAAAATACAAGAAATTAGAGATGAGTCAGCCATACCATCTAGGACAGGGAGATAATTTAGAAAACTGTCTTCTCTGAAAATCAATGGGGTTAACATACCTAAATCATCTACTTCTTAAGCACAGGTCTGAATGACTGCAGTCTAATAAAACGTCACTGTTTATATGTATGCCACTTGCCCTAAAGGAGCAGGGTTTTTCAATTTCATTTAGCTCCCAGTGAAAGACAATTAAACTGAAGTATATTACATTTTCTGAAATTTAAGACTATGTCATGGGCAGTTATTGAATCACCTGACTAATCCTGAATTGTTATTCTGCTATAATTTGTTAATATGTTTAATCCCAGCAGGATTTATTTTTTAAACAATCAAGCCTAAAGAGAGAAAAAAATGTTGTCACAGGGAAAGCAGCTGCTTCAGGTAAAATAATCCTGTTTACGGGTAGAGTGGCTCAGCTGGGCTCCAGATATCTGTTTTTTAACAGGGATTAGAAATTGAGACCATACAAAACACATATTGTGCTTTTAAATTTTTACAAGGGGTATTATAATGGAAAACATCTTGATTAATAGGTTAGCTTGATGACTATCAGTTTGTGGCTCTTGTTCCTTTTGTATCATTTAGGAGACCAATCTGCGTTACGCACTAAGTAGAACCTCAATTTTTTCAACATAATTTTTTTCCCTTTGTTGAACACCAGTTTTAATTGGTATTTTCATACCATTCACTGCATGAATGTGTCTGTGTGAGAATATGTCACATAATAGAAATCTAGAAAGAGGTAACTTGGTCAAGGATGTAGCACATCATACAGAGCTTTAATCCAAGAGAGATCACCAGTTTCAAAACCTTATGAACTTGCTTAGATGTCCCAACTCTTTTATGCTCATGTATGAAATAAGTTGCCTTTTCTTAAGAATCAAGCATTGCTAGGGCTTGGACTTCCCACTGGAAGCTTGTGAAAAAGAAAATAGTCACCAATAGATGAGTAAAAGCCATTAGAACACTCAAATAAGGAAAGTAATTGTTTAGAGCTTCCCAGTTATATCATGCTATTGGCTAGAGGAATTTGGAGAGAAAATATCACAGACCCTGTAGCCATGATAATTACAAACTTGGAAGACATTTGAGTAATAATGGTCCCAGTACTCTGGTGTTTACTGCTGTGAATACTATGTAAGAGCTTAATAGGAGAAAAATATATAAATAAATCATCAACTGTGGGAACTCAGGACGTCCCTTTGGGAGTCCAGAGTTGCCAGAATCCTTATCAGGGGGCTTTGGGGTCCAGGCAGGCAGCCAAAACCACCTGTGGGTTTGATTCCGAACCATAGAACAGGTTGCCAACATTGTATGAGACTCTGCAATCCTCGAGAGTGTAAATGATTGTTATCACAAGGTGAAAAAGTAGATTTTAGAATTTATGGGATGGGGGTTTATGGAGACAAGATGGAGGAAAGAGGGCGTGTTCAGTCCTTTCTTCTTCTTCTTCTTCATCTCCATCTTCTGCTGTGATGTGGACACTTTGGGTTGGTTAGAATAGAAAATGCACTGTTCAATATGGGTGATAGGTATTGGAAAGTAATGATAAACATTGAATACGTAATTCATAGTATAAAAGATAACGCCGCCCTGAGGGGGCAGCCAGTGTGCCATGGTTGCCTTGCTGAGCAGACCTCGGCTGGGCAGAGAAAGAAATTTGTAGATAAGAACGAATAAATACTCCCTGAAGACCGAACTCCTGCAACGCTGTGATTTATTCTCCGTCGCTGAGGTCGCGGGCCAGCCCTCGCACACATCTTGGGACAGCAAAGTCCCAATTGGGACCCCGAGAAGCAACTGCAACTGTATGTGGATAACAATTTTAAATTCATTTCACGGCTAAAAAAGCTGGGGTTCATTTTTATTAAAATGCATTTTCTATAATCTTTCAGTGTGTCTTTGCATTAGTTTTAGAGATATCACATTTCTTACAAGAATTTTTTTTAAAGGGGAGTGTGCCCATACCTTACCAGTAGTGGAAATAAGAGACTGAGAGGATCCATGCAGATGGTGCTAATTAGCCATGGGATCTAACCAGAGCAAAATTCACAGCCATGGTTTCACAAGTTCACTGTTTATTATCTCTGCTTGCATCTTAAGGACTTAGTGCCTAAAGCAGCTTCTGGTCTGTGTTGTTTTGGTAGGGAAAGGTGATCAGACTGCAGGGTAGAGAGAAGGGGGACTCAAAGGAACAGGACTCAAAAAGAGAAAGTGATTGCATCAGCAGGGAACAGAGGGTGCATAGAGCAGAAGCGCATTTTCCTACAGTGCACAAAGGTGATGGGATTCCTAGTTCCATTCCTCTTGAAATTGGAGATCTTGGGTTCTCCCTGTTGGGTGCTTTCAGGTCAAGTTTACCTTTGTGTTCAACAGAAAAAAACCCAAAACCTCACTGCTTGAAAGACTGACACTCTTTGCTCAAGGTTCACACACAGCAGTGTGCACAGAAATGAGTGGGGAAGGTGGAGATCATGAGTGGCTTAAGACACATTGGTATTTGACAACACAACGTGTATCTGTGTTAAACACACTATAAGTCCTGTGGAAAAGGCCATGTAATTAAACATTCTTTAAGGACCTTTCTTGAAGTCAATAGGATAGTCTAGACTTTATATTGAGCTTTAATTTGCTTGAATCCTGACTTTTTTTCCATCTAATTTGAACTGAAATTGAATTATGTAACAAAATAAGAACCCAATTTTTTCCTAATGAAGACAAGAATAAAGACACTTCACTCTTTTTTCCCTCTCTACATCAAGAAAAATACAGCATTTTAGATTTGTGTGTGCTGTGCTTCAATGAGTTAATGAGTTATGCAGTTTCATATTTTCTGCTCTTCCTCCTGCTTTAATTTTAGGTAACTTTGCAGTGACATTTCTCATTTCAGAGACATTACTTAAATGTTCTATTCTGCTTTCCTGAGCACATGACATGTGTGGCTCACAAGACCAGTTAAAGTGATGCTTTCCTATCTCAAATTTTAAAAAAAATGCGATAAAATTCAGAATGTTTTCTTCAGTAATAATCTTTGTTATTAATGTTTGGGTTTTGTGTTATGAAAGGTGCTAAAGCAGGAGAGAGATTGCATTTTTTGTCCCAGTCTGAAACAAACATATCAAACAGAGCTTTAAGTACATGAAGTTTGCACAGGCTGAAGTTTTGGTTAGAGCATACTTAAAGATAGTATATTCAACTGTATCTCTTGTAGAAAAAATTTAACCCACTAATTATCCAAATATATTGGAGTCACTTCCTATACAATTGAAGAATCAGCTCAGAGATTAAATGTCCCTCTTGCCTGGTTTACAGGTATAAACACAATTGTTGCCCTTCTTGTTGCAGGAAATGATTAAAACTCACCTCATCTCAGAGTGTTTGGAACAAACTCAGCGCTAGAGATAACTATTAGTTTTGAAGCTCATGAGTTATGTGGAATATCTGAAGCTTTACATTATTGACGCCTCTGTTGAATTTCAGATTGTTCTTTCAATTGTCATCAGTTTGTAGAAGCTACTGCACAATAAGATTAACAAACAATTTCTAAAATATTAAATAGTGCATTCATATTTTCAGAGGATATTATTAGTGATAAGAAAACATTTATTAAAAATTGAAAAAGTAAATCTTCCACTTTTTTAACAGAAATCCCAAGAAAACTGGAATATATAATTCCTAGAAATGGTACAATCTCTCAGAAGAAATGGTCATTTCTAAGCTCATGTTAAAGATTTTTTTGTGCTCTTAGAAGATTTTTGCCTTGGGAGTTCATTTTTTCTTTTTCCTTACAGATTTCTCAGTAAGTACTCTAGCACAGCAGTTAAGCTGTAAAAAAGATTGCCCAGATGAAGAAATTGTTTACAGCCAAGTATAGCTCAGAAAGTTGTCAAGAAATACAAGATGGATCACACTTACTTCCTGCCCTCTGGACTTTTATCTAATAAGCTGCATGCAGAAAGAAGCACTTAGCATTTCTGATTTTTTTTTTTTTTTATATAGCTATTATCTGGCTCTTGCCCTAAATTTCTTTAATAGGAAGGCAGAAAAGGGTGCAATGCAGAAGAACCTCTAATCTCTTCAATCTTGTTCAATTTTGAACAGTGAATTGCATATGCACATTGATAAGCCTTTGGTGTACTGGATGTACTTACATTTAAAGCAAGAATTTATCCCCTTTTCTGTTAAAGCTTTAGTTATTACACAGATGTTAATGGGCAATAAATAAGCAAATACTTCTGACTTTGATAACCACACTTTGGAGTTTGTAAGATTAATGAGAAGTTTCAAAATACTAGTGATGCAAATATCTGGTTGAATAAAAACATTAGTTCTTAAACCACGAACCAATTATAACCTGCAAGACCTGAGTCTGTGGAAGATACCCTCCAATATGTGTCTAGGTCACTTTGTGTTATGGTTTTGCATTAAATCCTAAAAAAATACAGGATCAACATTGTGCCAAAAAGCTGAGGAATTCCCCAAAGATTTCATTAATTTACGAAACTTGATTCTACTGGGTCAAAGGTCAAACTGCTAGAAATACCATAGGTTTATTACTAGCAAAGCACAGGTTGACTGGTGTAACATATGATCATAGCAGGCTTTCTAGCTTCAAGCTGCAGAAGACAGCATAAAAATTTTCTTTTAGTGAAACCTGGCAAATTATTGTTTTTCAGACCCAGAACATTAGAACTTGGGATTTGATCAAAATTTATTCTAAAGGAATCTTTTCTGATACCCCAAAGGAATGATCCAACATGATTTTCTCTGTGTGCTGAACCTCTCTTTTCTTCTCTTTGCCCTCAATGGCAGGGGGAAAGATTGTTTCCTGTCCTCTTGCATATAATGGTTAGCAGGCTTGAAGAAAAGGTCATACTTTATGCAGTCTTAGCGTAGCCCACCTAAAGAACTTCTTGGGAGAAATGCAAATCAATCTCCTTTTTTCCCTAAAGCTATCTTGCTGTAAAACACCAGCCTTAATGGTTGGCTGCACTTTTTTCTGACACCGTAAAAGTTACACAAGTAGTTGTCGCTAATGTTAGTAGAAACAGGGTGCATAGCTTGAGGACAGATTATAGTCTCCGTCTTGTAGGACACAAAAATAATTGAGACTCTGTTGTCAAGACCTGAGGGTTTTTTCCAGTGCTAATGTATTTTGGCAAGACATGTCAAAAGTATATCTCATATTGAAAGACACATTCTGGAACGTTAGATGGGAACGTACAAAATATACAAGTCACCAAGCAATTCATATCACTTTTGTGATCTCCACCATAGCCCAAAAAGCCTTTTGTTCAAGTGTGTTCAGCATTTTTCAGTTGATAAAATATGGTTATCCTTGAGGATGACATTTATCATCTGTGGTACGTAGTTATCACTAAAGAGCTTAAATCACATATTTTTAGTAAAACAATAAATTATTTTTTATTTCAAAATAAATGTAAATAAATTGTATGGACAAAAATAATGCCCTTATTTTTTTAGTTTAGAAAAATATCAATATTTTTACAGTTTAAAGATCAACATATACAGATGTTGTTTTTTAATTCAAACCCCGTTTTAAACCAGTGAGTGACGAATGTTTTACACATTCTGTTTATTCTTTGAAAGGAGTAATGCATTCATTGGTTTAACTCTATGTATGTGCATCTCTTACTACTATGGGTTTTTTTGTTTCTGTATTAGATTATTCATCTGGTACTTATGAGGCAAAAGAAAACGAATCAGCGTTATGCTGGATTCCTGGTGTTGTGCCCAGGTATTAAGAAATCACTGTCTCTAATTCTGTTCATTCTTTGTCAAGCAGATATTATTTTAAATTTCCGAACAACATATGTCAGCAAGTCTGGCCAAGTGATATTTGAAGCAAGATCTATTTGTATCCACTATGTGACTACATGGTTTATCATTGACTTAATTGCTGCACTTCCTTTTGATCTTCTTTATGCTTTCAACGTCACTGTGGTAAGTACTAACCCGTCCTCTTAATGGTTCTCTTTTTTCAAGAGGGGTTTGTTGATGTGGGGCTTTTTTCCCGGATCTGGAGACTAAAACTGAATTAACTAAAATACCTAGGTGTCTTTTACAGCTTTGTGGAGTATTTTCACCCTGCATATACCAATTTTTTAATCAATTATCTTTGCTTTGTAATAAGTTGCATCTATATTAGCTTTGTATCTCATTACTGTACTCAAATACAGTTTGCTGTGACTTTTGCTTTGTTATGGTGCATAAGTTCAGTCCTTAATTTTTCAAGACTCATAAATTTTTACTGTGCTAAAGTAAATTGTTGTTATGGTCAGCATGTTTGTTTAGCCAGGAATCCAATTTTGTTTACTTCCGGGAATTTTAGTGAAGAAATTACATCATGACTACTAATTTTTTGTGTGTTCTAACATGTATTGCTTACAATTGTGATTTGCTTTACGTTGGTTTCAACTATGTTTTTTTTAGCAATGTAATGACAAAAAGCTTAATCTGCTTTGAAAATGTTTGCTCTAAAATTAGGCTATGTCACAATCATGATGGGTTACATTTGTGTTGACTTATTTATGCTAAGACAAAGGTTTTTATTCTGCTAGCCCTATTGGATTTTATAGAGTAAGGATCTACTAAGAAAAATTGCAATAAACAAACAAGCAAACGATCCCCCCCAAAAAAATGCAAACACCTCCTGCCCCTCTGAGTAAGAAGGTTTAGTTTTTGGAAAAATGTTGGCTGAGGTTTCTTAATGTTATGGATTTTTGCCATAAAAGACTAAGGTTTTCAGTTGTCCACTTTCTAATTCCCAGAATTTTGATCTTTCACAAAAAGATGCACTCAATCTCAATTTCATTAGAAGTGAGTTACAGACAAGCACAGAAATTATAGGATAAATACATGTCAGAAAAAAACCCCTAAAACATAGAAAAACACTAGTCAGGAAGGGTCCCATGTAAGGTATAATGTTTGATTTTATCATTTAATTGCATTTCCTTCCATGAACTCCCTTTTCATATCATTTATTACATAAGGAACCATCAATGCTTTTTAAAACCTGATAGTTAATAGTTTTGCATTGTTCACTGTTTCTTTATAAAAGGTGGGTAATCTATTTAAATACATTACTATCTCAGTTTATCCCTTACAATCAAACCAAACAGCCAGCATAATGCTGTTGCTTAAATTCCTATTAATAATTTTCATTAAATTAACCATGTTTACTTTTTCTGTCAAAGAGAAAACTGAAAATCCTGAAAACAAAATATTTTGCCCCCACTGGAAGGACTGATAAGCTTTCTGTGCTTAATTCTGGAAAAGCAAGTACTATCCAGTGATTATTTTTACAGTTAAAATGTCACATTATTTAAAATGCTGCCATAATATGATTAATACACATCTCCTGTCATACTTTTAAACTTCTTCTCTTAATAGGACCTCTGTATGATTCCTTGATGGGTACATAGTGCCTTACTATATCACATCTCCTGTCCTGACAAGACTTGGCAACAGTTAATATAAACCTCAAGATAACAATGACTTATCAACTGCTTCAAGAACGGGGGGAGGTGTTAATCACATTACATTGTTTTCAGACTTCATGATTTAATAAGCCATTTCCTCATGTCTGTTCTCAGATTTTCACTTCATCGACTTTCAGATGTTGCCTCAACAGAACGGTGAGAAGGGGCATCAGGGAGCATCTCACTCCTTTTGCTGCTCAGGCCCCAGCACAAAGGCCAAACCTTTAGGGATGCTCTAAATTCTGCAAGCCATAAGTATAGTGCCATACATACCTATGTATGTCTGTATGTATGTATGGCACATATATGTCCTACCCCAGACAGAGATTGATTGAGCCAGAGTGCATGTAAACGCTGTGGAGTCTTTTGTTATCTTTGTATATGTTTCAAAAGAAACAGAAGTTAAACTGTATGAGTTGGCTCTACTGCCTTTACACCTTACCAGGATTCTACCCTACCATTAAAATCAGGGACTCTTTGGAGATCTGAGACCACAGGCACATTCCTGCCTATCCTCAGTGCATGCCGAGATCCAAGCTCCTTCCATCCTTGTGTTCATCTGACATAAAGGATCCCTTAATTTGGGGAAATATGGTTTCAGATGTTGCCATGAAAACCACGCCATTAAGCACTAGTTATAATGATTGAATTTTTCCTTTTTGAGTAGCTTTTGATGGTTGTAGAGGAAGAGTATCATTTTTTTGATGAAAAGCAACTAACCAGGTAGATGAAAAATTTTTAAAAATCTCTCCCATTAGTAACTTCTTTAAATGTATCCTGTTTCTTCATTAATTCATTTTTCTATGTAGGAGATGATTCAAGCAGAGAATTTCATCACTGATTTGTAGCAAAGTTATTTTTTGTCAGTACTTCTCAGGACTATGCTGATTGACTTTGTGTTAGTCTCAGATAAAATTTTGTCCCTGTCCTTTTGACAGAAAAAAGTTAACCCAGCTAGTCTAAAATGATTGCCAAAATGGAAAATTTTGATGATTTTTATACCTGTGGGCACAGAAAAATCTATGCAGGCACAAGTATGAGTGCTGACTCCTTAATTTGTCTTCCAAAATTTGTGACATAGAAAAAGAAGCTGCCTGATGGCATTTTAGATCTTCCAATGACATATTGGGCACAATACCAGAAGAGTGTTTGGTGTGACTAATGAGAAAATTCAGTGCAATAATACATGATTAATTACATCTGTGTTCACTTTTATGAAGAAATTATTTTCAAATGGGGCAGTCCTTAAACCTCAAAATGAAACTGGCTTCCATACTAAAAAGAATATTAGGATATATGACTAACTGTCTTTATATCTGTAGCTTCACAGAAATGGTCAGAATTTAGGGAAGACTGATAACTGGCAGGACACACATATGATTGTAACAGTTCTTTTGCAATTCTGGATTGTAGGAATATTTTAAATAAATAAATAAATAAATAAACCAAAGCGAGCATTATTTAATTGTGACACAGGCTCCCATGGGAAGATGAGGGCTCCAAGGTGTAGGCCATAGCACATATACAGTCATTGTACACAAAATCATTATACAAATGTTTGTATGCTACTGCTAAACCTTGCAGAGTCAGTCGTGAATACAGACCCATTTATAAGTGCAACAGAACCATGTTTGGATCAAACAAGCTGATGAGAGAGAAGAAAAGGAGACATTGGGAAATGAATTACCATTGAAACAGAGGCAGTTTCAGGGCAGTTAAAGAATAACTATAAATTAAAGTTATATAATTGTAGTAATATAAACAGGACAAATACTTCAAATATTTTTCAGCCTTCTGCCCTAGATTTGCAGATATTCTTGGGCTTAAGGCCACAGACATAACTAATTCTCTGACACCGTAGATGGAGAATGACATAAGATGAGGAATGAAATGCAAGAGATGACCTTGTAAACGTTTGTGTGCTCAAATGTCAGATCTTATTTTAACAACATGTTTTGAAAAAATGTCATATTTTTGTTGATTTTCTTTTTTCCTTACTATGTACATGAGAAAAAATGTAAAGGTTCTTGAGAAAAAAACCACATTAAATAATGGGCTGCAAGTATTACTCTTTGTAGAGGCTCATGGGAGAATTACTTATGCACTACCAAAAGTGTAGTGACAAAAAAAATAATGTTCGTAGATTTCTTATTTTCTTCTTTACAGGTTTCCCACATGCCTAATTCCTGAGAGTGGAATATAATCAATGAGTTGTTAAGTCTCTGAACAAACCAAAAACCCTGATGCTACAGAATATATCAGTCACCTCAGATCTAGCTGTTGGTGAATCCACACAAATAAAATTTAGATGTCAGATTATTAGCTTTGGTAACGGAAAGGCTGAGCTTCAGGATGTCCTGGATTAGCAAAAGCAAAAGGATATTGATTGAGCTGTGATTTTAGACTTGCTTTTGAGAGAGCTCTTTACTGTTCTCTGGGAGTGCTGTGGCAAGACACGTCAAGTCTGATGTTACTTTTCCAAGTGATGCAGGTATCCTCTATCAACCAGGACTTAATCCTATTGTCTCATTAACGGAGGAAGAAAATAAAAGCTTACTGTTAATGAAAATTATGGCTATTTAATCTTAGACAAATACATTAGAAATATTCAGATCCTAATCTGTATATTGCTTGCTATCTCTGCCCAACAGCTGAAACACAGGTCAAGTACATTTCCTGCTGTGGGAAAGCTGTGGGCTGTGCACAATATGGCATGGATGTAGGTTGCAGGATGCTCTGGAAGGGCTGGAGTTATCCAGAGACTACTCACTTTACGCTGGAACTACTCTAAGGCCAGAGCCACATACTTCATAAATTGATGTATACTTAGGGTGCTGAGCAGCTTAGGTGGTGCTTTTGCCACATAAACTTGAAAGGCAACAATATTTTAGTTACGGGATTTAAGAAGCAGTATTGAAAGTTTTAAGGAAAGGTTTTTTGGACTACTACTTAGAGCAGGGCAGTAAAATATGCCCAGGTCCCTGAACACAGGGTTAAATCTCAAGAGCAAATTTGAGCCTCCTCTAACTTCTCTGCTTTGTTATTCTGCAAAATATCTGCTTTTTGTTATTGCCTCTTCCATGCTAAATTATAGGCTGGTTTCATCTCATTCACAGTTAAATTAGGTCTGCTGTTAGCTGAAGATGAAAATCCTTGTGTGCTTGGAGATATCTATTTTGTGGTTTCATATTGCAATCAAATGAATTTTGCTCAGTTTGACAATTGTGTTTCTCTTCTAGAGCTGGGAAGAATCCATTTTTCACAAACACAAATTTTTAAGCTAAATCTGATAGAAGATTGCATAAAAAAAACAACACGAAAGATCTAGTATTTCAACTTTGATTTATATCAGCAATAGTAATTACATATTTGCACATCAACATTTTGCACTGTTTTTAAGGCCTCTTTGCTGTTCTCTGCTGTCTTAAGATTTAGTCTAGTTAGCTATGTGTCTGATTGAAGAGAGGGCAACACTTCACAGAGCATTAGAATTTCCTTCCTTGAAACAAGAGAGCTGTGTGATAGAAGTAAGGTGCTGGCAAGCAGTTTAGGCGCTGACAAGTGGTTTTCTCCCCCCGTTCTCCCAGGTTTCCCTTGTCCACCTTCTGAAAACAGTGCGGCTCCTGCGCCTCCTGCGTCTCCTGCAGAAGCTGGATCGCTACTCCCAGCACAGCACCATCGTCCTCACGCTCCTCATGTCCATGTTTGCCTTGCTCGCTCACTGGATGGCCTGCATCTGGTATGTCATCGGGAAAAGGGAGATGGAGCAGAACAACCCCCTCACCTGGGACATAGGTGAGTTCTTCCTTCCCACATGTGTACACACACCACACACAGGTGTATATATCCATAAATGCGTGTAAATATATAAAAGGGCATGTATAAGTCACCCTATATTTCAGGTTTTGTTCTATCTTATACCATTATTTAACGCTGTTTGTAGAGAAAAGGCACTCTCTGAATTTCAGGTCAATCTGAAAAAGAGGGTTGAAATAAAAATCAGTTGGAAAAAACAGGAAATAATTTTAGATTTTAAAGAGTGATTCAAATTTTGGAAAATTCAGGATCTGCATAGGAAGTGGCTAGACAGACTGCATAGAAGAGATTAGACAACTCATCCTGGTTTTGCAAAGTAGGAAAATTCATCAGTAAAAACATTCCCTGAAGTGTGCTGATTATTTCTTCCTATACATTGAAACAGATAGGCCCTGAAATGTCTTCAAGTTAAAAACTCACTTTGGAATTACTGTTTAGAGGATCTGCAGGCTTTGTTTTTGCAGGGCAGATGAGGTGTTTATCAATGAAATGCTCTGTTTTGATCCAATCTTTAGCTTCTACCACAGCCTTCATTCTGACCTGAGTGTTCTACATTAACTCTTCAGATTTTAAGCTTTTCATTTCTTGTACTGAAACATCTTCCATAAATAAAGTTTATCTAAAGGTGAGACGGTTTCCCAAGAGAAAAAATATTTGGTGTGGGGGAAGTAATGCAAACACCTGTGACCAAAGGCTCAGTGATATGCATTCAAACTGCAGACTGCCCTGTTCTTATCTCCTTTAATTTCTTGGTTTTCTCTTACCCCCCATTATCACCTGTCTAGATATCACCTAATTATGATAAATCTTGGGGAGAAATGACAACCATATAAAAGTGCTTGACTTCAGAGAAGGGAGGATGCTGGGTCAGGAAGAGAAAAAGAAGAAAGTCCAAGAATTATGTGTTTCTAGTTTTTCAATAGGCTACTTAAAGTTTTGTGGCATTTTCTTATTCTTCTAAGTTGATTGTTGATTTGTCTTTTCATTTGTAAACCAGGTCTGTGACCTGCTGCTGAACTCCTTATAGAGAGCAAACTTCTGGCAGAAAAGACTGCAGCTCTAGGGGAGACTATACAAAGAAAACCCACTGTGCAAAAATTGGTCAAAAACCACTAACAGAGAAACAAATCCAGATAAATAATAATAATGATAATAATGTCTCTCTGGTAGGAAGCAGCTCTGAAGGCACTTTGTCAGTTTATGTAGGCCACAAACAATAGCTGCTTTCAAAGCATTCATTGCAGTCCAAATGATGAAGATGGGCTGCATCCTTGCTCCCTGGGTAGAGCTGCTGACCATGCTCCCCATGCTCCCTTTTCCCTGAGGCAAGGCCACATTCAGAAAACTCTCCTCATATACCCTGGGCTCTTGGCATTTATTATTGGGAAGACATTAACCTTCACCCATCAGTTTTGTCCTTTCTTGGGCTACAGCAGTAATCACCAAATGCCCCAACAATCTCATTAGAACCAATCCCAGTTTAACTGGAATGGAGACATTTCCCAGAAGTCCCATTTGTGTCTCAGTGAAGAGGGTTTTATCTGGGTTATCATACACTGATCATCTTCCAGTGTCTGGGCCAGAACTGTTCCTTAACAGCCCCTCACCACTAACTCACCTCAACCTGTGACAATCAGGGACATTCCCTGGACAGCTGTGAGTAGTGCATTCCCACATTGGATGGGCCAAAGCACTTAGTGGTGTGTGCTCTCAGACTTTTACCTTCTACATGGGAAAGGGGTTTTTCTATTGGGCTTACAGACAGGCATTTTTTAGGGTTTTTCTTTCCTAAAGGTGTGAGTTTGCATTTTTGCCTGGAAGGCTTTTACACCACCTTCTTGGATGGCCTCTAAAATATTTAGATGCTATAAATTTATAATAAAAATTATACTGCAATCACTCCTGTAATGTTCCTACAGATATTAGTTCTAGAGCTAAGTTAAATAATTTATAGCTTTGGGGATTGATTTGGATTTTTTTGTTTATTTGGGGTTTTTTTTAAGTGAAATGGGTTTAAAATGTTAAAGTTCTAAAATGTTAAAGTATTATATACTGGATTAAAGAAAAGAGCTCAGAAAATTCCGGATATCTGTCATGAAGCTGCTGTTTTGCAAGGACCACTCCAGCACTGACAGAATTTCTGGTCAAGCTTGCATGTCACATACATGAGCACAAAAATTTAGATTATGTCTTTTTTTCAATCTGTACAAATTCTGTTCCTCTCCACATGCAAACTACTTGCTGATGAAACACAATTAAATTAAGTCTTGGTCCTCTGTGTATCTTTTGCTGTTCTGGTGATTATATGTAGCCAGCCTTTCTTTGCCATTTAAGGAAACTCCAAATGACAAGTTCACTACACCTCATAGCATCCACACTGGGGATATTTTGAGGGAGGAATGGAAGGTGTAATTTAGAATATGAGTGATTAAGCAAAGTAAAATAAGATCTGGAAATAATCATAAATCATAAGCAAATAATGCACACAGGAGAAATCTTTCTTGGAGTATAATTAAGGTAGTATTACTGTAAGACACTGAGGATATTCTGTTCTCCTAAAGGAAGAGCTCAACTGAAAAATTTGTGCTGTTTTGGAGAGCATGTAAAAGAGATTTCTTACTGCAGGCAAAGTAGTAGAACATGATCCTTACTCTTATACTTACAGGTTTCAATTTTTTAATTTTTAATTTTGATAAATACCAGAACTGGAGACCCAAGTTTTCATCAATGCATCATACAATAAGTTTATTCCAGCCTAGAAGAGGCTTTCTAATGCAAAAAATTTTAAAATACCATTCGAAAATTATAATTTCTATACTTTTTTTTAATTAATGGAAATGTATCTCTTCCTTGGAAATTCTACTTTTTATTCGTCACTGGAATGTCTCAGGTAATGTCCACTTGAAAACTGAGTATGGCACCGTGTGTATGGATGCTGCAATGTATGGAATAGCTGAAACATAGGAATGGGTTTGTTCTAAGAAAGGAAAATTATGTCTGGAATGAAAAGAAGATTAATTTGCTCTTTATGTTTGCTGCTATTTTTGAGGGAAGAGGCAGAGGTAGAAAAAAAGCTACTAGCTTTTACCTACTCTATTTAGTGCTTCCTCAGAAAGCCTGTAGCACAGATTCCAAGACCGAGGTTTGCTAACACTTAGAGCAAACATTTTAAAGCTGCAGTATTGTTAACATAATACTTTGAACCTTGCTGTGCCATCAGATATGCACCATAGCCCAGATCTAGCAGCATTTGCTTCGGTGTATCTATTTCTCTAGCTAATTTAAACAAATGTGGTGCTTAATTTGCATTTGAATTGGGGCAATGGGAGTGATAACATCATTCCTATGAAAGTATTCAGAACTGAAAATGGCATTTGTTTTGTTCTTACTGGACCTAATTGCAAGCCTTTATTTCACTTTCTGTCCTTATTCAAGCAATATTCCCATTGCAAATAATTTAAAAATATGGCTACATTCACAAATCTAGCCACGTGGCTGCCCAGTGAGAAAGGTGAAGTGTCTGGGTCTATTACTGATGAACTGCCATGATGTGGAGGCTTTGGGACATAATGTGAAAAACTGGATCACTTGCTTAGCTCTAGTATTGCTAGATGTAACTGATTATATGGAAAATACCCAGCATGGGCACTGCTTTTAGATGCTGGAAACCTTTACCTCAGCGAATTCTCCCATCCTAGGAAAGAGTTGTTCCATGTGCAACATTTTGACTCTAACCTCTGATAAAACCACAACCCCTGGGCACATCATTCCCTCCCACTGGAGACAGTGGTGCAGCTCTTGTCCTGCTTTTCCCTTCTAGAATTTTAAGGTCCCTCTCTGTTACATTTCATCTTGTTCCCCTCATTTGTTTTCACTGGTGAAACAGATGTCTCCCTGAGACATGGCATGCTCTTCCCCAGCCTGTAAAAACAGGATTAATTTTCTGTTAGCTGACACAGAGTAGAGGCTAGACTGTGATTAGGTTCCTGGCTGATCCTAACACTCCAATTCCATTGTCTCCCATTTCTATAGTTGAACTGGCATCAGATTTAGGCGTGGGCTCTTTATTTGCTGATTGCTGGTTTGTACTAATACATACTGGTCTATTCTCCTATTCCCCTCCTATTCTTATTTAATATGAGAAAATTATTTTTCTACCTGTCTCCACAAGAAATAGATAATGTTAAAAATATTTCCTGTTGCTGAAGGCATTCATTCTGTGAGAACCACGTGAGCTGTTGAAACCCAGCTGTCTTGAGTGTAGCAAGGAGATTAGGAGAGGGCCAAGAGTCAGGATGCTGGCTCCCTTAGATAATCAAAACTGTCAGGTATAATTTGTGCCACTGTCTCAAAAAACAATTCCTTCCTGTCCACCAGAAATTTAGCTGCAACTTCTTGTTAGTCCTACACTAACACAACATTCTGGCTATGGAGGGATTATTATCAATGCCAAATACAGTAAAAATATAACTTAAAAATTGTGTTTTTATAGCTAATAAACATTTTCTTTGGAATAAGCTTTAATATCAGGCCTGTAAAGGGCATTGTTCTTCAGCTATTTAAATCTCTATTCCAGTTGAAAACCTTAAGTTTCATCTCAGGATTTTACTCATTTTCTATTAGTTTTTTAATGTACAGCATTTTTGAAAACAAGAACTCAGTTGTGACTGAACCACATACTCTTCAATATAAAACATCCTACACATTCTTTGTTTATCACACTTGCAGTCAGAGCCTTTTAAAGGACTTGGATGCTGACTCCCAGTGAATACCTGCAATTAGCTGTCAGTGGCAGAGTTAGGTAAAGAAAAAGATGCTCAGCACCAGAGTAGTGCCAGTGGAAAACGCTGAAAATAAGACTGTGCCTTCAGAGCCTTTCACTCAGGTATTATAAGTTGGACTGAACAGCCTGAATTTACAAAACTACGTTCCCCACTGAGGTCTTCAGTAAATTTAGATGCAGGGACAAGGTGACTGGAAGATCCTCACCTGGTGCAGATAGGAGAGAATCTCCAAGTGTCTTAATCATGTAAAGATTGTGGTGCTTCTGGCCCGATGCAGAAGTTGGCTGAAATGGATTTTCCAAAATGCAGGTGTCCTACATCTTAGATGCAAACTTTGAGCTCAGGTTTCTAAATTCTGCCCAAGTCCTTTGTGGTCCCCAGATAGCTTCACTCTTGTCAGAATTTTGTAAGTCAGCATCAAGTTGGAATATCCATTAAGAGAGACATTTACTTGTAATTCTCTTGAGTTTCAACAGCCTGGGAAGTTTTAGTGGCAGGAAGATTTTTCCTAGCTTATGCTAAGAAACCAGAGGCAGCTGGTTTTAGTTTTCACAAGGTCCTGAGCAATTTTGCCAGGAGCTCTGAAGGTACAGATTTAAGTGTATCCTTGACAATAGATACTTGTGGCACTGGTATATTTATTCAGGTTAAAAATCAGCCTATCCTCTTTCTGGAAGAAAGACTATTTTTAGGTACGTGTGCATCTGCTAGTTCTTCCACAAATATTGTATGTTAGTGAACTAAAAAGTTTCTGGTGCTGTTAGACCAAGCATAACCATTGGGTAAATAACAGTAGAAATCATATTGGAAAAATCAATGCCATTACTTCCATTCTTGATCAATACAATACATAATTTGTCAAAGCAATAATTAACTTTTGACTCCTAACATTTTCATATTATACTAAGTCTCAGAATGTACCGTAGAAGCAGGTAAATATGGATTTTAAAAAAAAGGATTAAAAACTTGGGTTTGAATGTGACGAGCACTTTTTACTAAATCTAAGCATTCAAAAAACATTTTAAAAATATGAAAAATAATGATATTTTTTAATGTGTGATTATCAGCTGCTTTTGAACCCTCTGAGACTCATGTCCACAACACATTGTTAGCGACACTGGCAACCAGGAACTTATTTTCAAAAAAAAATGAAAACTAGGATTTTGTGTGATCACAAATCTCCAGATAGCTGGGCTGTCAGGAAAATCAGCTAATAGAAGGCACATGGCAAAACTGTAGTGCAGAGGAATGATCAAGTTTTGGACCCAGATGATGGAAATGTTTGGTGCATGCAGGTCCATGTCTCTACTTCTGTATTCCAGACCTACCTTCTAGAGTTTGAGCCTGGACCTACATCAAAACAGCTTCCAGTAATTTCAACAACTGTTCAGCTTATGAAGAGCTAGTGCTAATGAACTCCAGCTGGAGTCTTGGGAATGGCTGCAGCTGGCACCTGCTCTCATGCTGGTTGGCAGATGGCAAGGTTCAGCACAGGTGCCCAGCACGCCCTGGTCTGTGTGGTGGGAACAGCAGCTCAGTCTATTTTGTGGCACTGTAAGAACTAAGCGAATCCTCTCCACTGCCAGAAAGAGTACTTGTACATTTCCAAGGATCTCAGCCAAGAGAACTGTGCTCTGCTGTAAAATATTGGTCTGGTTTCACTGCTGCAAACACGCATCCATCAGGTTAGAAGCGACACGTGTAGATTTATGAATCCTTGTGCAGAACAAGAAAGAACATTGTGCTGACTACACTGCACAGCACATCACTCACTAGCAGTGATCAATTGTTCACTTCAGTCTGTCATCTCTCTACCTGAATGTTTGATTTTAATTTCTCTTCCAGTCTGCTTAATTATGTTCTCGATTATCTGTTTTCTTCAATTTTTGTCATTAGTAATAACAGAACTTGTTCCTCTGGAACTATGGTTCTTTCTGGTTTTGAAGAGGCATCTTTAAGAAAAAAAGATTAAAATATACCTATATCATGCATGACTGCTGATATCTTCAATTTAGTAAAATATTTTAATGCTCTCTTGACCTGCAGTATCTGAATTGGAGGTCGATTGTTGTGTGGAATAGAAATATCTGTATACTTACCTGTTTAGATTTTTTGTTGTGGGGTTCTTTTTCCTTGTTGTTTTGGGTTTGTATTTTTTTGTGGAAAGCAGGGCTGAAAATTCACTTCTAATTAATATTTGAAGGAAATGGCTGATGGTTACAACTCTTGTGAAGTATTTTTGGGGTATCAATATCTGAGAGACAGCCAACTCGTTTGGGTGGTTTCTTGCAGCACTATGTAAAATAATTAGCCCCTGGAGTGTCATACAGAAATAATACATAGGAATAAACTAGACAACCAAAACAAGATGATCACTTTGAAGCTATGAAACTTTTCAAAGTATTCATCTTACGAATGACTACAAACACTACTTATTACATTGCACACACTTTGAAAAAGACAAGGATATACCAAAATTCTGAAGCATTACATAGTGATGAAACACTCTAAAGCAGTTCAAACAGAAAATCTTAATCCCAGGAGAATATCTAACATTGGAATTCTTTTAAATAATTTTTTATTTCTTAAAAGTTTTACTCCTCCGTGAAAGTAATGCTTTTATCATACACACATTGTGTAAATTTTCCATGATTTGTTTGAGGTTCAAAATATCTAGTCTTGTTAGAACAAATACAGATAAAATCATTAAAATCATGAAGAAATTAGAATCAATGTACTATGTATTTCAAAACAACCCAAAAATCTTGGTTTAAAGTCTGCTGGATATCTTACCCAAATGGTGAAAATCATTCTGATGTAACATACTATATATGAGGCCAAATTTGGAGACGCTCGTGATGTGAAACATTAACTAAAGAAAACTTTTTTTTTTCTCTAATCGGGTTAGACTTTTGAATAAGGTAGAAATGAAAGAAGGTTCATCTGGCTTTTGAAGAAATCTTATTTGCAGATAAACATAGCTATTCCTTATTTTTAGTACAATAAAAACAGAGGCACATAGTATTTTCTGTATCTGTCAATCTGTTAGATTGGACACAGAAATTTAATTGCTGCAAGGGAGTTTTATGTGCAAAACTGTAAACACCAGAACATATGTGGGAAGCATGTGTGGAAACTTGTCTGCACGAGGTAAAGACCCACACTTACAAATTAAGGTCTTGCAAAGGCTTATCTGAAACCCTGGCCCTGCTTTTTTTGCCTGTTTTGTATGCTAAATACATATTATATAAATAAGCCTATATATNAATATTCATGGAAATTAGGTTTGTGGAAATTATTCAATTTCCTATTTCTAAACCCAAACCAATGTTTTTGAGGTGCAGGTGTGAGAAACTAAAATATCATTTATTCAGCTGAACTGAAACATTCCCTTTGCATTTAGATTAACATCAATTTGTATTTTAGCTTCTCTAGGCCTTAGTAAGTCTTCCCTGCTGTTCTCTCCTACAGGCTCAATTCCTTGATTAAACTGTATTTTCCTTTACATACCATACTTTGCCTTCTGATTGAACCATTTTAAGCAATCACCAAATACCCCAGGACTGAGATACCCCATTGGATTTGAAGCCCAGAAAAAAACAGGTGTGAAAGTAGCTTATTAAATGGAGTGTGAATTTTTTACATCATTGTTAATACATTTCCAAGATTTTTTAAGCAGTAAAAAAAATATTTTTGGACAGTTTTTAAGTCAAAGGTAAAAATCTGGCATGTGTACAAAACTCCTGAGATTGACAAAGTGTCCTGCTGCGTTAAACCACATATTACCTAAGTATCATTGATTAATTCCACAAAGCAGTTTTTATCTCAGTGGAAAAGCTGTATATGGACCAATTTCTGCAACCATAATAGAAATTTTCTGTGCCACACGAAGGGGAAAAATCTGCCTAGTAAGCACCCCAGAAGAGGAGATAGTCCCAAGGGGTAAAATTATGCCAGGTTCTTTCCACATGATTCTGGTTCCACATGGGAACACTAGAGAGCATAAGATATTGAAAGTTGAAAATTTTGTGCGTAGAATCTCTGTTCAATCAATTTGAAGTTGCATCAGAGTTTTTAACCCTTAACTGCTGTTATTTGGAACTGCAGAACTCTTGGCTGCAGGTTGCCTCTGGGGTTTATTTAAACCAGTCAGATAGCTGAACCTGGACTGTCACATGCAGTAAATCAGGTGAAACACAGTTTGCTCCACCCAAGTCCTGAAAACCTCTGTTGGGTAATTTGTTCTAGGGTTACACTACTCTCCTCTGAGAGCTCTGTACAGTTTGCTGAAACATCAGTGTCTCTTACACATTGGTGTAAGGGGAAGTTCTGTTGGGACTTCTTAGAAAATTCTACTTCTGTTTTAAACCTCACGCCTTGGCTTTTCAAACTGTAACTTTGCAATCCAGTTTAAACCCACAAAGCCTTTACTATGGGTTTTGAAATCTTTCCAGCAGCTGCTTCAATAGGTGATTGGACAGCCTCTCAGCTCCATCACATAGGTAGAAATCCTAGGGTGCTAGAATGCCATGTTGCATCCCAAAGACATCCCATAATGACTAAAATAGCTTTTCTTTTGTAGCACAAGCATGCCTTAAATTTTTAATCTAGAGATGTCCTTTGCATATATTCCTATTTTCTATTTATTTATAATTTTTTCTCTTCCCTTTACCAGAGCAGGTGCTTGATAAAAGAAAAGTTTTCTGGTGCCAGAATAGAAAATCATTTCTGTACAGAAATGAAGAAATTATTCAAGAGTCTTTTCTTTCCAGTCTCTTTTCCATTTTCCTAAACCCTGGAAAATATTTCTGTTCAATTTGTACTTTCAGGTGACAGTGCTGAAATTACCTAGTAACTGCTTTCAGCCAAAGAAGCCAATGTGAAGCTGTGAGAGTATGTCAATGAATTCTGCAGCATGCAAAGTTTTACACAAGCCACATTCTGTAAAAGTAATTATACCTAATTATTTTAAGTTGTTTTTCATCGTCAGGTTTAAGAGAGCTGGAGATAAAAATGCTAATGCTTAGGATTTCCTTATGTCACACTCTTCAAAAAGACTTGTCATGTCTGCAGACACAGCTGTATTATTTCAGAACTACACCAACTTTAAAAATCTAGTGTGCTTTTCCATTAAGACACCACCTTTCTTCTTAAATTTTTACTCTTTCTTTATATCAAGCCCTTATTACGCTGCAAATTCTTGGGATTTTTCATTATCTTTAGATATAATCGAGGAAAATATCCCTTGTTGTTGATCTCCCCCTCACAAAAGCCAAATATGTTTGCATCTAAACTTCCTTGATTCAACTGGCACATAATAAAAAAAGAATTGAAAAATGTTACTTATGTTGTAGAATCAAGAAATAAAAAACTAAGACAAAGCAAGAGCAAATAAAGTGCTAATACCATTTATCATACTGCTGCCTGTCAGAGGCAGGTTCCTGTACAGCTCAGTGGCTCCTTAGACAAAAACACAGATGAGAATATTTAGACAATGCTGTAAAATCTGTGGAGCAAGCAAGGAGAGGATTGTAAAGAGGGTTAACACACTTAGCTGTTATCTAACCAGCATGGATGGCATTAACAGAAAGACAAGGAGAAATGGATGTCATGTAGACTGAAGCAGCCTGTACTGACCCAAACTGAACTTCATACTCTTGTTATCATCTGCTGTGTGATTATGCAGGCCAGTCTGATGGAAATTAGCACAGTTTTATTGCAATTCTGTGATTAGGCTTCCATTTGCAGTTAGACCTACAAAAGGTAACAGTTTCTACATTGAGGCTTCTGCCCCTGTTTTGCAGCTTTTGCCCCTGTTTTGCCAATTTGGGAGACTGCATTTGAACAGGCAGTAGGTGCTGAAGGGTGGCTTGGCTTCTGGAGTTGGGAAGATGGCAGGAGAGGGGAAGGTACCACCTGTCAGGGACCACTTCTTGCATTACTCAGATTTAAAAAGCAGAGTCTGGAATTAAACAGCTCTACTCTTGCAGACTGCTGGTGGTTAGACAGAATGAAAATATAAAATATATGTAGCCTATCACACTGATTTGCTAAAAAATATAGTCCTCTTGTTATCTTGCTCTTGCAAATAAACAATACTTTTTTAAACAAAGATTTTAAGATTTGATTATCACTGTCATTGCCTCCATGAGAATTTATTTGCTGATTCTGAGTCAGAACTTTAATATCTTAGCTCTTAGGACTGAGAAATTGCCATAAGAACTGAAAGACTTTATTCTGTATTTCTCTGATGGTGAAACCTGAGCAGGTGAGAGCAGCAGGGTGGAGGCGAGATTAATTTACCAACTATACCATGCTGCACACATTTAGACAGAAAGTTTTGCTAGCATCTTTAAAACTTACATTCTGCAAGGCTTTGTTGTGTGGAACATTTTGGCATAATTTGATAATAAAGGTTTCATTTTAAAGTCATCTGTATTGCTTATGGAGGAGAGTGCTTACTTCTTTTAAAAGACACGAATAGCCTGCCTGTAGTAGCTTAAAACCTTTTTGGCATGACCTGGACTCCAGACACATAAAGCTGCAAAACAGGTTTCTAACTCTTTAGCTGACACCATTAAAATAAACTCCATTACCATAAATTTTATTGCAGGAACACCTGGGATGCTACTTATGGGTCAAGGCCCTCTTGTCTCCATTGCTGAATTAACACAGGATAAAAAGGCTGCTCTTGCCCAAGAGGATATTACAGTCTAAATATAAGACAAGAAAAGCTCTACCAGATGGGTACAGACTGATGGAGCACAGGGAAGCAAAGAGGGCATAGATGGACATGCTCTTTGCACTGAATGGACGACCAGCACAGACGTGTCTAATTCCAAACTTAGCTGCAAGGCATTTAATAGCCTGGAAAAGGGCAGTAACAGCCAGTTTGCCTAAAGAGCAGTAATGTTAAATACTGAAACTCTTTCTGCAGTGACACTGTGAGCATTTGCTTAAAGAAGATGATATTCACATGATTTATATACTTCTGATTATGGCCTTACAATATTATTTCTCAAATTACCTATAAATTTAGATTGGGATGGTTTAGCTGTAATCTAAAACTTAAATTAACATTACCAAAATTAGCATTACCAAAAAAGTAGTTAATTAGTTATGCTACTAAATCTTTTAGTTTAAGAGCTCTAGGAAAATATATTGGTGAGAACAAAACAAGATAATTTTTTAATAAATGAAAAGGTGTTTTTCTTCTCTCCAAGTATGTTAATGGCATTAGAGCTGTTTGTAAATTATTCCTAGAAAAAAAAAATTCATAAAAATAGTTAGCTATATTAAGTGCTTTTCATGTACTGTCTGCTACTGTCCCAGAAAGTTGATATTGAAAATTTCCCCACCTTGTCCTTTCTTTGGACCTCCAAGGTATTTTCCAATCTAGTTAATTCTGTGATTCTGTGATTCAGTGGTGTGGGGAAGAGAGTAAACTGCTGACTTGTGAAAGCAAGAGGGATTTAAATCTCCCACATATTCAAACACAGCCATCTGACAAATTACTGTTGATAAGAGCTGTACTAGCTTATCACAGAGAAGAGTTTCAAGAACATTCCTTTCCTAAATTTACTGACTCTTTGATAAATGAGGCGGGAGGAAGTTATGACCTAGTTCTGCAGCAATGCAGGTGCACTGACCATATAGACTGGAGCTTCTTTGCAACAGTAAGTCTAAATATTTAGAGAACTATCATAAAATATCAAGAGGAATGAGTTCATTTCAGGTCTGCTGAGTCAGCTCTTAAAATCCTCATACATAGCTCTTATATGCAATGTAGACAGGTCTCTACCTTGGAATAAATGTATCTCCACTGTAAGGGAAATCCCTATTACTTTATATTGTGAGACAGGTACAGAGGTATATTGGAGTCTTCCTCATAAATATGAGGAACAGATCTATCTGCTTGGTTTAGCCATCCACAGAATACCAGCTGCATGTCCCAGAGATGCAATCTGTAGCATTATGAGGCAGCAAGGCAGTGTAGGCACGAGAGGGACAACTCACCCAGAGCCTTACGGAGGCGATAACCTCTGTGTTCCTGCAGAGCATTAGCTGGATTTTTGGAGACTGTCTTGGAGCTCTGCCCAAAGGGATATCTCCCCCCAGCAGCACTCCTTTCTTTCTTCTCTCACCACAATAAACTCTGCTTGTAGGCATGAAGTAACTTCTCTAGAAAGACAATATTTTGCCACATGGTGGAGAAGAAATGTAAATAGCTAATTCACAGGAATTATCTACCAACTTTAAGTAGCATCTAGGGCTCTGACTGTGAAACTTAATCTGGGCTGTTCCTCAGGAATTTCTCACAGTAGGAGATAAAGTAAAAGCGCAAAACTTTATTTTGCAAATAAAAGAAGACAGGCCATCTTGTAGAAATTTTAAGATTTAATGCATCAACTATAGTTAGATTCTGGCCAGAAATGTGCAGGGCTTGAAATGTGTGAAGCTGTTGGTAATTCATGTACACAGTGTTTTGTAGAGTGTTTATGTAGCATTTTGCATTAGGTGGAAGATATGCCAAACTCCAGACCATTCTAACTTGTTGCAAACTAAATATTTTAAAATATAGCTTTCCAGCATTGTTTTCTGATAGAATGCTGTCACTGCAAATATTTAATATCAGGCCTTCTTCTCTACTATTTTTGAGCCATGAACATGCCCAGGAGTGATCAACCAGAGGCTTTGGAAATTGCATTATAATTCTTATGGTGCCTTCATTGGGGTGGATTGCAAGCTTCCCATAGGAAGTATCTCTCCTTGCACTTATGGTTACCCAAAACGAAAATGTAAATTATTTAACAGACCACTCCTCAGTGATGACAAGAAATTACTTCCTACAAGGAAGTTATGTCCATATCTCAAAGGTGGCATCAATTTTACCACAAGAAAAGAGAAATGTTAGTTTTTTATTCTAAATAGTGATACTTGCAATTTAGAGTTGAGTTTTATCAGATTATTAAGGCCAAATTTTCAGGTTTTCAGCACTTCTGTGGGCTCAGCTGTGTTTTTCTTCTTATAAGGAACATTGCAACTAGATCTTAGATTTTTTTTTCCTTTTTTAGTTCCTTGATTGAGCTCCTCTTAGTACCGAAACTACTTAGTTCATTGAATATTTATTTCACCATGAAAGCTTCATTTTCAGTGATAACAATGGGTCAGTATCTTGTTATGACTTTGTCAAGTTAGATGAGTTAAAGCTCTCCAAAATGTAATTTTTTAATGCCACTTTCTAAGTATACATTCAATTAGAAATGAAACAGCCAATTTATTTATAGAGAGTATTAGTTAGCCTTATAAAAGAATTCACCTTTCAACTGAAATTAACTTTTGGTAGACCTGGCAGAAGTTAAGCTTGTATCTACAAATGGTCTAACCCAACAAGGAGTACACATTTAGTTTGGAAAGCTCTATGGGTTCTGAAAATATTTTAAAAATATCTGTTTCAATGTATGTCTATAGATAGTCAAAAACTTTCCCTAAGGATCTTGAGAAGGCAGATTTTTGTAGCTGGAAAGAGTAAGACAGGCATTCAAAAGGAATCAGATCTGAAGGTATTCATGTCTGCCTTTGACTACAGAGATTTTTGCATCTTCAGTGTCCAAGCCTCATGGGCAGTACAGGAAACTTTAATTTTTATCTTTGTTTTTCTCTTCTGTCTGTGTTATGTCCGAGTTCAAACTTTCTATGGATGATGTTACAGATGCTCAAAAATCAGTGGCAAAATTCCCAAAATCTGGCCGAAGATTACAATTTCATCTGATATATGTTCAAACCCTGTTTTTAAAATTTTAATAATAATAATAGCAACATAAAAAATAAAAAGCAGATGCAAGGATCTGAATTGTCAGCTTTATTAAGAGTGTGTTTGTGCCTTGGATTTTGGCTCATGACCGTTCTCACTTCATGTGCTGATTTGAGAAGAGATATAATAAAAATTCTATCCAGTTTCTCTGCAATGGAAATCAAATGGCGTATTTATTGAATCTATCCATTCTTAGTGTTCCTCTGAATTCTAGTATGACAATGACCCTCAAAGTTGCTACTACTGGATCCTCATCTATAATTTTGGAGAGATGTCTCATCATAGTTTCTTTCTGAGAATGACGTGGCTTTGAAATTCTCAACTATTTTACTTGTACTTTTAAAATATTCTGATTTTGTAATTTCCATTGTTTGCAAACTCTCCAAAAATATGCTGCTAATATTTTCACAGGGATGTTTAAATGACATATAAACATAGCACTTACATTAAAGAAGACCTTATTTTTGTTTATGGATTAGACTTTAAAGAGATGAACATCTGAGATCAGAAGCATGAAATCTTCTTATAAAATTTGTGCTCTCCCCTCTGAAAATTTTATCTGCTGAATAGAAAGAGGCATAGAGCACTTGGGACAAAGGGGTTATTTTTCTCCTCTTTGATTACACATTAAAGGGGGTTTTGAGGTGTTTTTTGGTTTTTTCTTATTGTCTGTAATGTGCAGATTCATCAAGTAAATGCATATAAACTTTTATAAATGTCTGTAGAAAATATTATGTAGTTTCCATCAAAGCAACCAATGCACCAGAAAGTTACCAGGGATTATGACTTTAACATAGAAAAATGGGGGGAAATACTAAAATTAGATTTAAAAGTATAGAGATGATGGGTTTCAAAGGTAAGGGAAAGGCAATGCTATGATCTGTGGAGGGCAGATACCCCTGCCTTGCACTGATCCAAAGCACTAATCCCCATCCCTGCTGCATGCATGGCAGCTCCAAGTCAGCACAGCTGGTGTCTGGGCTCTGCTGCTGGGGCCACAGAGGGCAGCCTTGAGAGCACCTCTACCACAAGGACTGAATTCACAGGCAGTTGAGATAAAACTATGTTTCACATGGTCCAAGTTAAACCTGTTTCTTTTCTACCTCGTGGAAAAAATTCCCTTCACAAAATTTGAATACTGCAGCAGGTGTTCCTTCACTCCTGCAACACTACCAGTATCATTCATACCCATGTTATGTCTTTCTAGTTTAAGGAAAAAAATCATCAAATTCATCATAATAAAGAATATATTCTGATAAGGACCATATTTTATAAAGCTAAAATAAGAGGTATTTTGAATAAATTATTTTGAGACTTACTTTAACATTTTTAAGCAGTCTCAGTACTTGAGAATATGTTATTGTCTTTATCATATTTGTTTTCTTTCTCATTTTAGGTGTCTACTCTTTACAGAAAAGTGTGTTAGCAGAATAAAGATCAAGGGAACTAGATTAATGCTAACTGTTCCTGATTGTCCTGCAGTCATTATGGTTATGTCTGCTGTATTAATACTGAAATCATTCTAGTTTAAATTTCTTACATTGCTTATTAACTTTTACTTACCTTGAATACCAGCTAATTTTATTCAAATATAAGCTACTCGGCCAGAGCTGTTCAACTTTGTACCCTGCACTTGTAGACCTATCATATAGACATACCTCTGGTTTCCTCTTAAACAGATAATGCTTATTTATTGTCTTCATTTTGAAAAGAGCATAAATTAATGTCCTTATTTTACTAGTCTGTAATTCTGTCATTTGAGCACATGTGCTGGAGCTGTGTTTTCAAAGTCTCAGAAACTGCAGCTATGTCACAAGTTCAGGACTGTGTCTTGTGTGGGTTTTTTTGGGGTTTTTTTGTTCTTTTTTTTTTGGGGGGGGGTGGAGGAGGGAGAGAGGGGAGAAAATGGAGAGGGGAGGTAGAATCTTCTATTTTTTCATAATTTGTGTAAAAGAAAAAGCCTGATTCCTGTTCTACTTATTGGCCCAGTCCAATAAATTCTGGCACATTTACAGTCTTCCAGAAGCAGTAGTTGAAGGTATGATTGCTCCTGTCATCTCTGTGGTGCTTTAATTCTAAAACCATCTGCTCTGGTACCTGGGAGCCTCCCCTAATATGACAGGCAAAGCTCCACCATAAATCAAACCTGTAAACAAATGATCAGGTTTTGTGACAATGAAAGAGTAAAAGCAATATTCCACAGGGTGAAATAGTGGGAATGGTGCTGTTTGATCTATTAATAGTCTGGGGGAAAACTACAAATTTTTTAGCAGGGAAAAGTTTCACATGTCAAAAACATTTTGGCTAGACAGGGATTAAAAAGGCTTTGAAGCTCTTCTGAAGAACCTGAGTAATCACCATGAGAACAGAGGCAATGATTATTCAATAATGCAGTCATACACACAAGAAGTAAAATTATTTCATCTTCTTATACACCTTTAGATTCTGAATGTATTATATCTGTCAGCAATATCTAGAGAGGAACTTTTCAAAATTCTTTGGAAGCAATTTTAAAAGCGAAGCTAATGTTTTAATGTCTAATGAATGATAATTAGAGTTTGATATGGTAAAATGTATTCATTATACTGTCTCCAATACATTAGCTCTGGCGTCCCCTCCTCGAATGAACTTTAACTATGATACATTGTGAAGAAGCCACACAGACAGTTGAGTGAGGTGATTTTGGACATCTAAAATCACAGAAACTGTAATCACGGGTGCTTTTACCTAAAAAGGAGGAAATTCACCTACTTGCTCTCTTAGCAATTGTTCTGACTTAAGGTTTATTTTGTGGAGGTTAATACAAAGAAACATAGAGATGGATACAACTGAAAATCTTGGTTCATTGAGATCAGTAGTAACTTGGAACATTTTCCCCCCATTTAAAATTGAAACCTGAGATACTTATTTGTAGATCAGAAGGTGCTGCTGTGTGATGAAAGGGTGATGTGCTTTGCTGTGCAAACCTACAGCTCCTGGCTGCCTGGCTCTAGATCTGAAATTAGCAGCTTTCAGCAGTGATCAGGGACTACTGCAGTAGGAACCAGCACGGCTCTCAGGCTACACAATGATTTTAATTTTAAAATGTATTCCAGTGATGAAGGATCTAATTTCTCTTGTATAGTTTGATCTTCTCCTTAATGACCCTAAACTGGTCACTGCAGCACACATCAATAGTCATAAGATAGTGACTTCTGTGTTGAAACAGATTTATATCAGAAGGCTGCATATGCTCCAGTTCAGGACATTTTTCTATTATTATTTATTTTCAGCTGAGTCAGGAAAACAAAACTCAGCCTCAGACATACTCCTAAATGATAATCCTCACTAAAGACAATCCACAGTGTCCTTTAGTTAATGCTAGCATTTCTCACTACATATTCTCTTTCTCTGCTATCAGCATAGTATTGCTTACTCTCCTCAGTAGCATGAAAGGGCCAAGTATGGTCTGGCCCTGAGTGAGGTTTAAATACTGTTTAAACATCCCAAAAAAGGGATTATGTGAGAGCAGATAGGCTTTTCTACCTTCACATTTCCCCTAGGAATACTTGAAGTCCCTAAATTTGATGTGGAATCATAGCTGAGAGAAGCTCAGCCTTTGTCTCATAATTTTCTCTTTTAGCATCATCACAGCTATTGCTTTCAGACATTCAGGGATGCTCTAAGAGGCACTCATTATCCATAACTCTTTATTCTTCCTGACAACAAACCAGAGACTTTTGATCTACTTTTTAACTGGAAAAGAAAATGTTTCCCTTATTTTTAAAATAAGTGCTATAGTTAATTAATGCATTAGAAAATGCACTAATTTCTAAGTTTTTGAAGTACCAGACAGTATTTTGGTATGTTAAGTGTCTGGCATAAAAGAAAATCTAAGTAGTAGTAAAGAATGAAGCTGCAAATTATAAGGAGTATTGTACATCTCAGTGCAGAAAAAGAACCAAGCCAGAGGAAGGACTGTTTTTCTGGATGCCTAATAAATGAAATAATGTGGTTTACATCCAGTTAAAAACTATGTCATCTATGGAGGTTTAAATGCTTTTTTTAGGCTTCTGCTGATACTTGAGCACTTCCCAGATATAAGTAAATGAAACTCAATACAGATTCTTACAGCAATTTTCAAAGTAGCCTAATGGAGCTAGATACCCAATTCCTATTGACTTTTCCAATGGGACTTGATTACTTAAGTGCTCTTTTTCCCTTTGAAAGGCCTTCCTCTTAATTATGCTAATTGGTGCTTTAAAATGTTTTCAAAGTCAGAGAGCTGTACCTAGACGATGCTAATTCTGAACCAGACAAGATTCATAATGCTAAATTCTAGGAAGCTCCCTCTGACTATGAGGTATATTTTTTTTTCTCTTCTTCCCTGAGGGCAGAAATTAATTACTCGAGCTTGCCAGAGAATCTGCTGAGGGCTGTTACCTACAGGAACTGAAAAGGAAAAGACATTAGTCAGTGATGCTACCTCATGACTATTTCCATTGGCTGCCGAAAGTATTTACACCCAACCGTATCCTCTGCCCTGAAACTGAAAAAAAAAAATGCAGCACTATCAGCAAATATGAGAAGTACAGTTGATCTGGAAGATATTGCAGCATTTTATATACTCTGGTTGAAACATCACTTTATATAATTTTTTCAGAAGTTAGTATATGATTAGTGTAATCTCTGCCAACCAAAATAGAAATTAGAAACTGTAAACATGGTCTTATCTACAAGTCAGAGGAATGCATTTTTGGGGTTTTCCTTTTCAGACATACATTTTCTCTTCCAAGTCTAAATCTCTAAATAAATTTACTTTATAGATTTTCTTTACATGGGCATTATTTTAGCAATTGTTAAGAATTGCTCATCACTGCTAACTGCTACTGTTTTAGCTCAGTGATAAGCCATATATCCTACTGAGGGGATGATTTGTCTGACCTTCAGTTGTACAACAGAACTAGACACTGAATACTAAGCTCATCTCAAATACTGGTATCTTGGCCAGAAGTGTTTGCTAGAAATTGTAAAATGATTATATTGGTATTTCGGTAGCAGATTTTTTGTAGAAATATTATAGAGACTTCTACTGATTGGCACAATGCAGACACTTATTTTTGTACCTTAGTTTTACTAGCAGTATGAATCCTTTAGGAGCAACGGTGTTTCAGTAGGGTTGGATGAAAACCTTGAACATAAAGTGAGATGTAAAGGAGAAACCAATTCACATATATCCCTCAGCTAAAGAATGCAGTCATCCACCTTTCCTGGATAGCAATGGAAATGCATGAAAAGTGAGAAAAATGGAAATACACAGGCTGAGAATCAGTGGCTTTTAGAACACTCAAAGGCAGGAGATTTTCTCCTAAAAGGCATATCATTACAGTTCTTTAAAATACCTTATTTGTTTCAGTTTTGCCCCTGAAACAATCTTGTGCTGATCCTGAACCTTATGATTGTATTACTTTACATTAGGTTTAGATACACTTTTTCAAATTTTGTCTCTTTGCTAGAGATTTTCTTAGGTTTTAATTCTATGTTCTTTAATATTTGTGATTACATTCTGTACTATAGAAATATAGGAATTCAATCTGCCTTACAAAGGACCATGCTACTGTTGGGGAAATGTAATCTCAGAAAAATAGTAGTTTATAGCGGACTGGTATTGACTCAGCTAGGCTTCTTTTTTTGTTTTTCCTGATTTTTTCTACATTAATTTTAAATAACTGGGACCACAAATATAAAATAGCCCCACTTGATTAATACTATCTATCCAGGCAAAATCAAGGAGATTTTCATATGCTTTCTTGTCTGTTGGCAAGATAAAACATCCTATTCAGTACTGCCATCGTCTGACAATGCAGATTCCTTTCATTTATGCTTTTGATCAAATTCCCTGTCCTGCACAGAGTGGATCATCAGGGTCATGGCCAGACCTTACTTTGCCATTACCCAGCCCTTCAACTGAGCTTTCTCTGGAGTACAGCATGGCAGAAAGCACAGAGCTGAGCATGAGAGCAGCCATGGTTCAGCAGGTCTACTCTAGGTGCTAAATTTCTACAGACTTTTCCCAGCTGAATTAAAAGTGCTGGGACAGAGACTTTAAATCTGCCCCCTACTTTTGCAGGAATTCTGTGCAATAAAATTTCCTCCAGTTCATATTTGGATTCATCAAAATGGATTCTGACTGAAGTGGAGAGAGAATAACCTTCAGGAGGTGATTCAGTCTGTCAGGTCCCAGCTTACAAAAGGAGGATCCCCAAACAAATTTTCTAAAACTAAAACTCTGCCTGTCAGGATTATTTTCTTTTGGCAGTTCTCCCTGTATACGCAAGAAAGATTCCCAATCTCCCAAGCAAGCTGTTTAACAGGCAAAACTGGGCACACAAATAGATTTTTATCCTTTTTTCCTCAATCTTGATTTTTGTGAAGCATTGTGTTTATGTAATTCATTCAGGTTGTGTTTTCCAGCTGCATATTTTTTTCCTGCATTGTTGCTTTGGAGTTGTTTTGTTGTTTTTTTCAAATATCTGAGGCAGTAGCTAATTCTGCTATCTCTGGCACACACAGACTCGTTTATCAAAATGAAAGGAAAGATCAAATGAACAATTTAGAAAATACTTACTGAAGCATGTTTTGAAAATTAATTCTGGTTTGTAAGTTATGTTTAGTTCTTTGAATCTTTTCTACTGTAAAAAGAAACATGTGAAAAGCTCTGAATATGTAATTACTATTATAATGATTTAGTCTTAGAATGTCAAAAAGCTTTCCAAGCATTAATTAATGGAAAGAATCAAATGATGTTGCATTGTTGCTGCAGTGCTATTAGGTGAAGGTTTTTTTCTTTTTAGTGATTTAATGGATGTTATAAATTATCTAATTAGACCTGCAATATGCAATTCAAAACCACTTGATTTCAACGCAGAAATGCAATTCTTATCATTATAAAATTGTATATAAAAATAAATACCCCAGAGACAATACTTAATGTGCTGCATAAATTCCAACAGTTTAATGTTCTTTTTATTCTTGGAATTGTGTGAAGAATAGAATGTCTTTTAAGTAGATTTGTGGGGGCTTCTAGAACTTGTTTTTTTAGTATAATGTACAGTTTTCATGGTGGTGTCAATATTACTTAAAACTAACTCTTTTTATGCTTTGTTTTACAGGTTGGCTTCATGAGCTAGGAAAACGAATTGAATCTCCTTATTATGAGAATAATACTCTAGGAGGTCCATCAATCAGAAGTGCCTATATAGCTGCCCTGTATTTCACTCTCAGCAGCCTCACCAGTGTTGGCTTTGGAAATGTTTCAGCCAATACCGACGCTGAAAAGATCTTCTCTATTTGCACAATGCTGATCGGGGGTAGGTACAATTCAGTGACATGTAAAACATTGTCAAGGAGTAGGAAAAAGTCAAAGAACAGCTGAAATTTTGCCAATTTTCTTAAAAGAAATCCCAAACAAAGAGGAAAGCTTAATTAATTCAATTTAAAATGGCAAAAGAAGAAAAAAACTTTGGTTTATGCTAGATAAACTCTCTTAGGCAGACATATTTCTAACCTTTTGTTCACTTATGGTGATGAAAGACAGTGCCCTCCCTTTCTCTTTTTACTGGCTTAGTTGTTCTAGAAATACTAGTAGGTATCTCTCTGGGGCTAGTCAGTAAAGCCTCGGGTGTAAGCTTTGCAGGATAAATTCTCCTGAGCAACAATAAATTGGATATTTGACACTTGAAAGCCAGGGAACATGATTAATTACCTGTAAACTATATATTTGCAACATTATGTGGTAAAAGAATTGTTCAATGAAATATTTTTATTTTCCTCAGTCCTAAAAATGAGAGGAAATAATATAAGTAATCATCCAAGACTGATACAATTTTTTTTTTTGACAATGTCACAAAACCACAAGCAGTTCATTAATTTCTTTTGGCAGTTGCATAAAATTATAGTTTTAAAATACATTATGGGGTCTGTTCTTTGGGGCTTTTACTACCTAAAATCTGTTGGAATGAAGGAAGGAGTTTTCATTTCTATCAAGAAATTAAGAGATCTCCTGTGTAAGGCAGTGATGAATATTTAATTCACTTTAATATAGGAGTTTTCATAAATATAATGAAGTAGACTATAGCAGTATCCTATATATTTATTGAGTTCAGTTATAAAAATTTCACTTATATTTCTTGTAGTAGGCTTGTATAAATTGAATAAATTGTGAAGAATTAGTCAGCTGAGTGGATTAAGAGGGAAATGATGACCGAAAGTCAAAGCTGCTTAAAGGCAAGCAGGAAGGAGAATGGGTCCAGTGAACAAAATGTGCCCAGATTAAAAAAAAGGCAGAGCAAGCTGATCTGCAGGTATTTTCTTAAGGAATTATATTTTAGATACTATTGAGGAAAATCAAGGAAACTGGAAGGAGTTAGAATGATACTGTGAAGACTGGTGAGCATGCCTTAGAAAACTCCGTTAGGAATAAAGTGCTAATCTGTATGCCTAAGGACATTAAACCTCTTCATTTCTTAAAACCTGTTTTAGTGTATAGTTTTGGCTGATATTTAATTTTAAAATTCCCTAATGCAAACTGATGTTCTGAGAAAATTGGAGTAAGTTTTTCAGACTTTTTGACCAAGCCATTAGTTTATGAAATTTCAGGTTTAATGGATAGGGTGAGTAAATTTATCAGTAGTTTTTCTGTATCTCTTTAATGTGTGACAATATGAACTGAAAAAATAAAGTAAATTTACTTAAATCTTGAAAAAGTTGAAGACAGAAAAAAAGTGTAAACTTAACAAATAAATAGCATATAGAATACTTTTTAATATTTTTTTAATACTTTTTAATTTTACGGACCTCTCCGCATTTATTTTTATTTTGCATAAATTTGAAATTTACATTTTTAACAGTCATATTCTGAAGATAAAAGATCTTGTTCAATACAGTATGTCTTCCTAAAGCTGGAAAGAAAATTTACTTATTAAAATGGAGCCAAATTCCTAGGATACGCAGCATCTGTAAAATATTAATCAGATCTGCCTACCAGCAGGTGATCTTAATATGTTCTGTCTTGTACTCTCCATGTTCTTTCAGCAAAGAATATGTATTTTTTGTATTTAAGAGATTGGAGGCCCACTGTAGCAGCTCCAATCCTATCTGGGATCAGAGGTGTTCCTCTGTTCCCTAAGCAACTAAAATGTGGTTTAAAATATCTATTAAAATAAAGGCCACTTTCTGAAATATAGTTCCTGGAAGTTTTGAACTTGTCCTACTTGAGTCTAGACAGAGGCATAATAGATTTCTTACAGAAAGTAGGGTAAGTGTATGATTATTTGATAAAGAATTCTAATGCCTGTCACATTCAAGAATATCTTGTCATCATGAGAAGCAGTTGCCTTCCAATGTATATAGACAACGACAGATTCTACCATAATAATAAAATTTTAGATTATATTTGTGCCTATAACAACATCAGTGAGATCTCCACACTGTCCAGCTCCTAACCTTGGAATCTGATGAGGGACTTAGTTCTCATGTGAGTATTAAATTCTCATTCATACATCACCTCATGCCTTATCCCTCCCCCTGTTTAAACTTATTACTGCACCCTTAAAGAGGTTACACTATTTCTTTAACCTATTTATCTGTGTCTGGCTAAATTGTTTCAGACTTAGCTGTCATATTTCTAATATAATATCCTGTATCTAGTATTACACCAGTCCCTCACAATTTGTTCCTCTAGCTTCTGACATCAATGACTTAGCTATTCACTTCACCATCATGGACAACACCTAGTTGAAGTAGCTGATTATTTTTAGAAATAAATTTCCAGTTAGGCTTACTATTCTTACTACATCCATAAACCTTTTTTTTCTGCTATTACTACACTGCAGTTCTTTATCTGTTTTTTGCACTCCCTTCATAATAAGGGCATAGATATTGTTACTAGCTCCTTTCCATTTTTCTCAGCCTGTAAAAGTTTTCTAACACTCCAAACTACAGAATTTTCTAACTCTTTCTACCATTGAAAAGTGCATCCTTTCCTCCTCCTATTCCCCCTTGTCTCTTCTCACATTGGACTTTTGTAAAGTGACAACAACTTGTTTGTCTTGTTTATAAACCAATTCTTTTGTCACTCTGAAAAGTCTGTCTGCTTTCTTACAAGCACTGTAGAGAGATGTCCCTTTAGAGAAATAATCAGGATTTTTAGTATTTTTTTAATACACAATTTGTAGACGTCTATATTCTATATATTAGATCAATATCCCATGATAGAGAATTTAACAGTGACTTTTCCAATTCAAATAAGCAAACACATTTCTGCACAGACAAACCCAAATAACCTATAGCTGTAAATATTTCTTCAATTTTGCTTCTGTTCTTTTTATTCCCAAGCCAATAACTAATTGCAGACAAACTCCGGGGTGTCAGAACAATTTTAACCATATTTGATTCTGTCAAGTAACAAAAAGAAATCAGATTGTCTCTTTGAATGTTTCTTTTAACCTGAATTTCTGATTTACGATGGGGCTTTTTTCTGAATTTTTAAAAAATATCTCCCCCAGAATATGATACATTTTTAAATGTTATTTACAAGCTTGTTCTGTAACACATGGTCTCCATTAGTAATTGTTTTTGTTTATGAGTTCTCTGAAATCTATTACATTCTGTATGATTTCCAACTGACCATTTGAGTCTAGTTTTCATACTGATTATTAGTATGTCATTATTTTCTGAGCGTGCCTGCCTACATGTGTTCTTTCTCATACTTTTTACAAAGACCTATAGTGACAGGACAAGTGGGAATGGTTCAAACTGAAAGAGAGTAGGTGTAGCATAGATATTGGGAGAAATTCTTTACTCTGAGGGTGGTGAGGCACAGGAAGATGTTGCTCAGGGAAGCTGTGGATGTCCCATCCCTGGAAGTGTTCAAGGCCAGGTTGGATGAGGCTTTGAGCAACCTGGTCGATTGAAAGCCATCCCTGCCCATGGCAGAGTGATTGGAGTGATTCCTTCCAACTCAAATCATTCTATATTCTGTTTTCCTTTTCTCTTAGACTATGGACTTAATTTTTTGTTAGGTACCCTGGCTAGATAGAATAAAATGTTGTTCCAACCTTTCCCATGACAATGACTTGCAGTGTCTCAAACACCAGGAATGAATAATCATATTAATACCATAGTATAAATATACCATTATTTAAGGGGTCTTATATTCAAAGGCTTTCTTATATCTCTCAATCAGGAAATTTTCACTCTGTGAAGATGCTGTTTATTTCCTGTGTTAAGATTTATCGACCAAAAAATCACTCCATGTTGCATGTAATTTCTATATTTCCTAGCTCTGATGCACGCCTTGGTGTTTGGCAATGTGACTGCCATAATTCAGAGGATGTACTCCAGATGGTCCCTTTATCACACAAGAACAAAGGATCTGAAGGACTTTATACGGGTCCATCACCTGCCACAGCAGCTAAAGCAAAGGATGCTTGAATATTTCCAAACCACGTGGTCTGTCAATAATGGAATTGATTCCAACGAGGTAATCAAATGAGGGGGGATTTGTGTTTGATTGTCTTGACTATGAACTATGACTGATTCAAGGAGGGGGGTAATTTCTCTTTTGTGATTCTATGTTTTATGTGAAGTTACATACCAAAGAAAACCATGCCTAAAAATAAACCTGGATTATCCCAGGAGGAGGGTACACAATTGAAAAAGCAGGTTTAAAATATCAGATAATGTAGTAAAATTCAGTCCTCTGTGATTCTCAAATGCTGAAAGGCATTCATCAGAAACCTTTTAGCTGATGCCAGCAGAAATGCTATAATGAGTAGTTCTGTCTTTCACTAAACAAAATATCTATGTGGGGATTTTAGGTCCTTTTTAAGGGAGGAACTATGATGACCTTTCCTTCTTCCTTCATCATATTTATTGCAATACTGTAAACAAGTGATTTATCCTGAATTTTTATGTTATTTATATCGCTACATTTTTAAATATTGCAGAATGTAACTTGATAGAGAAATTAAAAGACAGATTTCTGGTGGTGTCTGTGCTTGGTTGTTTTAAATTACTTATCCAGGTTATGTGTTACTGTACTGCAGGAGAAATAATGGCTTCTCTCTGCTGGAGTGTTATTTAAATGGAGCACTCCCTTCAGGTTTCTTGTTATCTGTGTTATAAAACTCAGTGGTCTCTAAAGATAATGTGGAAATAAGCAGAAAGATTTGGGGTTTGGAACATTCTTTTCCCGATAAATTCCTTTTGTGCTGTGCACAGCACAAAGAATGGGATTTTCAACAGCACCTTAGCAACAGAAGGAGCTTAGTAAGATTTACAAAAGTACAAAAATTACTTAGATGTCAAAGCTTTCCTAGATATGTTTAATGATCACCTTCAGCCTTTGTACCTTCTGTACCTTTAGTCACACTGAAAGTGAGTGACTGCTGTACTACAACCACAGCTCCTGGAGAGACCATCAGTCTTTCATTATTTCCCTCCTATGGATAAAACTCCTCGTCTGAGCCCACCCTGGTCAAGCATTGGCTGATTGCATTGTTCAGATGCCACATCCTCTCAAACTACAAACAAAAGTGTATTTGTGGCCTTGCAGCTCGAAAGGAAGACAAAACCTCATGGTCTTCTAGTTTCCATAGGTTCTTCCATTGAATATGCACCTTGTCTCCATTCCTTTCCCACCCCTCCTTCAGTGTCCAATTTCATTATTAAACAATGAAACTAACAACATGAACAAAAACACATTCAAGGCGGGGTTTTTTTTTAAGTTATTTCTTTTCCAGCAGTTTTACTATAGAAGTGATATTGCATATTGACAAATTTTCTAAATTCTCTGTTTCCATTATATGTTACTGTACACAATGGTATACCTGAGCAGCAGCCTACTGTGTTCTGTCACAGAGAAGAACTTGGACAAACTTAAATTGTTCATTAGAGGGAATTTGTACAAATGGTGTTGTTGATCTTTTTTTCCTGCCTTTTTTTTTTTTTTTGGTGAGGCTTTTTGGGGTTTTTTTCAGTAGTAAAAGGTATACATTTATTCATGTTTTTCCTGGAATTTTATTAATGTTTTTCCTGGAATTTATCAGCGTTAAAATTTCTTAAAATAACATGCTTCACCAAGGGGATAAGAAAAATCAAAGGGAAGTATTTGCAACAACATGACGTGCAGCATCACTACATCAGGTCACTTCTGCAATAGTGGAAACAAATAATTTTACCATTTTTCTCTTTTTCATCATTGGTTTCTGTCTTTTGGACAGCTTTTAAAAGACTTCCCAGATGAGCTGCGTTCAGACATCACCATGCACTTGAACAAGGAGATTTTGCAGCTCTCCCTTTTCGAGTGTGCCAGTCGTGGTTGCCTCAGGTCTCTGTCTCTGCACATCAAAACCTCCTTCTGTGCTCCTGGGGAATACCTGCTCCGGCAGGGAGATGCCCTGCAAGCGATCTACTTCGTGTGCTCAGGTTCCATGGAAGTCCTGAAGGACAGCACTGTGCTGGCAATCCTTGGTAGGTCCACAATCACAGACTCAAAGAGGAAGAATTGTCCCCCAGTGTAGGAGAACCTTTACTACTAACGGGTGGCTAATTGTTTGATGAGAAAGAATTTCTATGTACACTCTTATTTTTTTTTTTTTAATTTAAGCTTCCTTATATTTTGACCTAAGGAGCTTTCAATTGCCAGATTGTTAGCTATGCAATATTTCACTTTTGGTTTCCTTATGTCTATTAGGTCTTCTTTTCATGTAAAGAGGTACTTCCAGGCTTTTGACATAAATTGCTGCTTTCTGCTATATTTGGTGATGGATATTGACAGCTCAAAGAACATTGGCCATCAGTTCCTGAATCTTTCATGAAAATTAGTGGCCGGGCAATGCTCCCACTAATGCTCCAAATGAAAGAAAGCATTAAGAGCCTACTTTCATTCTTTGGCACTTGCCTATGAACACCCTTTGTACAAAAGACGTGGTAAAAAACAAACATTGTTGGCTCTGCTTCCCCAAGCTACTTCATGCTAACTGATGTTGTCTGCAGTCATCTGAGTATATTGGAACTGAGAAAGGCCAGAAATTCTGTTCTAATAAATTTTTAGTTGCTGTTTGCAAGATGAATGTTCTTACTCATTGAGGTTTAAGCATCTCTACCTATAAATTTCCGTGATTTGCCTCAATCTAAGGCCTACTAAAGAAGTTCTCTTTATCTTCAGCTAAGATTATACCTGTCTTGGTTAATGTTTATGAAGTTTTTTGGCAGAATAAAATATAAAATTTTACTCTAACAGTAGGGAATTATTTTATTATGGTTTTAATAGCTCTTTAGACTTAAATGTATTCTTCTTTCTAATAACTTTTAATATTCTTATAAAACAGAGTTTAAAAGAACATTTCCTTTTTTCCTTTCCTTCCTGTTTTGTGGGATTACACTAGACTGCTGATAATGCAAGCTTCTGGTCTCCTGTAATTGAATTTCCTTTTTTTTACTAGAATGCATTTGATTGGGTTTTTTTTTAGAATATAAATGTGATACAGGTCCTACTTGTTTCAGAACTCTTTAATTCTATTAGATTGACAGTCCACATCACTCCATCACTTGTTTGTTCCAAGGAAGTTTAAGAATCTCTTGATTTCATTGGATCATATAGATCAAATATATAAAATATGACTTACAATAAAACATAAGCTAAAAGCCAGAAAAAGTTCAAGAGGTACATCCATTGGAACTATGATTTCATTAACGATTTCATCTTCAGGCACTTCTGAAAATGTTAATAAAGGCATCATTGTGTAATGGTGACAATCAAAACAATAAGAAAGAGATTGGTGGATTTCTGAGAAAAGTTAATAAAATCATAATGCAAAAAACATAAACATAACACAATTAAATAATGTTTAGTTACAGTGAATGGGAGCTTCATCATTTAAACCTAATTAACACCAGCAGAAGGTGAATGCATCAAACATGTATGTCCCTATGAGAAGTTATGTTACTGAGGTCATGTAAATCCAAGACAGCAGTTTTTTCCCTGACAATGCTGAGTTACTTGCGGTTCCCACAGTATTTTATAATTCTGTCCTGATTCTAATTGTAGTGGATTAGTTTTTGTTTACTGAACCATTTTCACTAACAAGCACTGCAGCAACAACTCAGTGAAATCCTCTCATTAAATACATCTTTCCTTCCTCTAGAGACTATTACTTTATCTCCAATAATGATGGTTAGGATATATTTTATGGGAAAATATGTTTTAATATGAGTTATGTACTGTTTAAGCATATATCTTTGATTTGTTAAAAATATTAATAATGTTATTTATAAAATATCCATAATGAGAACATTTATAACTTTGACTGCATGTCCTTGTTTATTGAAAGACAGATGCATCTGTGAGAAACATGTATATATAAGCTTATAATCCAATTAAAGAAAAAAGAGCTACTAAGAAAAGCTGAAATGATTCTGTTATGTAACAAATGTTGACATTCAAAGTAGAATCATTTAATCACTTCATTAATTCTACATGAAACTTCAGGTTACTACCTAAAGCCTTTGCTGCATTATTTTAATTTGAAAAAGAAACATATACTAGCACTACTAGATCAGCTGTAGTGTCTTTAAGCCTGAAATTACTTCAAAATTTTAACTGTAATCAAATAAAAATCAAACATTTTTACCAAAATGTTTATGCAGTATTGATACTAATACTTTTCATGTAACTAAAAAGTTTCTGATGAAGATATTTAAGGATCAGTTTTGATATATTTGAAACATTCTTTCCTTTTTCCACATTAACAGCTAGCAATAAATTAACATTGCCAGCCCTTTGCTTAATATAATGGAAGAAATCTAATATCTTGTAGATCTTTACAGCAAAATGTACAAGTGTATTACTGCTTATGCTTTATGCTGTATTTTATTATGTAGCAATACATGTTGTGATGAGCAATGACAGATGTTGTTGTTACCTATCAAATTTCTCTTTCCCGGATTGACCTAAGCTCATACCAGTTCTCATTTATACTAACAGAGATTTTTAAGAGACCCCAAAGTAGCATTAATGAATGTATATTCCTGGCACAAGAGAAAACCCCTCCCTAGCCTGAGTTTATGTACTCAGTACTTTTGAGAAAGTTGTCCAAGCTCCATGTAAATAAGAAAAAAAATTATTTTTTTGAAAGGTACTAAAAGTTATATTTTAAAGTGTAAAACAATCCTATTAAGAAGATTCAGGGATGGTTGACTGATTAGTTTAACTTACCCTGCGAGCTGACCATTTCCTGTGTAATATACAGTTGGAATCACATGCTGAGTGGATTTTCCAATTTGACAGTCTTATTATTTATTAATCACAGAATAATGTAAGATTGAAGGGACCTTCAGACCTTGAGAAGCTACCCAGCTTAAATCTGCTTAAAACAGGGCAAATTTATCTCAGATTCCTCGGGGCTATGTCCAGGCAAGTTTTGAGCATCCCCAAGGATGCTCACAATTCCACAGCGTCTCTGGGCAGGCTGTTCCACCGTTTCTTGACTTTCATTTCCTAATTTATAATGAGAATTTAATTTGTTGCACCCTGTACCCAGTACATCTTGTTTCCCTGTGCTCTGAAAAGAAGTTTAACTTGGTTTTCTCTACAATTTTCTGCTGGGCTGTTGAAGACAGTAATAATATCCTTCCTTTGCCTTCTCTTTGTAAGATGGAGCAAAACCCCGTTTTTTCAGCCTTTTCTCATAAATTATATTCTTTAGTCCCTGATTCTTGGTAGCCTTTTTTGGACTCACTATTATGTCAATATTCTGGCTTGTACTGGGAAGCATAAAACTGGACACAGTAGTCCAGATGAGGTATGACAAATATAGAGGGAAAGAAACATTTCCTGGGACTTGCTGGCTCCACTCTTGCTAATGCATGTAACTTTTGGGAAAAATCTCTGGTTCAGTGACTCTACTTTGGAATTCATACCTTAGAGCAGATGTTTATGGAAGCTTTTAATTATAAAATTTTTGTGCTCCTTAATATAAAGTCAATTGAAGTTTTTAATAAAACCGGTGTTCTAAGGCAATCTTGCCCATAAATGAAAAAACCCAGCATAATTATTCTTTCTTAGGCCATTTTTTCTTCTCTACAGAAATGGTAAAATGTTGTCTTAACATCTGCATGTTTTAAGACATGCACAAAAACACCTGAAAACAGCGTTTTTGGAAAAAAAATTGCACCTGCTGTTAGTTACTAGCATAAATCTTCATTTTATACATATTTACTTAATTGCTCCTTTAAATCAGCCAGTTACCTGTCTGGAAATTAGTTTTTGTGCCTTCAGTTAATTGTGTATAAGTTTGCCTCTGCAAAAAAAGGAAAAAAATTAGTCTGTGATCCTTTAGCCTGTTATTAATTAAACAAGGCATTAGTAACAATGGGATTTCAGGTTTAGGTGTAGCAATTATATTAAACAGCTTTATGATTCAAAAAAGAAGTAAAGAATTTATGCACTGAAGGTAATTTTTTTTTAATTCTCTTTTAGGTAAAGGAGATTTAATTGGAGCAAACCTATCCATTAGGGATCAAGTTATTAAAACAAATGCAGATGTTAAAGCTCTAACATACTGTGATCTCCAATGTATTATACTCAAAGGTCTCTTTGAAGTGCTCGACCTCTACCCAGAATATGCGCACAAGTTTGTTGAAGACATCCAGCATGATCTCACTTACAATCTAAGAGAAGGCCATGAAAGTGATGTAAGTATCTCTAAAGGTCTCCGTGGTTTTTGTAATCTTCCAGGTGTTTCTTGTACTGTAGTAATTTCTTATAATTTTGTCACAATAAAGAAATAATTTGCAAGTTATGTTAAAGGAACTGCTGATTCCATTTGTTTGATAATTCAGATATTACCTACATGAATTTTTTAATCAGTTGGTCAGGTCATAAGCATTGAACAACCTCTCTGCTTCTCATTTTCCATAACATCATCCATGAGAGAAAATTCTTTATTTTTTTTATAGTTTTTGTTTATGTCTGAAAATAATTCACAGTTATATAAACTATGTGTCCAAATAAAGGTTTTTAGCCATACCTTTTCTAGAAGCTCGTGTGCCAGCCTAATGAACATTCATTTCATACATCACTTTTAGTTTAAAATGTCATCACATACGCTGAAAATGAAAAACAGTTGTTTCTCATACACTGCAAATGAAATGTGTTTTTCCACTTAAACTAGTACTTTATTTTGGGAAAAAAAAAAGAAAAAAGAAAAATTAACAAAACCCTTAAACAAAAAAAAAAAGAAATTCCAAATAAAGCACTCCTTAAAGGCTTCTGTACAGACTCATCAAAGTACTTTCACTGATATTACGTAGAAAATATGTATATTAGGATTGTAATAGTATGATATCTCTCTTTTTCTAACTTTATCACATGAATGCTCAAAGACAGTTATAGCCAAACTCTCAAGTTGGTGTTTAACAGTTCAGGTGTTTGTCTTTGTTTTGTGCTTCTCCTAACATAGAGAGAAGTGACATTGGAAAAACATGAATTTTCACATGGATAGGATACTCTCAAGGCAGGGGACAAATATAATGCCAGGAAAAGGTGTACCAAAGTACTTTTCAGTGCAAAACACCAATGAGTTTGATATGTGGGCTGATTTTTCTACATAGCTTCCTATTAGGTGTACTTTGGTGCCAGTGTTTCCACAGCAACACTCTATTAAACCATTGCAGCAGAAAGGAGTCCACACATAAGTGTGTACTTCTGGAGAGGAAAATAACCAGGATATCTCATTTGTTTGTCTCTTGAAATGTCTCCAAACTTCCTGATGCTGAAAACAGCAGCTGAGAGTACACAGCTGTTCTGAGAGCCCAGTGATTAGTTTGTATAACACATTTCCCTTGGGGAGGAATGTTTGATCTGAAAAGGAGTAAAATGCCATGTAAAGATAGGGTTTGAAGATCATAGCATTCCCCACTGCAGTTTTGTTGTGGAACTTGATGGATCCCCACAATGTGTTGCTTCATGCTTTTCTGTGTGGTGACAAATCTGGAGATCACCCTCTCAGCTACATTCAGTTTTTATAAATTCAGGGACAACTCTTCCCAGTTAAAGTAAGCTGGGAGATGTACATACTCTCTGCTGAGAGCAAGCCTACAGCAGCCTTGAAGGTGAGTGTTTCTTAGGTTCTCTGAGGAGGATAGGATTTAAAGCAATGTGGGACACATCCAAGTAACTTTTCTGCTTTAAAGTAGAAAGTATTTAGAGCATTTTTGAATACATGATGTATTTTCATGGTATAATCTGTTGCCTTAAAATTAAAGGAAAGGATATCCCAACATGGAGTAGCATCCAATGTCACAGGCAGATAAACAGAATTCAAGACAGATTATCAGTGTCATTTTTGCCTACATCCTCTGCTTAACTATTCCCTCTGCTACTATTTCTCTTGCAGTAGAACATTGCATTTCTTTTCCAACCATTTTATTTATCAATAAGGATAAACAATATAAATAAGGCAGCCAAAAATTGTACCACCACAAAATCAGGTCAACCACAGGCTTTGCTTCAGCAGGAAAATACACTGTCTTTGCTTTAGCTGGAAAATAATTGCAAACAGAAATAATTGAAGTTATCTGATGGTTAGTCTCAGAGAAAAGTAAGAAAAAAGTTTTCAGATGTACAGTTTGTAGGTATGTTATTATGGCTTCTTGCTGCTTTTTTTTCTTTTTTTTAAATACAGCACTTGGGAATGGTGTTATGGGAGAGTTTGTCAGCTAGGCCACTGCATCTGGATTCCCCCTCCCTGACACAGGGAGTTTTTACTTTCGAGAGTATCTGTGACTTCCGCTGCTTTATGGAATTTTTGGATTTGGAGAACTTTTCCATAGTTAAACAGTAGATCTATTAATTTGAATAAGTCTGTTTCTCAATCTCTTTTTCTTGGATGTTTTAAATGACTGTAAATCTGTAGCTGAATGTGAATTTAATACTTCTTAAAATGAATCACCAGCAGTATTTAGGGTCAGGTGAACTGCAGGGTGAAATAACATGAATTTCCCCACTATGACTTGGGAGCTGTCTTTCAGTCTTGACCTAGAATGTTATTGCATTTTCAGTCAAAGTCCACGAAACCTACTGTAGGTTGAAGATTTATTAAAACTTTAAGCCAGCATTAAAAAGCTGAGAATTAATAAGAATTTAGTCCTGTTAAATAAATAAGAATTTATCCCCTTTCCACCTTCGTTGTGTGATTAAAATTGAATCAGAGATTCAGAAAAGGGGTCAGAAGTCATCTGTAGTGTCCTTCTCCTGAAGTGTCAAAATTGGATACTTGGCACTATATTGCATAACTTCCCTACCTACACACACACAAAAAGGAAACATTTTAAATTTGTTTTCTTGGTTCATTTGCAAGTCTAAGAGGATATATAATGATGTGCTTCATCTGCACTAAACTCCAAGGAAGGTATAACTGTGGAAAAGGCTCAAGGACTTCCATGGTTGTGTCACTTTTCAGAAAAATGAGGAGATGTAACCAGGTTTCCTAGTGACAAGTAGAAACTGTAGCTGTCTGGTAATAGACTGATTCAAAGCATTGTTTCGCAATCTTGGAAGAAAAGCCCAGATTTTAAGTACAGGACAAGTCAACTATTTCAGGCTCTGAGTAAAACGTAGAGAAACAGACACAAAATCAGAGAGATGGAGTTTGAATGATTCCTCATGGTAACCCTTAAGCCAGGAATTGCTAAGTGATTTATTATTAAAACCATTAATGTGTGTTCAACCACACTGGCAGTGCTACTTGGCCACCTTTTTATACATTTTCATCATAGCAAGATATTAACTAGAAGAAGAGACTTTTTGTTGATTTTTGCATATTCTGCACCTTGCTTTCTTTGCTCCCTTTTGATACATAAACCAATAACTGTGTTTCTAAATGTATTCAACTACTTGAGGACAGTTAGAAAATACTAATTTTTCTGGTAGCTGGAGTTGTGACATTAGAACAATTCAGCCATTTCAACCAATTTTTCTAGGTCTGTGACTATGTCATAGTAAGGCAAGAGTTTGCTGAGTGGCACATTTTGAAATGTACCTCCCCTATCGGTATAATTTTTCACTATAAATTACAAATTGCATATGTATTAGGAAGTGAGAGTATCCCATATCTTATTTGATAAAACTAAGCACTCAGAAGAAGGTTCTTAAAACATACGTGGATACATCTATACTCATACACTAATATGAAGAAACTGGGAATTATTTTGTTATCCACCAGTGCTGGAAAACATGTTATTTGATGCATTTAGAGAGTAGTAGCAGCTGTTCATAACTCTTAATTATCCTTTGAAGAACTCAGAATAAATAAATGTTTGGACAATATCTTTGTAGGCTTTGTGAGAATTTATTGTTTCTGATTATTTCTTATGTCCACGCAGAAGATTTTACAGTATAGACAGCGCTATTCAGATTAAATAAAAAAAAAAATGAACTAGCAACACAAAAACCAACCAAAAATCAAACCAAAGGCTTGTTAGAGCCACATTGATAAAAAGAACAAGAAGCCTCCTTGACACCTATACTATCAAGATATAATTAAGTCCCAAAGGAACACAAGGCACAATCTTTGTCTCACTAAAGTTCTATTGATGTGAGTCATTTTCAAAAAGAAGAGGTTATAATCCTGAAGAGTCAAAAATCTTTGTTTGTAGATAGGACTTGCAACTTTTCCTTTTGTAGACTTAAAAGTAATGTTCTGGCTCCTACAAAAGTTTTCCTTCCCCTCTCCCCAAAGAGGAAGCTGATCTCTAAAATGAAAACACTCAGTTTGTGAAACACAAGGAAGGATTGATTCTGTTATTCTGTCACTGCATCACTATGTAAATGAAACATAATTACAAGGTTTCATAAAAATGTGGTAGCTTCATTCTCCTATTCAGAACATAGTCTTGCTGAAACTTAGCCAGGCTCCTTGATAATAAAATAAAAAATAAATAGACAAACACATTTTGAGAAGCAATCTAGCAACCAAGAAGCAATAAAAACCAAAGGATCTCCCCTTATCTTCCCTCTGAAAGGCATTGCCTGACAAAATAGGGATTAATTCTTGTCCTTTGGAGAGGCTGGTGCTTAGAATTTATTAAATTTTAATGACTGAGTTGTGAGGAATTTTCAGTATAATAAAGCTCAAATTGTTATTAGCAATATCTGAGAAATTATGAGGGATGTTCCTCATTTTCTATTGGAAAATCTGACAACTTGACCAAATCAATTGTAAAGGTGAAAGTAGCTCTAAGCTCCGGAGCATACAATAGAGGGAGATCTAGGGAAGAAAAATATCTACAGATTCTAATCTAAAATATACTGAGCTTTCTGGTTTGTTCCAGCTAAGCCCTAAGTAAGTATTTTAGAAGCACATTAGTAATTCCTCTTCATGTCATTTTAACTGCTTATTTGAAGACTTTTATTTCTTTGTTCTAACTGTTGGCATTACCCTTGGAAATGAATAGCAAAAAATATTTTGAAAGTATGCACAAAATTGAGATTAAATCTTGCCTTGTCACTGTTTGGTTTTCAGCTAGTAGATTACATATTTGACACGCATTCATTCTTGCCTCTTTAGTCATACTTTTTCTAGATCTAGATTCCTACTATAGGTTATCTGAATTTATGAATGTTGCTTTCCAATACAGCAATAACACTATTACGTATTTGATTATCTGTTATGAATCAGCGATGAAAATAGTGTGAAATTTCTGATTTTTTTTTAATGCATTGATTGTCTGCCTAGTAAATAGTATTTCACTTTAAAAAAGCAAATAAGTTATCCTATTTGCTACTCTATAAATAGTAAAGAAAAAAAATAAGTGTGGAGGTTTTTTTTAAGTTGCTTTTAATCTTGGCAAATTTTATAAGATAAGAAAACCTGATAGATTACTTATTGATGAATTTAACTTCCAAAAGCAAAATAAAAAAATCTTATTTCATGGGTATTATCTATATATTTTATTATAAAAGTCATGCATTGAAAAAATTAATTTCCAAATTAGCTCTTACTGGACTTACATACTTAAACACTGTTCCTCTACTCCAGCCTAGATCACAGTTCATCCTGCACACTGTAGGACAATCTCAGGTTGCAAAATATTTTAATAATAAGTAATTTTCATAGAAAATTTCCCAAATAATTCTAACCAACATTTTAAGAGGAGATGGTTTTGTCACACCACCCAGCAGCTGTGTAAAATGAAGTGGTTTACCTTAAAAAAATCAATCAGTCCTACTTTAAGAGTAGAGCTGGATAACTTTGAGGAAAACTTGCAATTTCAAAATAGCTTAGAGTATTTAAGCACCCATCTTTGTCAGTAGCTTGTCTGGCAGAAGATCATGTATTATTCTTGCAGGTGTAACTCAGTGGTGTTTATTGTCAGTAATTATAAAGCTTGCAGAATAAGAGGCCAATCAATGGCAGTTTTTGTGTTTCTGTATGGGAATTATTACAACAGGTAGAATATAGAATTGAATAAATCATCTAAAGCATTGGAAGTCTAGTACTTTATCTGTATGATTATTAAAAAAAAACCCCAACAAACAGCTAAAATAATTTTTAAACTGTGAGCCAACTGTTTATGACCTTTCTCTTTACTCCACATGCACATGGTTCCCTTTGCTCTAGTTGTTCTGGTAGAAGCCCTAAGTGGCTGATGGCTGAACAGCCCCTGCTTCTGCCTGAAAGACACCATATATTAATTTTCCTTTTTTACCTCTTGATGTGTAGTCTATAAACTTCTCAACTTCTCACTGATTATGGTGTAGGAATGAAAGTGCTCCTCGTACTGTCATAAACTAAACTAATTTTAAAACTGGTAACATATAATTAACTTTGATTCCTGATATGTTCATTGGAGTGGGTCTCTTACCTGCCTCTGTACCTGGACTACTCTCCAATTAGGGCTGCTGTCAAGTGTAACTCAGGGCTCTCACATTTTATAAGCTACTCAGATTTTTCCTTTATACTTCTGGGATGATCTGAAATATTTTTTCCTTCTTCCTTATCTCTCTGTTCCTCTTCACAAAAAAGTTACTCTGTTGCTGAACAAGGCACCGCTCACACAATGTCATTTACAGCTCAACCTCTTTATTCCTATGGAACAAATCATGCAGCTGTACATGGGCGTGAGCACTGGCAAGAACAAAATCAGAGCAGTTAATTCACCTGTTTTACTCTTCATTTTTTATATGCAATGGATGGGATGTATTTTGGGAATTATGTCTGTCCAATAGCTCTTGCAAGGTATTTCACAGGTTTCCTACCCATATTCATGATAGTAAGCATGTTTTGGTGGATCTTTGGCTATTAAGTTGGATGTTAATTTCAAGCAAGGAAATGCACTGCAATAACCTCCTCCCTGTGCAGGGTTACATCCAGTCCTTCCTCCAGACCCTCAGCCTGACAAATAAATGCTTCCCTTACTGTGGGAGCAAGGCTGACCTGGAGCTATAGTCCAGGCCAGCTCTGACACCTTTTTTTTTGTATTCTGGTAGTTCATAAAGCTTGTTTACTTGTGAGCCTAATGTGAGGTGCCTCTGAGCCACCTCTTTCCCCCCCAGTTAATCACCCCTCAAGATAATCACCTCACTGCCGTGTTTCTGATATGTTCTGCAATATGGAACGCTGCTGAGAAATAGTGCAACAAGGAAATGTGTGATTCAAAAAAGATAGACTGGTTGGCCTTTTTCTTTTCTTTCCTACCTTTACCTGAAAATCTTTTTTCACTAATAATCTCCTGCTATGTTTCTTTAGCCTTCAGTTATTTTTGAAAATAATAACAGGCACCTACACTGTCTGGTTTTCTCTCTAGTAAATTTTTCTTGATTTGGGGTCATTTTCCAGTTAGATAGTTCATCCCACCACAACTTATTTGAGCAATTATGTAATCTTTTCAATTTTTTTTTCATTCATTTTTGTATTTTTATAAATATTTCCCATTATACACCTAAAACAAGTGAACAATTCACTGTAAGAGCAAATGACAAAATATATGGGAAAGGACAAAGAAAAGGGGAGGAAATTAACCTATTTACATTAGTCTGGGACTATGTTAGGTATATGTGACCTATGCCCAAATTCCAACTCTTACTTTTGTGAATGGATTAAGAGACAGGAATTATGAGCTTTACATTATTTATTAAAAACTTATTTATTAAAATTATTTATTAAAATATTTTCACAAGTAGACCTTTACAATTCCTTGACAAATACAAAAAAAAAATTAATTGTTACCAGAATTAGCATGTTTAAATGAGTGACAAAATTTTACTTCTAATTTTAGTTTTTGAGTCTTTTTGAACACTCTCCATTCCCATTCATTTCACTTCCTGGGATTATTACATTGTGCATCAGATTATAAAGCTTAACCCAAGGGTAACACTGAAAAAAATCCAGGCTAGCAAAGCAGCTTATTGATGTTTTTAGACTGTTGTATGAGGAGGATATAAAACACTGTGTCAAACAGAATTTTAGACGGAAAAAGCTCCTGGCTTTCAGAGTATTGCCTTGGAATCTAACCACATTTCTATTTCAATTAGACTGGCATCCTAGAAGATAACTTTTTTCCAATATGTCTCAATGTGCCTTAGGGAACATGATAATATAACTTTTACAATATTAATATTATCTTTGTCTCTACACTGTAAAAATGGAAAATAAAATTAATCCTAATAGCGAAACTTTAAAATTATGTTAATTTGGAGAGTGGATTGATTTTTTTTTTTTCGTTATTCCTTTTATTTTGTATTGATATAGCACTGATCTGTTGGGGACATTAAATTTAGAAGTGCTTTTACAATGATCTGTGCTCTTAATATTTTGGGTAATATAGGACTAATTAATGAGGGAAATGATAGTACCATCATTTTATCATTTAAATATAAAGCCAACAATACAGATACGACTCCTTCACTGTATCTACAGCCTCAAGCTGAGGAGTCTCACTGAATATCAATGCAAGGCCAATCATGCAAATATTTATGAGCCTGTTCAAAACCTTAGAGCTGCCTGAAGTTAAGCATATAAGTTTTATTGTTTTGGAAGGTGTTAGCCTTTATTGCAGTTTCTATTTTGTAAGTCGTTATTTGATTGTAACCAAACTGTTGGAGTATCAAAAAGCTTGCTCAATTATATATTTTTTTCTTCAGTAATCTGCAAGCTTTTCCAAAAATACAACCTACCAGAGAGTACAGTCAGTGCCAGATCTACTGTCTATTTTAACAATTCCTCCTTTTGTCTTCTTTTCATCTTATTGATAGACTGCTCTTTAATTTTAATTTTCCTAATTTCTTCTCCTGCTTTGGGGTGGGGTAGAAGCATGTAAGCAAATAGAAGTAAAAATTACTAATTATACCATCCACGTTTCTGATTTATTTATTCTTAATGTGGCACAAGTGACAGAGATAGTTTTTTATTTCTGTAGCAAGAAACTTCTTTTAACAAGAAATGTAACACATCCTGTATTGCTCATGAAAAAATTAAAATATAATTTTTAAAAAAAAATTAGTGAGTGCAGTGAGGTTAATATTCTGGTTTTAAAGAAATATATGAAAAGTTAACTTTTAACACCAAATATAAAAGCTCGTGTGAGAATTTACCTCCGTGAAAGTATTTATTTGGAAAAAAAAAAAGCAAACAGCTATCCAAAACTAACCACAAGCAGCCAGTCACAGAACACTTGTACCAACTTCACAAGTCAATTACAAAGAAACAAAACTTTCAGGACAACAGCTTCACAGGAGATTGGAGAGCTCACAGCAATTCACATTTATTGTCTCCCTAGGACAAAATACGGGTGACAGATCTGCTGTTCAACTTTGCTGCTATCTCAATGTACTCTGTTCTGTAAGAGGCATCAGAGAATGCTGAAAACATCTGCTTCCACAAAATACTTTCTTTATCTGTCCATTAAGTGAAGAAGAGAGATAAGAATAACCCTGAGAAAATATGGGAACAAGACAATGAACAATAGAAAGTCTTAAAAAGAAAAACAAAACAAGAAAAAACACAATAGGGGCTGGGGATGGCAAATTGCTCAATATAAAACGACTATATCTAACAAGCTTTTTGTGAGTGATTGAGTCTTTTGTGATTTAGAGGACTTGTGATATTTCTTTAAAAATTTCCTGATTACAGAAAGCTGAGGCCTGAGCACATGTGAGGCATTAAGTTTTGCAGCAGTACAATAATCTCTTGTTATGTACTTGTATCTTTTCCATTACCATACGGTAAATTTGTAAAGAATAGAACATCTGGTATGCATTCTTGGGATTTTTTCCCACACTGCCAGTGCTCCTAAATGGGCTTTTCCCATTTCCAAATGCTGACTAAGAACATTAATACTCTGATTTCAAATCCTTTCCTGAAAATGTATTTTATCCTTTTGACTCCTCAATATAAAGAATTATTCATGTATTTTAGTATGAAAGATTACAAGAAAATAAGTGAAATTATGTTTCTATTTTTATTCCTACTTTTTGTGAAGGCAACAAGAATCAGAACAGCAAACACTGGTAAGATTCTATTGAGCCCCAGCATGCAAACTTACTGACTGGACATAAAATGTATTAGCCTCCAATTTAGCTGTGTCTCTATATTTTTCTTTTTAGGATTTTATCATTGGAATTCATCTTGAATTATTGTACATCTAATTACCTGGGTTGGCCACAGGTCCTGGCAGAGAGTCTTTATAAATTACTACTGCCTCTTGACATTGAAAAAATTGTCAGATCATTGGCTTCCAACAACAAACCACTAGTGTTTTCAGATGGATAAATATTCTTTTTTTTTGTTTCTAATAAACAATTGTAAGGATTACTGAATTTTAAAAAATCTGTGCATTAAGATAATAAAAAATTGGATTATTATAGATTTGTGATTCCATACATGGAAGAATTTTATATTAGTCTGGTTTTAGTACATGATCTATTATTTTTTTGTCTTGTAAAATTTAATTTAATAGCTGGTTTCACAAGACATAAAGAGACACCAGGGCTGAAATTAAAAATTCAATTAGACTCTTTGACAGTATTTCACATAACTGACACTAACATAAATCTTTCTGGTTTTTTCTCATAGTAAGAGAAAGTAAGTTAAATACCTGTGTTTTTCTTTCAGCAGTCCTTATCCTTTAAGAGCTGTACCTCTTTTAAAAGGCAGGCATATGGGGTATTTGGCACACTTTTTGCATAAGGAAAAAATAAAGCATTTTATAGAAGACTGCACTGGTGCATTGCCCTAAATAAAAGATTTTAGTGCCCTAGAAACTAGGGCAACACCTCCTAATTATTTACTCTGATACTACATTTTTACAAAGATAAACCTATGTGCATAATGAGGACTTTTAATTTACTGAACTTTGACTGGCTTTGTACAAGTTCTTGCTCATCTTTTTTCTTTGTGGCTGGAGGGAGAGACAGAGAGTAGGTGCTGGAACAAGTTTAGAAGCAAAATCCTTGACAATTCTCTTTGGGCACAGATTAGTTTCTTTTGCCAACTTTCAAGGACTGAGCCATAAAGCCCAGGCCCCTGTTGTGTGTGCAGGACAGTATATTCAAAGTTACAAGCAGTTAATATGGTTGCAGTGTATTTATACAGAAGCAATTACAAAGTTCTTTACTGTGGATTTTATGCTATGGAAAAGATAGTTTATAGGTCTCTAGTTTATTTTATAATATCAATATTTTCAGACTGAAATTGTCCCCAGTGGGTTAAAGGAGCTAGTTTGGAGAAACAGGAGAAGTCTGATAAATGGCTTCTCACATCACGTGCTCCGTGTTTGCACCTGCCCTTCTTTTCTGTAACACAGCCTCCTGAGAACACTCCTTGCAAAAAGCAACCTGCCTTCAAAAATTCCTTTACCCCTCTCTTACAAAGGTCACGAGGCAACAAAGTGCTGCCACTAACCCTATTTTCTGCGCAGTGCCCGAGCCAGGGTAATACTGAGCAGAGTGGGATTGATGGGTGGCTGTGGCTCCTGTGCTGAGCACCAGGGAGGTCCGGAAGCAAGGGCACAATGCAAGCAACTGGTCATGCAGCTTAAAACCCATATTATGGTTTCTTTGTCTATGTTTTCAACATGTACAGTCGGGATTAACGTGTATTCAGGTGGAAAAAAACCAACATCAAAACAAAAAGTGAGGGAAATCTTCTCCCACATTACGAATTACAAATGACAAGTCACTTCTAAAGCCTTCAGCAGCAAAATGCATACTTTCTGTACTTTCTGAGGTGTTTTTTGTGAAGCTGCTAATATTTGGGATTTGCCTAGAATTTTAATTAAGGCTGCTATTTAACATTTCTACTGTACCTGTTCCTAGAAGCCAAGCAAACTGATGCCCCAAAATTCTGGGCACAATTTTAAACTAATATTTTAAACATATGTGCAAAGCAGGCCAGTAGTACTTCCGAATTCTGGGTTTAATATTTTAGCACATTTCTAGTTTCCACTCACCCTGAATCTTGAAGAAAATACTGATTCTTCAGTTGGCATAGGTTACAATGCAACTTGTGAGATTTCAGTATCTGACATCTCATCCTCTGCTATCTAGTGCTATCATCTAGTACTTTATCTAACTCAGTAAGAACACAGCAGTTATTTTGTTTACGTAGTCTCATTATTGCAGTTGCTGTTTGGCAGCTATTAGAGTGTTGTTGCTACTTTTAATGATACACCTGCTACTGGCTTGGCTGTTGTGCAGTAGGATTTCTGCTTATGAAAACTTAAATGTTCTGTATTTGTATGTTATACCACTTCTAGTACCCTCACTACAAAACACTTTTTAGGTTAACCTGAAAGACTCAGAACAAAATCATAAAAATTAAAAAAACACACACAATTATTCTCTTCCAATCTGTGTCTAAAATTTGAAAGTTTAAGACTTCTGAAGACTTTTGTCAAACAAACTGAAAAGTTCAGAAGTGCCTAACTTCTACCTACGTTTGGAGAAAAATAAATTGACTGATGGGTTAAACGCTCCTTGCCTTGATGTGTGCGTTTAGGAAAACTGAAAATAATTTCTCAAAATTTTACCTGGCAGACTAAAATATTCATATAAATACAGTATACAGGCTGTCATAGACTTGCCCATGGTCAAGATGTGGACATTCAAATAAACGGCAGAATTTTCACAACAGATATTACTTGGCAATTCCAGTGGATTTTATTAGCAGTAGTTACAATTGAAAGTTGCATAATTTTTTCTTCTTCCTTTACTTTCTTTTTTTTTTTACTTTCTATGTAATTTGAGAAAATAAAATAATATGGCCTTGAATAGGTTAGACTCTTCTGCCCTTGGTACCATCTTGCTCCTACTTGCTTCAGTCTCACCAGAGCTTTTGAAAATTCCTCAGAGATGCTGGAGATACTTAGTTTATTTTTCACATAGAGACCAGGCTGGCACAGGAGCTAAAGCTAAGCAGGGCCAAAGCAGAACACTTGTCCCTGCATTTCTTTCAAACCAACGCTGAAACCTACCAGGCATGCTTTCACACATCTGTGTTTATAAACAGGTTTTCAGTCTTGATCTACTTTTTTATTAAAGTAAAATATTAATTTTTTTCATTAGCTTGCTTTTTATTTAAGAGGAAACAATTTTTTTTTCTCTCACAGCACCTGATTTGAAAGGATTATCCTTAGTTCAGTGTTATGCCACCATTTAATTTAATACAGCCATTTTATCATTAACATCTTTTCTTATATTGACATATATGTTTTGGTTTAGATGTTTGTATCCTGTTGGAAGCCATACTGTTCAGATAGGCATATTTCCTACCCTTTTGGTTTGTTTTTTTTTTCAGGTAATATCAAAATTATCCAACAAGCCTACACTATCCCAGGTATGTTGATCACATTTTAGCTATGCCAAAGCTTCACTTTGAACATTCACACAATTATAACCAGAACAAAGTATGAAAACTCCTTCTTTTCCTTCTTGAAAACAGACTTCAATTTTTTTTTCATAATAAGAATTTAAATAGCATCCTGCAGATAGTTCTGCCACTGCCCGTTTTATGAGTAACAGCTTATGATCTTTTTTTCCCAGATGCTAAATTTGAATATCCTCCTATAGCAACTACATTTTAAATACTTTAAATACTTAATATTTAAATAATGGCTTCCCAAGCCAAAGTTTTGTATATAGGTGACACTCATTCTCTATAGAGTATAGGCAGTATCAGTGCCAGGTCCTGTACAATTTAATCATCATGACAGCCTTTGAATGCTACTACAGTTGACAACAAGGCTTTTCTATTTTATAAAGACATGCCTTCTGTCACAACTTTGAGTTCTTATCTCCTCATATATACCTCAAATGAAAAGGTCCCAGTTCACTAAATCTGTCAACATATACCAAGAGAAAATCACACATTCAATGAAAGTGTGCTGTAACACACAGCAGAATTAGACAGATGCTAATAGGGGCTTAGAATATTTGGATAAATTCTCCAAATCTGTATTTCCACCCAGCCAATCTGACTTGGCCTGAATGTGGGAATCTGACTATGCAGGGTCATCTGAGGTTTTCTATCTAAAGCTAACAGTGCCTTAATCAAGCTTGATTAAATCTTTATTAAAGCCTGGAAAACAAAATAAATAAATTAAAAAAAAAAAAAACTCCCTTTGAAACCATGAAGTTGCATTTGGTTTGTTAATTTGACCTGGAATCTGTCTCTGCCTTAGGCCATTCACCTACTACCAATACAGTAAGTTGTACCATGGGAATAAATGGAACTATTTCTGAGTTAAGGTCTGATCTTGTCTATGTTGGCATGTGTCAGCACTCATGATCAGCATACTTTGTTACCACAAAAAAATAGCATTGATCTCCTTCACTGTGTTTTAATTAGTTCATAAATTACAGAGCAGGTCTATGTTGCATCTAAATTTCTATGGTTCCAACATCAAGCATCTAAATTGCATTTTTTTCAAAACCAGATGTAGCTCTGCTTTCTGATGACTCAGTTCTGAAGCCGAAACTGTCACGCTGTTGGTGCATTAATGGGACTTTGAGTGAACTGAAAAGTCTGTCTACCATCCTGGCAATTCAGTTACAAAAATTAAGAAGGACACAGAGACCCCTGAGCTTGAGCTGAACTGGAGGAAATGCTATTTATACATCACAAAAGGTTCCACATGAAAAAGTGGTTTTATTTGAATTGCCAGCTTCAGATCTTTTCTGTGGCCCACCAAGATTCTGGTAGCATAACATTCAAGAAATAATGCCTCAGCTAAACAAAATTAATCTTCTCAAGTGTACATATTGCAAATAGCTTGTAAGAACTAGTCATGTACTCTTTCTTGGTAACAAAACATATTTCAGTGAGTTTGCTGACCGTGTCACAAGTGACCTTTTTAAATTTGTTTGTATTTTTCTTGTGTCTGCACATATAGCCATAGCTGAGGCTATGGATGAGTTCCAAAAGAGCTCTCCCTAATAAAAAATGAAAGCTCTGTTAGATCTGGGTTTTTTCCACAATGAACACCAGAAAAAAATGTGTTTCTGCAACATCAGGCTCTGAATTTTACACTAGTATGTATTATTTGTTATTTTAGACAGAGCTCAAGGGAAATGGCAATATAAAGAAGAGACTCCCTTCAATTGTGGAAGATGAAGATGAGGAAGACGAGGGAGGAGAAGAAGAAAGCAGCACCCTTTCACCCATTGATACACGAAGCACAAATAGTTCTCAGCAGAAGAAGAGTGCAATCAGTAAAAGCCACCTTGGGAGAAACTTGAAGCAGTTGGCCTCAGGAACCGTGCCCTTCCATTCCCCCATCCGTGCTTGCAGCTCAAACCCCTCAAGAGCCAAACATGAAACAGAGCTCCATTACTACTCCAGAAGAAAGGAGAAAAACCTTAAATTGTACCTGTCAGCACTGACCACCAGTGGCCCACCAGATCTGAGCCCAAGGTAATAGTTATGAATAGTCATTTTCTTCTCTATCATGTAACTCCTATTAAAAAAATCATGATTTTGACACTTTAAGATTTATTATTTAATAGCTTATACTTCTGTTCATCCCACATTATTGAAGGAACCATTGCACTCTATGCAGAATATTATGACTTTAGAACTTTATTGCAAACGAAAGTATTTTTAACCATAAAAAGGGCAGTAAAAAAAATAAAAAGAGCAAGCACAAAAATGGCTATTTAAACAGTCTAGTCTCATGGTATTATTTTGTCTATAATAATAATTCCCACAATAGCACTATGAAATATTCTGAGTCTATCAGAGATATAAAAATTTAGAAAGTAAGTAGACAAAATTATAGCATAGTCATGAAAATGCAAAAAATTACTTGAGTAGAGAACTATAATGAAAAAAAAATTGCCTAGCAATTTTGGAAAATATTTAGAGGTTTTTTTCATTAGTCAGGGAATCTGATAATGGAAGTCTTGCGGACATTAAATACAGAGCTTAGCATCTGTTTTGCTGTGTCTTTTGACATAAAGAAGCATCATATGACAGTTTATCGAGGTATTACTAGTGTACAATTTAAAATAGTTCAATTCTTTATTTGTAAGCTACTTACAAGGGATTTATGTAACTTGTTCTTAAATTGTTGTAGTGCAATCCTAGTTTTAGGACCAGATTTTTTAGAGTAATCACAAGCATATATACAAGGAGATAGATACAGTAATTCATCTTCCAGTTCAAGTTTTGACTTCTACAAATTGAAGTGGTTCACATGTTCAAGCACTTCCTTTATTCATTAGAGGCAGAGTGGCAGTTTCAGGAACTTGCCATTGCAAATGTGAAATAGCCACAGCTTAAGCAATATTTGATTAACTCTATCAAAGCACCAGTCCCTAGGGATGCAATCATAAAAAGGACATGGAAGATTATATAGAACCCTTTCCCCCTCATCATGTATTTTTTTGGTACAGACACATTTCAAATAGTAGCAGGATACAAATCAATTTTAGTTTTGTCACAAACTCATAGAAATCACAGAATCATTTAGGTTGGAAAATACCTCCAAGATCAAGTCCAACCTTTGACAAAACACCACTATACCAACTAGACTATAGAACTGTGTGATATTTTCTCATTTGTTTCCTAGATCCTATATGAATTTGGTCCAGTCAGGTATGATTAAAGGTCATTATCATTCACATAATAAGTGGTAATTCAGGGAAAAAACTACTTTTTATATTTCTGCTGAAATGTAGTCCTGCTCATTATTGCTCTGAACTTATGCAGCCAGATATTGGCACCCAAGGCTGCAAAAGGAAATATGAAAAGAAATAATGTTTTTATATATTACTTCCTGTTTCCATACATAATTTTATAACTGCAGACTAATCATGTTAATAGCCTGGAAAATGGCCCAAGATGTATGTTTTTCAGCCTTTTTTTCCAGACAAAACATTTTCATGTTATCTCCTAGAAGGAATTTATAGTATTAGAATATTTAAACTGATGAGTTAATACCACTTTAAAAAGTAGCCTCAAGGGTTTCCTTGTAAGCATTAAGGAGAAAATAAGATGTTAATTAAAATCCTAATTTATATTTGGTGTTGGCAAGGGAAGGCAAGGGAAAGACAAGACTCTAGTTGAAATATTCAGTCAATGCTGTTCTGAAGTGTATAACCACATTTTCTTAAGAAACTTCTGCTGTGGATGTTTCCTAGAGGAAACTAACTACAATTCTTTACAGATGCTTCAGGTTCTTTCTTTGTACCCCACAGTGAAAGCAATAAAGCCCAGAGAATGGGTCAACTTTTTTAAGAGCTCTTGGTGCAAGGAACAGAAGCTAGAATTGTAGCTTCTAGAATAGAGCCATGGTCTTCCCCATTACTTTTTGGGTACTGCCTATGAAGTGGATGAGCGTCAAAAGGAAGAAAATGTAAGTGATAATAAAGGCAGCCCTAGGAGGAGGAATTTATGTAATTGAATGTCCTTGGACCCACATGGAGGAGTTCACTCTAGCACTAAGCAACTGGAAAGAAGAGGCCACATGTTAATAATCTCTTCTGACTTTTTGGCTTCCAAGAGTGGAGTTTTCTGTCTTCAGGAGAAAATTCTGGCCTGTACAATAGCTGATTCAGAGTGGGGTGAGGCTTACCAATTGCCTTTGTCCCCTCATGTTTTCAATTTACTAGGTTATGTAGTTCTCCAGCCAGTTCTTTGTATATGAATAAGCATAATGCACATTTCCTATTTCCCACATAGAAGCCTGGCACTCCACAACTAGGTATTTTTACTAATATAATTTCCTTTTAGTCTGAATCTTTAAACACTATAAAGAATATAGCATCTATAAATTCCAAGTCACATCTGAGTAAGCTTTCTCCTGTATGTTTTAAAAGCAGTTAAAATGCTAGCATTTTATTTAATTAGAAACTACTACCTTTTAAACTTACTGTTTAAAATTTGTCTTTTGAACCAGTGAGGCCAAATGACATTAAACAGGCTTTATAGCAAATTTCAAAAAAGTAATCATTCTGGTTTTCAGCTGCAGATTGCAGTATAGGCCAGGGCAGCTCAAACACCCCATTTGAGTCTCCTCTTCTACCAGAGGCTGATTAAGATTAGAGTCAAGTCTAGAACATCCAACTGGCATCATGAACACTCAGACATGACCTGGAGATCTAAACCCACACAAAGAGCCAAAAAGGATGAGAACACATGGTATGCATGCAGAGGTCTGAGTTACGTAGGGCTCTCAAGCCAAATACATCACAGATATATTGCTGTATCTGTGTTGTCTGTTCTTTTTTTCTCCAGGCACTTCTGGTCAAGAAGTTTTCCTGAAAATATCTTTATTAGATGAAAATTCTAATTACCATCACCACAAATTTATCCCCAGTGACTGAGAGGCTAAGAACTTTCTATCTTAGCCCTTCCAGATTAGTATTTAACTCATCTGTCTGCTGTAAGACAGAATATGAAGCTTGTTCCTGGACAAAACAAGAAATTGATGCTTCATATCAGTCAACTGGCAGTTGTATGATTCTCTTTCAGTGACTTTAAAATAGCTCTCTTTATAGCACAATTTATTTTAACTGAGAACAGAAAATATTCATAATTACACATTTTAATACTGTGTATTGATTCCTAATACCTGTTTTCTATTATTTGCATGCAGAACTTGATTATTACATAAAATACTGCTGCTTTTTTTTCCTTTGGCTTTCTTGACACTGCAAATTAGAGATAACTGCTGTGCACAGGTAGAAATAACTGGCAAAAATACCTTTTCTAGTAGTCAGATGCAATACCATTATTAATGTAACTGGGACACTGCAGACTGGTCTGCACATCTTCCTATATGAAACTGGCAAATAAGATTGCCCTGCCTGAGCTAGTTCATTTTAAAGAAATTTAGAATAACTATTTGCATGGAAATGACACTTTTGACTGAAGTAAACAGAGATATTTTCATAAATATATTATGTTCAGGCTTAGGCTCTGCCTAAGTAAACCTAATAGAAGAGCCTGATTATGTGCAGGGAGCACAAGAGCATAGTGAAGCCTCTTTGGGTTGTGCAGAAGAACAGCAACAGATTACTGTAGATAGGAAAAGCAAACTCTAATCCATGTAGTTTTGGATTGGGTCCAGAGTATGATGCAAAAGTAATGAAAATTTTGATAGCTCAGTTAATTATTCTTGGCCTTACCTTCCTTTCATTATCAGTAATTTTAATTTTTAGTGACTCACAAGAAGTTATGCCAATATAATAGGTTCTGCTTTTCTCTAAACTTAATGTTATGAAAAATTTACCATTGTTTAAAAATGTGCCCTTTAGGAGTAATTTTTACAACATAATTATGAATATGATGTTTATGAAACTATTCCATTACACCAATTTTTCTCAACAGAATTGTCGATGGGATTGAGGATGGAAACCACAATGAAGAAAGCCAAACCTTTGACTTCAGCTCTGATCAGCTCAGGCCTGAATCCAGGTTATCTCCTACAACTGGAGGTGAGTGTTGCCTGGGAAAATCACTTTTTAGAGAAGAGAGTTTTCATAACTGCTTTTTGTTCCCCTTTATTTCTTTGATCCTCACTAGTGGCATAAATAGATCAAACATATTTGTATTCTCAGTACCATTTCAGTGCTACAATTGTAAAAATATACAATAAGGTCCCAAAGATCATTTGTTGTTTTCCTGCTAAGAGACAGTTATGATAAAACAGTTTATGGAGGGAACTGGTTTTTCTTGCATTATGCTTTACCAGAAGAATTGTAGAATCTGCCTCACACTCCCAAACCTTTGGCCATGGAAGGTTCTAAACACAAGGACAAAATTAAACATAAACAAAACATAAAAACATTCTCATACCAAACTGAAAGAAAAATAGAAGCCATAAAACAAGAAAAAAAACAATAACAAAACCACAAAAAAACCCAAACGAAAAACCAAACACTCAGTTCATTAAGACCCATAGGTAAACCTGGCTCTTAACATTTTTAAAGATATGTAGGAAAGTGAAAGGATATGGAAGTATATAGATTTTTTAAAAGAGTGAAAACTTTGAATAACAAGGGATTTTAGGAAGGCCTTAAATGGCCTACACCCTGAAAAGGTTGAAGTAGCACCACAAAGTACTGGAACTTGTCCAAGATGGGGGGAAAAAAGATTAAAAGAGGAGTTTCCAACATCCCTTCTTTTATAAATAAACAGCCCCCACATAGCTAAGTACCTTTATCATGGGGGCAACTAGCACATATATTGTTTCTCTTAAAGCCAAACAGGAAAATAATAATTAAATTTCAGTCGTATTTATGATTTTTAAAAAGTGTCAATCTGCCATGTGTATGCACCAGGGTTGTTATTTTTATTCCTTTCAGGTCCAGAGTGATGAGAGCAGTATGGTTTTTATTAATTGCACTTCTCTCAAACATCATACCATGAACATTAAACACATGGTTTAATTTTCACTCTAGTCAACTGGAAAACAGGTTTGAATTTAAAGCATTGGTTAAGTGCAAGAATAGTATTATCATTTCCAAATGATTATACTCTTCTCATTTACATGAATTTGAATTATTTTCAGAGGCTGAAATTGGTGCTGCTGTGCTCGTTATCAAAGCAGAAGAGACCAAACAGCAGATCAGCAGGCTTAATAATGAGGTAACAAGATTTTGTGGGGGTTGAAGGATATTAACAATGATTCAAGGAATGCTGGAGAAAACTCACAAAACTCAGGAACATGATAAATGTGTTATAAATGAGTTTACACAACGGGATGAGGTTCCTACATGTAGGGCAGTCTGGGGCTTTTAACTCATTCTCAGATTAATTTTCTACATGAAACCCACATAAAAGTTTGTGTCACATGCTAGAGCTAAAACCAAAGGAAGGTTAGTGTATCTGATTTTCTTAGGTTTTAGTCTCTTCTGGGTATGCCTCTAATTGTCTGATTCCTCTCATTATTTCCCCAAGTTCTTTCTCCCAAATTTTCTTGTCTTGATGCATGTTGTGCTTTTAGAGAATTTCCTTGAAAGAAATGCAAATCTATTAATGTTTAAATTCACATAAAATTATTCAAATCACTTTACCTGTGTTCTACTTAGAATGAAAGAGAACATCATCCCTTCCTGCTCAAGCAATATGACCTGAGGAATGCAGAGCCAAAAGTGTTCAGTGGTGCCTTCTATCCCTCCCTTTTAATAACTTCAAACCTGTAATCAACTATCAATCCAACACCAAGGAGATGTTCTGTGGCTAAACTCTTTCATTTATGCCACCCTGGCAATACTTTAGCTAACAATATTAAAACATCAGAACTAACTTCACAGTTGTACTGCAAGATCAAAATCTGTTCCCAACCTACTCTGTCTTTCAATGTGAAAAGATTAGAGACAATTCCTTATACTTCCACATGAGGAAACATTTACATAAATCCCACCACACAGTTTCACATTTTCCCTGAGCTCTTTGGTAACCAGAAATGTCAAGTTTTATTTTTCCTTCTTTCTTGTGTACATTTAATCTAGTTATTTTATTTCCCACTTTAAAAGTATTGAGCTTTCATTGTGAGTCAGTTTAACTTGGTTAGATAACAAATATCCTAAGCTAAGACTTCATGCATGGTTATTTAGTTACCATGAATGCATCATCTCATTTGTATGTCAAATTATAGAGTTCAGACAAAAGTCTCATGACCCATTAACTCTGGGTCATGAAAAACTATGTTTTTTATAGGACTTGGTCAAGGAACTAAAAAAAAATCTTCAAGATTTTTCACTGACACCACCACCATCATGAAAGAAAATTATGTTTCCTATGTAATGCTTTTGAAACACACAAGTCATATTGATTCATCCCCTTTGCGGACAGTAATTTTTAAAATAGGAGGATGTATTATGTGGCTATCCACAAGAGGCAATTGGAAAATATGTCATGGTGACAGATGTTCCAAGGCAGGCATCTTGTGGATTAAACAAACATTTCAACTGGAACAATTCTGGGCTTCTCATTGCTTTTCTGGTGAAAAGTAATAAATAAATAAATCTTGGAGCAGGGCAATATGTTAACAAAAAAAAAAAAAAAAGAAAAAAACCCTCCACATATTCAAGGTCATTTCTCTCCACAGACAATTTTAATTTTGCCATAATAATACTATCTGAACAAAATGTTACTCAACTTGTTTGTTCACATTAACATAACACAGGCAATAGGACTAGATTTAGATTTCATAGGTAATGTTGTGGGCTCAAATCCCAGAGATGGATGGGTATCCTCCAAGTCCTCCCATAGATCAAAATTTACATTGGAAAAACTGCATAACTCAAAGGTTGCTTAATTACATATTCTACAAGTACTCAAACATGCCCCAGCTGGAATTTCTGAAATCATATTATGGAGTTGGTGCTTACCCAAATGAGCCTCTGGGTAGCCCTGTTGATCCACAGTAGCTGCTGCTTGGGGCTTTTGTTGTTGTATTAAGCACAGAATATTTGTAGATCCAGTGCTTTCATCACTCCATGATTTGATGATGACCAGCATTGGGAACTTATCACTGATGCTGCAGCAGACTCCTAGCAGTAGCTAAAATACCAGCTGAGTCAGAAACAGAGTTCTCTATTAAAGACATGCAGTCTCTTCCTGCTAAAGAAAATATGAGAAAACAGGTCACAAGTAGCCATCAGCAGTAAACATTCTCATTAATACATTTTCCAGTGGAGATCAGTAATCAGTCAACAAATGTAAAAATATCTGCTTCTATGAAAGCAATTGCATTACAAGCATTCACTAGTTAACTTAGAAACATTTCAGCTGTTCATGGGAAGAAAAAAGACGTGTCTTTCCATTCTGGCTTTCAATACAGTCTCTTGTTAGCAAAGCAAAATGTTACCCCAGAAAAAAAAATCTACAACGTTAGCTATATCTAGTTGAGAAATAAAACTGAGCTCTTGGCAGTATTTTAGGTATATGGCATTCATTACATAATCCAAAGGCCATTTCATTTACCTAAGAGAGTAACAGAAGTCAGTGCATTAGTTTCACTTCTCAGATTTGTTAACTTTAGTAGTAATGGATGCACAAACTTCCTCTAGGGAGTGTAGTCAGCTCCAGAGTCAGCACAGTGGATGTGAGACAAACTTGAACACACTCCTAATTTCTGTTGCACAGCTCCATGGGTTGCCTGCTCAGCCAGTTAGCCACCCTCTTCACTTCCTCACCTAACTTCACTGCTTATTGAGCCTGAATGAGATTCAAGCTGGTACAAGAATTTCCTTCCAGTCCAGTACTGCAAGGGAGAGTGGAATAGGACTACTTTCTCTTCTTCTATGTTTGTCCTGTCTACTTAGAATAAATAATCACTGAATAAAGCAGGCATGATATTCATTATAGTTAGTAACTTCAGTTTATGCAGGTGAGAGCTAAGGTTCAGGTTCTTGTTCTGGTAAAAACAGACTTATTTAAGCAATAGTTTCAAAATTAGGTCACTGAATATCTATCAGCATTATGTATTTGCTGAGCTGGGGAAAGCTTGATTCAAAGACTTGCTTTAAACTAGGCAGAGCAAGAATTCAGGAAGAGTATTCTGCCTTACAAGTCTGTGTCTTTCCTTTGCAGAGATCTGTACACCTGACCTGGTCTTTCCAAGGCATTTGTCTGCAAAGCCTGATCAAATAAGTGCATCTGAACACTGAGCATATTTTCAGAGGCACCATTTACATGATGCAATCATAGATAACTACTAAGGAGCCCACAAATTAAAAGTATGAAACCACTAAGCAGATTTTCTGAGGTATACAGACAGCCAAGATGTCTAGGTCAAAGCACCTGCCTATCACTGTCCCATTACCTGTATCCTATTAGGCTTTTAAATCTCCATCATTTGAATGCCACTGCATGAAAAGAGCAGAGAAATACTTTTACTTTGATTCAGTTTGAAAAACCCAAACCTGAATTATTTCAAACAGACCAGTTAAAATAAGAAAAAACCCGACATTTAGTCATATTTTCCCCCTAACTACATGTACACATTCTCCATTCAAAAACATGAGTATTTTGAGCTCATATAAAAAGGCCATCTCACGCAGTGCATGAAGACAAACTCAGATTGCTTTGTCATGTCCCCTGGTTTCCTCATATGCAACCCAGCTCCAGAGCAGCCTCCCTCAGCTTCAGAAATGTGGGGGCTGATTCCATGCTTTGCCACATTGGTAGATCCCACAATTACAGTACTAAAACAGTATAATGAACACAGTACTCACATTTCTCCCATTCAACTGAAAAACAAACAAACATGAGGAAATATGAATAGGGTCAGGTTTTCAGCTAGATAATTGCCTTCTATTTAGCTCCACATTGGAGCACTTAGTGGAAATTCAGCTATTTTTAATTTTGGGTTTTTTAAATGCAAGTACTTAAAATACTCTAAGCATCTGGCACTTATGCAGAACAGAGAAAATATATTCACAGGGATATTTAACTTTCATCTAACAAAAGGAACAATCCTAAACGAATATGTTTATTTTTCAAATCATAAATTTTATACATATATTATTTTAAATGTATTTCAAATCCAGCTGCCAAAAATCAATCCCATTCCCCTCTCAGTACAGAAAAAACCCAATTTTAATATTAAAAATATATGCAAATTATAATCAAGGCCACTAAAAAAAAATTGGTGAAGCCAACCAGGCTTTCAGTTTTACATAGGGGATATACTGTTAAAGTTCAATTTGCAACTTGAGAGTTCGTATAATGAACCTACTTGACTTAGAATAATTAAATAAATGTTCTTCTTAACAAGTTCATAACTATATATTGCACGAGAGAAATTACTTTGCAGCAAGTGTATCCCAGTGATTTGGATGGTAAATCATCTTTCAGTTGAGAAAAATGTGGCCAAAAAGTGAACCAATGACATTTATAGATGATGAAAACTATCAAAACTAATCTATCCATTTTGGATTTTAGCCATGTAAATTTCACATTAAAGCCAAGACATAAAACCAAGTATTATTTGTATGAAGAAATAAAAGCTTTCTAAACAATACATGCAGAGCGAACGCACTTTGCCTACTGAGATTTTAAAAAATATATCTTATCTTTTAGCACTGACATTCATGTTTCCAAAGAACTTCTAACTTGTTGTTTTGTCTCTGCACTCTCATACTTTGATAGCTGTAGAGAAGCCTTTCCTAACATTTTTCCTTCTTTTAATGTTAGTTTAATGGGTATTGGTGATGTTGGTAACAAAAATAGTTGATGCTCTAAAGCTTAGATTATATTTTTTTTAAGCAGAACACACTGCATATACACAGCATAAGTCCCATATTCTGTGGTGTGTCCTTTGCACTCAGGTAGAAAGGCATCTGAGACAAAGGAATTAACCAAGCCATGCAGTATACAAATCAACTGGACAGCAAAAGCTGACTTCAAATTTGAATTAAAAATATTATTACCATGACAGATGATAACGATTGTCCAGTTAAGCTCTAAGAGGCATTTCAAAATGGTCCTGTATTCATAAGATCTATTTTCCCAACATCTAAATGTCAATGCCTGTGGGTATGCAAGGTCATAAGTTCACTGCTTTTTCATTTTTGCCTAGAAGATCATAAGAAAAAGCTGATTGGTGTTCTCCTTCTAAAGTCAATTTATTCTGGAAACATCCTATTCCAGTAGATCTCACCAAACAAAATCCCTTTTGACTTTCTTTGCCCATTACATTTATTAAAAACTCTTCACTGGTATAATTTTCTTTTGAATTGTCTTTGGTTACATCTTTGAAGTCACTGACAAAGTATGCAATCTCAAGCAGCCTTAGTAATTCCTTGTCAAGAAAACCCCCTTCTAGAGTTCAATTAAAGGAAATAACGCTGTTTATATATCCTGGGAGCATGATTAATGCCCACAAAGTGTCATTCAGAACTCCATAGATATTTTTCTATAATACTCTGCATAGGCAGAGTATTATATTCATGCCTCTGACATTTTCTTTTCAGATATAATGTTTAACATTTATCTTTCTTGAATTTCATATTACTGATATTTAAAATTGAACATGAATTCCATTTAGACATTAAAAATAAACATTAAATAAAAACAGATCAGGATAGGGTGCTAAAAAGAATGTCTTAAAATGTCCATGGATGATAGCAAACCATTGGTCATAAATCATTTCAATCATGTAAGAATCCAGCTTTTGGTGATTATGTCCCCTTCACATTTTCTTGTAGTTCTAGAAGAATGTCAGGCAGACAGTAACATCTTAGAAGTCTTTTCACAAGGTGTGTATCACATCTAAATTTTCTTCTTGTATTTTAAAACAGCTTTTCAGTTGAAGAAGAGAATTATAGTTTTGCCATGGTTTATTCTTAAGAAATGTAATGTTGCCTGCTCTCTTTTAACTATTCCTTTAGATGTTTATAGAAAGTGTCTGCTGAATATTTTTGCCCAACATCATATATACTATCTCAGGCTTCCCTTCATCAGTACATGCTTCTCCTCCCTCAGCCACCTGGGATTTCCACAATTCTCCATTTTCTCTCAATCAACAGCTTGTCAGTCAGTTTGTCCTCAGTAGTTTATTAATTCCTTGAAGCAGTAATTTCCAAATATGATTTTCTTATTGTTACCATTATGCTGACGCCGTTCTGATTCTTTGCCAACCCGAAGGCAGAGTCCACAACCAACAACCATGGAATCATGAAATGGTTTGGGTTGGAAGGGTCCTTAAAGATATCCAGCTCCAACCCCCCTGCCATGTACAGGGAGACCTTCCACTATACCAGATTGCTCAGAGCCTCATTCAACCTGGCCTGGAACACCCCGAGGGATGGGGCACCCACATCTTCCCTGTGTAATCTGTTCCAGTGCCTCACCACACTCACTGTAAAGAATTTCTTCCTAATATTTAAACAAAACCTACTGTCTTTCAGTTTGAAGCCATTCCCCCTTATCCTGTCACTACATGGTCTTGTAAATGATCTCTCTCCATCTTTCTTGTAGCTTCCCTTCAGGTACTGGAAAGCTTCAATTAGGTTATTTCAAAACCTTATCTTTCCCAGGCTGAAAAGTCCCAATTCTCTTAGCCTTTCCTTGTAGGACAGGTGCTCCATACTTCAAATCAACTTTCCTCTCATACCCCTCTGCCTCCCCTCTTCTTCCTGCCAGACTCACTCTCGGTGAAGAGCCAAAAATTATTATTAAAACTGCAATTTGGGAAACCCCTTTTCTAGACTGAATTTCATAGGATCCCTGTTACCTTGAATATATTTAAATAATCCGGTCCTTTATACTTCTTTCATTTATCCTTACGTGTTTAATAGCAATAATCTTGGTGTCCTAATTTACCCAGACAAACTGGGCACTGGAACTACCAAAGAGCTGGCTAGAGAGTCAGCAGACCAATGACCAAATTTCCTACTCCTACACAGTAAAGCTAATTGCACAACCTTCCAGACTCCTGGATTTATTTCACTAAAACTGAATCATTATATCATTGCACAAATCCTGTAGATTTAATCTGAACTCAGATTAGCTGCACTGGATTTTTTTCTTCCTTCTCCAGCTAGCTTTGTTTCTAAAGCCATTAAATCAGAAACGTCTGTCACCATAATACCAATGGCCACAAAGCTGCTGATGGATGATCAGTGAAGAGTCTGTCCCCACTCGATTCTTGTTTCATTCATTCATTCAACAACACAGTCATAAAAAACAGAATACCAGTACCAGTAGTCAATCTGAGCCTTCAAAACCAACTCATTCTGGTTGAAAATTTCCCTGACTAAATGAAAAACCAGAATAGAAGAAACAATGAAAGACCAAGCAAGGGAATAGAGAAGCTGCCATATGCAGTGCAAGCCAGACAGCTCCTCCACTTTGCCAAAATGCAGCTTCCATTTCTCAAGAAATCAATATTCATCTTCACTTCTTTGGACGTTCAGAAAGAGTCACAGTGGGAAGATATCTGGGTCTGAAGTTTGAATTTCAAGAGGGAGTAAACACAGAGAGAGAAAAATATGTACAAAACAGAATCAACCTCTAATCAGAAAAACATCTTGTTTCAGATTTGTCCAGGAATAGTGATGAAATCTAGGCATTCCAGTAGTAAATTTTTCTTTAAAATGTTATATATTGGAATATATTATGGAAAAACAAAGAAATCTGTTTAGTTATTTAAACAAAGCAATATGCATCATCATCATCATCATCCTACATCACACCATTCCTACCTAATTAAATGGAATAAAATACTCAAACTGCTCAACAGTTTAATACTGGTAGTAAAGAAAAATACTCTTTCTTCTGAAACCGTCAAAGTAATTTGAAAATACAAAATATATCTACAAAAAATTTATTTTAACCTCACTTTTGAATATATTCTTTCCTGATAATATAATCTACTAAAATAGGCACCAGCACACTGCTTTCAACCAGTTTGAGAAGCACCTCTTGCTACTTGAAGCTAAATCTGTATAAAACCCAGTTTCTACATCCAGAAACATTGCAGTATCTTTTTCACGTCCTAGGAAGTGTTAAGGCAGGATTTCAAGTATATTTGGGATCTCAGAGATCATTTTAGAGCTGTCTGCCTAGCACAGCAGGAACCATTTGTACCAGTAGCTGTTTCGCCTAGCAATAATCAGTGAGCTCCTGAAAAGAGTGCAGCCTTACAGCATGCCAGGAATTAGCCCTTTTTCCTCAGGAGGAAACTGTACTGCTTGCAATTTCTCTTTCATAGACTAAAAATTCCTTTGGCTTTTAATCCCTGTCCTTTTGCGCTGTCTCAAGCACTGTGAAATTGTTAAGAGTACTGAGACCATTTTTCCCCCTTTCTACCTTTTTATTTGCATCTGCTCAGGGATCTCTGCAGGGTATAAAAATAATAGCATAAACAGTGTAACATTGGTAGGAACACTAATAGTATATTATACATGTATAGAACTATAATAATATAGATGATACTTAATAGTGATATAGATACTTGTGGTTTAATCTTGTAATTGTAAAATCCTGAAAGCTACATATTATTTTGTGTATGTGACATCCAGAATAGATCCAAACAGATCTTACTAACTGGTAGTGATGAATTAAGTTTGGCATAATTACTCTGACTATCATGCTACTGGAAACTATTAAAGCCTACTTTATAGGGGTTTATCAGGTAAATTCCTATGTTGGTGCCAAGAACAAGTTGATGAGAAGACACCACTCTATGAGCTAGCTGATCTATCACAAATAGAGTATCTGGGCACTAGGGCAAGCTGTAATGAACAGAAATTCAGGGCTGTCACAAGTGCTGATGCTGGGATTGATTTTTGCTGTATTTTCTTAATGAATTGGCAAAAGAAACATGGTAAATTATGATTAAACTTCTAAAAAGCTCATAAACTATGAGAAATGGAGAACAAAAACATGGATCAAATCAAACAAGATATTTTTAAATTGCAGATATTTTCACACAGCATTCATAGTTTAGGTAACGTACATACTCATAAGGTTGTGTCAATATTTCCTTTTGCACACCTGCAGAAAGCCCTGAAAAAATGATGCAAGCTGGGAAATTATACATAGAAAATCTTTGCTGTATCCACTAGGTGTAGGGGCCAGTGATGATCCTAAAAATAATTGATGACCACTGAATCTAGATAGCCATGAATTTGTTTGTCTGTCTTCCTCCATTCTTCCCAAAAAAATCTTTTGGAGGTTTTGCAATATCATCTCCCAGGGTCCAAGAGAATATAGGCGTTCTTGTGAAGCTGATTTGTACAGAAATCTCACTGTGTTTTCCTACAGTCAAAAACCTTCACTGGCTGCTCTGACTCCCATAGGAAGCCTGTTCACAAAACACTTTGGCAACATATTTTAATTTCTCACATTAACTGAAGTTATCAAGCATTCAAGGCTTAATCTCTGCTGGCAGAAGAGGATGTCATGGTATTTTCAATCTACCGTGACTCAATTAGACAACACAGCAGAAAGAAAGAGAAGTGCAGAGAGAGAGATCCTGTCACCTGCTACTCAAGAGTCTCCTCCCTTTAAGGATTTTCTCTCCAGAGGCAGTGTAATCATTACAAAACTATTAAACCATGTGTTGGGTTTAACCTCTAAGCTCAGAGGAAAAGAAATAGATCTATAGGAGCTATATTGGAGCTTCCTACTTTCTTCTCCAAATTTCTTTATAATTATTGTGCCTGTAGTAATACAATCAAACTCAGCCTGAGATGTATTTCCAGCAGATTTCTTCAGAACTATCCTGCCAGAACAATGAAAATTGGTCTGTGTAGGTCATCTAATCAGTTGTGTTTTTACTTGAGGTCAAAGAAAGTCTCCCTGCATTAGCTTTTTTGCTTTTTGACATGTGGCTTGAAGGTGAATGTGCAGTCATGTCTTTTTTTCAACAGAGTAGTATCAGTATGAGAAACTCTATTTTAATGATAATGACGGTGCTTGGACCTAAAATAGATTGATAGCTATCATGGAGAAAAAATTAATTTCTACCCTTTGAAATAATGAGTGGGTTACTTTTACGTTTGAGCTAGACTTTTCACTGCCCAGAACATCCTAATAAAGGCCAAAAAATATCCCTGTTAATGTTGAAATGCCAGTCAACTTTAAAACACAAATTCAGAACTTGCCAATCTGATCCCCACCCAAAGCAGCAGTGTTGAGGAAAGACTTCATGTACCTTATGAAACCAAATGGATGCTATCAGTAATTTCAGCATTTAAGAAAAAAGATCTAATAAAAAATCCGATTCTTTTTCACACACACCAGAGAAATCTGTGCAATGGATTACTGTCTGTTATAGGTAGTATCTTGCAAGCATACACAAAAGTGCATGGAAACAAACTGTTTCAAAATCTTCTATATTTTTTAAATAATTAAAGCTAGCAAGTGGGTTTTAGAGTTTCCAATTTTTCTCCCTTTTTTCTGTTTTTAGTAGTAGTCCACAAGATTTTCATATAACTACTATTTTATTCATATAACTACTATCCAACAACAGAGTATGGATTTCTTTTATTTTACTATGAAGACAGCAGTATACTTCACATGTATTCTAAACAAGATTTCACAAGCCCTCATTTTTATGTAATTCATCAGCATGAAATTGTTTAATAAAGTTTTATGGTTTGAAATATTTAACAATTGATCAAGAAAATATTGATGTCATACTGCACCTGGAAATCATCTCAGTTCTGACCCTATGACCATTTTTTATATTTCATTTGAAATCAGATGGACTAAAGTAGTTGGAAGGACTATTTCCCACACATAGGGTAGCAGAGAATATTTCTTTAGCATAGAGCCACTGCGCCAAAAATCAGTGTTGCTATTACTAGAAAGAAAAGAGGGGTGTATGTGCATACTTTAGGCATGGTGCATGAATAAACACTGTGATATTTTGCCCTTTCATTACAGATGACAACTTTAAGCCAAGAAGTGTCACAATTACGTAAGGATATGAAGAATGTGTTGCACCTTCTGGAAAACCTGCTCACGTCCCAGAAGCCTCCAGGATTCTGTGCTGTGCACAGCATATCTCGAAGTCCCACAATGGATAGTCTGCAGTCAAGAGTGGCTTGGGCTGCACACCAACCTTGCTCACACATGCAAGCTGGGAACTTCACTTGCACCAAAGCACAACTTTGTCGTGGAAACACACTCTGTGACATTTTGAATACAGATCTGTCTTCTGTAGGCAGTAGTCCCCAAAGGACTGAACCCAACCTGCAAAACTCTATGGATGGTGAATTTTATTATACAGCAGGCCTTCAAAATTCCCCTTCCCAGTATCAGGTAATTCAGAAAGACAATCTGCAATTTTTAAGATGCACTTCTCCCCATTCAGACACTACCCTGACTCCTCTTCAGTCTATTTCAGCCACCCTTTCTCCATCAGTATGCTCTTCATCAGAGACATCACTACACCTAGTGCTGCCCAGCAGATCAGAGGAAGGGAGCTTTAGCCAAGGAGCAATCAGCTCTCTAAGCCTTGAGAACCTGCCAGGATCGTGGGACCTGGAAGGAACAGCCGGAGTAACTTCTGCACAGACCCCAGATTTCCCAATAGACATCATGACAAGCACAAGGGATGTTAAAGATAAAGATTGCCAAGCCATAGATGTATGAGAAACAGTGAAATGGTACTCAAAGCATGTTCCACAGCTGCCAGTTTTAAATTTAGAGAGTACTGCATGACTGCTTTATTTGATCTCTGTTTTGGTGATCGTGGAGACTTACGAACATGAAAATTCAGACTTAAAGAAAGTAAGAAAAGGCAATGTTGGTTCATACTATAGGAAAAAAAAATAAATTTCTAGATTCTAGAAGCATGTTGAAAAAACATTTTGAGTACAGATATAACTTGTCTGTTTGACAGACTTTTGTGATAGTCCAAAGACCCTGGGGGTCAGAGCAGCTGGAAGTCTAGCACAAAGAACTGTCATGGGTGGCTTTTGTTCATCGAAGCAAAGGTTTTCCCTGAGTGTCTGAACTGTTGTTCCCAAACAATATCTATGGCACTGTTTGCTTCAGGTGATCGTGGGTCCTGCTGGTCTTTTTGTCAGTTCCGTGAAGGCAAAGGGACAATATTCGCTGCATGTCATCTAGACAATCAACCAAATAGAGCTGCTAGAGAGTGCTTAGTTGTTGCACGTTCTTTGTCATGTAAATGAAACCCCTTAATTTATCTAAAAATACTATTTTTATATACTTGGTATGAAACATGTACCTAAAAACTATTTAAAATATTTATAAAGAGAATAAGAGTTTGGTTTCATTTTGGTAAAAGCTTGCAGTTTTAACAAGAAATGCACTACCATCATGTATTAGATCAAATACTATTTATTGTTAAGATGTCATGTAGTTTACAAATGGCTTCCCTTTTATGTGCATGCAATTTGCAATGAATGTACTCATTCTGGTGGAATACAAATAAATTAAGGTATTATTTTATTTAAAAAAAATAAAAGACCTGGAATGGTGTATCCTATAATAAGGTATCACTGCTTAAAATGTGAGTTGTTATGCTGATAACATTACATACTCTTGGTTTGTGTCTTAGTACTGCATTGTCTTTTGTAAGACCAAATCAACATTTAAAAATACATTCCTGTTTAGGGGCTTTATATTAGGCTAAGAAAATTAAAAGGGATGAAAACCAATGAGCAAACTGAGGAACGTTAAAGGAGAAAATTACGATTTTAATAAGTCCAAGTAAGTCCAAATCAAAGAAATAAGATTAAAACAGTTATTTATTAACTGATCTTTTCAATTCATCTCTAAAAACTAGCCTTGATTTTTAGTAAGAATTTTTTTTAAAAGAGATTCTCTAAGTTTGGCAAATTATTTAATCCAGAAACATATCTCTACAGTGCAACCAAAGCTACAGATTTGCACTGGAATTTTGGTTTTTATATATAAAGATGGACAGTGTCTATCATATTTACATATCCTTTAGTAAGCTTTCTAAAAAAAAAAAAAAAAAAACCAAACCTGCTTACAAGCCAAAATAAATATCCTAAATAGATAAGTAAACTGAATTACATTTAATAATTAATGCAAACTGGTGGTTATCAAATTTAAAGTTTTACAGAGCACAGATGTAACTGGTTTAACTTCCTTAACAGGTTGTTTTGGTGGGTTTTTTTTTATGAAAACCTCAAAGACTTTAACATTTGGCTGTGTGTGGGAGCACAAACCCCAGCTAATATTCTGTGCCCAACTTACAGCCATTCTCCTACTGGTACAAATTAGGGATGAAGTGTCATCTCCCATTTTGGGCTGCCTGAATTTTGCCAGTGTGTTTATATCTCAAAGTGAGTGTTCGTATGCAGAGTTTCTTACTTTCCCTCTATTCCATTTTTTACTTAGTTTAAGGTTAAATAGAGAAGTGATGATTAAATAAAGAATATCCCAGGAATTTTAAAAAATAATAAAATAATAAGAGGTAGTAGTAGATATGGTAGCAAGTACAAGTCTATGGTATTTCTGCAAACAGCCCTGGCTCACCTTTAGCCATCTACTGTCACCCACCCCACTTGAGCACTGGGCAGGAGGCTGGGGGAGGCTGCCTGTTCCCCACTGCCAGGCAGGAGCCCCACCTCACCTCAGCACCCTGTAGCCACAGTCCTCTCCTGTCCTCACCACAGGGCACAGCTCCTTGGGATGCACAGGCACATGCTGCACAGCTGTCCACAATCCTGATTCCTCAGCCTCCCATGTTCCTGTTATTGACTGAGAATGCACCAACACACCATGCCTAGTTCCCAATATCATTTAACAATTTCCATTACACATATAAATTGAGGGAAGCATTTGCTTTCTCATTTTATGACATATAAACCATTATGTATATGCATTAAGATTTTGGCATTGATTTTATTTTCCAGTGTAAACACTGGTGTCATGAGACTAAAGCCAGATGTTTAGTCCTGGAGTTTTTGTGTCAGTTTTGTATGAAAGTTTAAAAAGGCTAGTGGGAACACAAAAAACCTCTTTGCATACACAGCCCTAGCTTTACTGTTGTATATTTAATTCTCAAATTAATAAAAGTGCATGTGCAGTAATTATGAAGAAAGAGCATCAGATATCTGTCCTAAGTTGTTCCTTGTTTCTGCAACTGTCAAACACATCCCAAACAAAGCTGGCAAGCATTGTAACATTTTTATTGGCCATGGTTTCAAGGAACACGCCTGAATTGCAGAGATTCTGTAAGATGGGCATCACACAGGTGAGTGTACTGCCTTCCAGGGAGAAAAGCTCAAGGAACTTCAGACAAGGCAAGAGTTCATTCCAGATGTTTTGATTTAACCCCAGCCATGTTAGCCCATGCAGTCACTCACTCATTTCCTTCCTGTCAGAATAAGCGACAAAATTGAAAAAGTAAAAGCCAGAAAACTCATGGGTTGAGATAAAGATGGTTTAACAGGGAAAGCAAAAGTTGTGTATGCAAAGCAAAGCAAGGAATGAATTCTGTGCTTCCCGTTGGCAGCAGGTGTTCAGCCATCTCCAGGAGAGCAGGACTCAGTCATGCGTGACTGTGACTTGGGAAGACAAATGTCATCACTCCAAATGTCCCTCCCTGCCTTCTCCTTCCTCCAGCTTTAATATGCTCAGCATGGCACCATCTGGTATGGAATGTCCTTTGGGTAAGTTGGGGTCAGCTGTCCTGGCTGTGTCCCCTCCAACTTCCTGAGCACCCCCAGCCCCCTCGCTGGTGGGTGAGGAACAGAAAAGGCCTTGGCTGTGTGTAAGCCTTGCTCAGCAGTAACAAAAACTCTTTCATCACCCTGTTTCAGCACAAATTCAAACCACAGCCCCATACCAGCTGCTGTGAAGAGCTGGTATGAAGAGCTGTGTGAAGCAAATTAAAAATCCCAGCACACCTGGCCAAAATCAAGTAAGGAAGGTCTTGAAGGGTTGTACTATTTCAAACTCCAAACTGACATCATCATAGTATGAAAGTCCCAGGAAAAGCATTCCTCAAGCAGCTTTTGTGGGAATAATTTGCAACCAGTGCAAAAATTTCAATTTTGAAGGTGAAATGACAATTCACAGGGAAAAATATGAAGGCACATACTTTTGGAATGGAACAGTATCCAAGCAGGATTACCATGGACATAATAATTCCACACATAGAGTGTCCATTGAGGATATCTGGGATTAAAGCAACAACCACTGTAATATTTACATGTTACCTTCGAAACACTCTCACTGTGAAAATCAATGCAAGCATCCAACACCTTAATATCCAACCACGCAGTTCAGACAATTGAATTTATTCTTTTTCACACTAAGCTTTACCCAAAAAAAAAATGGTTTTTTTGTTATGGATTGCTCTTCTCATTTAATTCTGCATCAGTTTACTTCCTAAATTTGCTACATTTTCTTCCTTTCTTGCATTTACCGTCACTGTCAGTTTCTTCTTCTGTACAGTAACTGTATTTTTTCCCTCTCTATTTATTTCCCTGGTTTTTTTCTCACTTACTAAATCTTATATTCTCTCTCTAACTTCATCAAACTCAATCATGACTTTCGTTTCCTGGCAATTTTTCTCTTAAGAATCATCCTAAGTCTACCACTAATAAACTAAATAGTTGCTGAACTCAGTCATGCAATAGGACACCATATTTGGTCTCTGTCAAGACTCAGGCAGTAAACCACTGGACTCTAACCAAAATCCCCTTCTCTGTTATATTCTCACAATGTTGCAGTTGCTTTCACTGAGAACGGGAAAAAGAATGGAAAACATGAAAAAGATGCACTGGAAAACAAGCAAAAATACCAAAAGTAGGAAATTTGTCTTCTGCTTCAGACACATCATTAAAGATAGGTATTTGTCTTGTGCCCATGTTACTTACTGGATTCAATTTAAGAAACACAAATTCTTATCACAAATACTTACCATTTTTTCAGAAATGTGATAACTCTTGCTATAACCTTACTTTGACCATTGGCTGACTGTCTACCACAAATAACTTACTCTAATTAGTCCATCTGCTAACCGCACATGAGATTTCAATACATTTCCCTTCGTGAGGCAATTTGGTAAAACACTGTGTCAATAACCTATCTGGCAGCTTGTAAAAAATCTTGTTTCACAAATGAAGTCTTGGGATGAAACAAACTGTTCTCAATATCTTTGCTTCACTCAGAAAATCAAGTAGCTTATCACAAGGAATCTAAGCTCATCTCATTCACTATCTGCAAATTGTCAAAATAGTTAAATACTAGTAAAAAATAATTCACAACAAGTTTTTTAGATAATGCCACATGCAAAATTGGTTTTACCCCTTCCAAAATGAGCATAAAATCCCATAATCATTCCCTGGACAACCACTGATCTCCTGTGTATGTTTTACAATTCTCTCCCCAGGGTCTCTTTTTTTCTCCTATCATACATTATCAGTGGCAACAACAATGACAAGAAACAGCAATTTCTGGCTTCAAAACCACAAAGAAATGCCACAGATCAGATCCTTTCATTTAGAGAAACTGGAGGATGAAAAGAAAATTTTGTTTATGTACCTTGATACTGAAATTTCCCAGTCTCTGGAAATCTCTCAAAGAAGCAAGTTAATGATGTTTAAGAGTTGAAAGACTCATGTCAATCAGAATTTGGAACCACAAAAGTTGAGCAAGAGGAAAAGCAGTACCTTCCTCTTTCAAATTGTTTTAAATTTTAAGATTTAGTATGGATCCTTACATTTGTGCCTTGATGGTGTGTTTTAAGTCAATGCATTTATTTCCAAGACAGTAACAATTGAATTTATTCTCTCTTCACAGGTCTTCTGGAACCCAGTGATTTTTTTTGCTGTAATAAATCCAAAGGTCTTATACATGACCAAGAAATGGAAAGGCAGAAAAAAAACATAGTGAAGGTCTTTATCTTCAATGACTCTAAATTTTAGAAACTATGCTTTACAATTGTAAATGGCTAGTATGTATTTAATAATAAAATAAAATATCAACAGAATTAATATGACATGAAATAAATGCTTCCACCAACAGGCTTCTGAGAAATATTTCCTCAGTTTTCAAATTTTATTATCCTAGATGCTGTGTTATCAACCTCACATAATCAAAGTTCTCTGATCGGGTCCCTAAAAGAGCTACAACTTCAAACAACTATTTGAATTCATTTTCTTTTTAAAATGCCTTTGATCTACTACATTGATTTCTCTCAAAATGTAAAGTCACACAAGAGTTAACACTATCATAAATGACAGCTGTAGAAACAGCTGCATAAACTTGCAGTTTTGCCTGTTGTCGAATATTTTCTTTGTAACTCTTGTGATGCCTCAAGATCCTTTGTGCAGAAGAATTCTAGGGTCTTAGGAAACAATGGTGGAAGTTTTAAGTAAATCAAAGAGCAGTAGAAGACTTCTCAAGGAAATGTGCAAATATAAATGTTTTTTTTTTTTTCAAATTAAAAGCCCAAAGGAGCCTTCACATGTAACATCCACACATCCTCTAGATTTTTAGGATGGTCAATGCAAATTTCCAAATGTCTAAGTGCACTTTATCTGCACTTAAATTTCACATTTCATATGCAGTGGGTAATGTTATATGTATGTATTCACCCTGTCCTGGGCTACATAGTAACTATTCTGATTCTTTTTTTCAGTATAGTCTACCTCTGACTTCTTTGTGGAATTAAACAGACTATGTTCTTCTTCTTCTAACCCCAATATAATACAAAATAACTGTAGTGACTACAAATCCACATATTTGGAGGGGTTTTGCCTTCATGAGGCGCTTTAAAGATCTTGCTTTGTGTTCAAAAAAGTCAGAGCTTCCTTCAAGAGGGAGATTAGAAAAAAACCCACGCAGTGTTGACTTCCCTATGTACAATCAAATTCCACATACCAGTTCCCTTTTGACTCTGAAGTCAGACACAGGACAAAAACAGCAGCACCCTGACACAAACTGGAATCACAAGTCTCAATAGGGTAATGTTACAGACTAATTATGCCTTTTTAAAGGCCAGCATTGTCAATCATTTACTTCCTGAGTTTTCTTACATGATTTTTTAACTTAACACATATATCCCCTACACAGAAATGATGCAGAGATACCACTCATATTCTTACTAGAAAAACGCCAACATTATTTCAGTGACCATGCAAATATCTTCTAAACAGAATTTTAAAGCCTTTAGTATGCAAATAAATGAACGGGATTCTTGCATTATATTTGTTTATAGGAAACGAAAATGATAAGCACATAATAGAAAATATTTTTCATCTCACCCACAGTAGTCTGAAATTATTTTCCAGAAGTAAATAGCAAAAGTCTCTTCTGTGCCTCTGCTTGCAATGAAATTGTGGGAGGCAAGGACATGACACAGGACAGGCAGGAACACCACCACTGACACACACTTTCTATGAATGCTGCACTATCTCATAACACCATTTAAAAATGTTACTCAGTCATGATTGTCAAGCAGCTTAAATGTGTTCAAAGACATACAATCACCTAATTTTTTCCCATACAAAATTAACAGTTTGTGTCACAGATTGTGCCACAGAATCTCAGATGAATGTATATGTAGAGCGCAAAAACAGTTACTGCCACTTGTACTACAATCACAGAGAAGGTAAAAATTCCTTATTCCCCACCATTCCAACAACACAAAAAGCTTTTTTTCAAAAGAGGAAAATTGCTGCTTGGTCTTTTGTAAAACATTATACTTGTATTGCACTTGCATGGCCAGGTTTTGGTAGCAAGGGATGGCTCCTGTGAGAAGCTGCCAGAAGCTTCCTCCACCATATCCAGCTGAGCCAATGCCAGCCAGCTCCAGGATGGACCTGCCAATGGCCAAGGCTGGGCCAACCAGAAATCGTGGGAATACCTCTGTGATAACAGATTTTAAAAGAAGGAATAAAAAAATCCTTGCATAGATGTAATTGCGGCCAAAGAAAAGCAGGGTAAGGCTATATGAGAGGAACAACTCTGCAGGCACCAAGGTCAGTGGAGGTGCTCCAGGCACCAGAGCTGAGGTTTCCCTGAAGCCTGTGGTGAAGACCATGGTGAAGCGGTGTACCCCTGCAGCCCAAGGAGGTCAACAGGGATGCAGAGATCCACCTGCAGCTAAGGGGGAGGCCCACACTGAAATACCTCCTGGCGGGGACCTGCAGACCCAAGGACAGAGGAGCCCACATTGCAGCAGGTTTCCTGGTAGGACTTGTGATGCTGTGGGGGACCCAGGTTGGACCAGCTGTGCCTGAGAGACTGCATCCTGTGGAAAAATGACCTATGTTATAGCAGGTCATGAAGAATTGTTGCTTGCAAGATGGACTCACTTTGGGAAAGTTCATGGAGAACTGTCTGCGGTAGGGAACACGCTGGAGCAGAGGAAAGATTCCTCTCCCTGAGCAACAGCAGGAACAAGTGATGAACTGATCATAACCCTGCTTCCCTGCCTCCCTGCACTGCTGAGGGGGAGGAGGTAGAGCTGGGAAAGAGGGAGGGGAGTCAGGAAGATGTTTTAAGGTCTGGTTTTGCTTCTCATTATCCTGTTCTGATTTTGCTAGTAAGAAATTCAAATAATATCCCAAAATTGAATCTCTTTTGCCCATGACAGTTCTTGCTGAGTGATCTCAGACCTTATCTCAATCCATGAGCCCTTCATTACATTTTCTCTCCCCTGTCCAGATGCAGAGTGGAGTGACAGAGAAGCTTTGGAGGATATTTGGCAGAGAGGCTCAACCCCACTAGACTTTTTGGGGCTGAAACCCAGGAACATACGGGTTTTGAGAAAAGGATGGTAACTGCGAGAGGTAAAATGAGCTCTCCCTCAGCTAGATCCAATGCAATCCTTAATACTCTCCTTCAGGACCAACTTCTCAGCAGTAACAAATATGGGGCATCCAAGGTGATAAGCTGCCTATTCCTGATGCATACCAATATGTAAATGTAACGTTCTTTCAAATGTTGGTAAGAACAGAGTTTTTGAGCAACCAGCTGTTATGAAAAGCTGGTGTCTATATAGGTACTTACTAACAGAAAAATTAAACAGGCAAATCGTAAAATCCCTCAGGGATATTTGACAATATCTTTACCAGAGCCATAGCACAGCACAGAGTTTTTTTAAGCATTGGTCACCCTTTACTTCAATAAGATGATTGTATTTGAAAATAAATGGCATCATATGGAGCTTAGTTTAGCAATTATTTCACATTGTGGTAGAAACTGGAGCACCTAAAAGAGTTCAGCGGTCTGTTGTATTCACCACAGTATATGGAGATAATACAAAGTTCAGAAAGCTTTCAAGCTAGCAAAAAAAGGAGTTGCACAAAGAGAAAGAGGAGCATGAAAAATTTATCCAAGGTCCCACAATGGCTTGCAGGGAGGCAGGATCAGAACAGCTGGTTGCCTAAGCATGGGTCCCTTTGCCCAGCCTGGAGGCAGCAGGCAGGGGTGGACTCCCTGCCTGCCCTGCTGCCCAGCAGTAGAGGAGCAGCATGAGCTGCACCAGGAAACTGAGCCCTAGGAGAGCAGAATATGTTTCCAAGCATAAATGCTAAAGGATTCCCAGGACTATGCTCTGTAAAAAATAGAGTACCTACAAACACGACATATGGGAAGGTTGTCTGTGCTGAGGGCTGTACAGCACAGCAGTTTCTGTAACTGAACTTATAAAGTTTCTGAGAGCAGGTGCTTGAATTATGCCAGCCAGTTTGATAATTAATTAGCCAATTTGTATGTGCAAGGTAGAATAAAAGGAAGTCTCTGAAGGCCTTGCGTAAGGCTTATATTGCACCTGCAATCCCAGGTTAGCAAGAGCAGCACAGCAGCCCCTTTCCTTAACCTGCCATCAGACATAAAAATCACATCTGAAAAAAAACTACCCATGAGATAAAGTTTGCCTCAGTCAAGTATTTTCAGGGGCAAGAGGGCAGACAGTGTGTTCCAGCAATATGCAGCACATCTGCTGACTCTGCATGCCCAGCTGTGCAAGCCACGCTGCTGCTACAGCCAACCTTGCAACCACAGGCAGTCCTTGAGAGGCATTTCACATCCTGTGCTTTCACTTCTACACCTTTTCCCTAGTCATTGTGCAAGCAGTAGTCAGAAGACCCCAGGCCCTATCTGACACCAGAAATAAACTATTACTTGGAAAACACTGTAATAAAAATAAACAAACTGAGGGAGAAAAAGGAAAAAATTATGTTCAGTGTTGCCTCTCAGCATAGCCTTTGTATGACTTAATATCCTTTGAAACACTCAACAAGGTAAGGAAAAAGCTGGCAGCTTTGGGAATAGGAACAGGCTCTCCTCACATCAGCAATAATTAGGTCCTTTACAGTTATTTACATCCAAAATTCAATGTTTAAAATTTGAACAAAGTCCATATTGTTAATGGAGTTGGATAATTCAGAGTTTAACTAATTTGCCAGGTGATGCTGAATAGTCCTATGTAGACACAAATCCTTGTGTGGATGAAGATGTTAAAACTGGAACCATCCTCTAAAAACATCGTTCTTTTTCTAGGAATAAAGAGTTTAGATATTTTGTTGTATCATTGATTTGAAGAAAAGCAAAGCCTCATCAGCGTTCATATCCTTAAGCAATTAGGTTCAACTAACTTCAGATTGTCATATGCATATAGTTTCAGACTTCTATTTTCCATTTAATTTAAACTCTCTACATGTGGTCAGTTGGTCCAAGGGTACCTTCTGCAATGCCCTGGTTAGAAGTCCAAAATAGACCTAGGTACAGGACCTTCCTCTTGTTTTTTTTCAGGGACCATTTGGTGATTAAATCTGCAAGCTGTTGTCTCTCCAACATGTTTTTTGCCTACCACTGTTAGTGGCATTTGTTCTCCAAACTATATTTGAGAAGTGAAAGTTTCCAACAGTGAAACAGTTCCCAGTTCTCTTTCTCTCACACAAATAACAGTACTGAACTTTCTAGACACATCCAAGTCTAGCCTAGAGAGTTTATGACAAGTTCCTAATATTCCTTGGGTCCCTTGCCAGCTCTAAGCTGAGTTCTGCAGGGTGGAAGAACATTTAAGGTTTTTTTCAGTCACAAATGCCAGTGGCAGAAATTAATCTTTTTTTTCCTTAACTACAGCTTTATTGTATTTCTTCAGCCAGGGTATGACTTTCATACAGCCTGATCTTCCCTGAGTGAACTCTTAATTCTTAACATTGATGTGAATCCATTCTCACTTTCTATTTTCCCACTATTGTTTGGTTTAAACAAAAACATGGTGACTTAGAAATAACCTTTTTCCTGTCCACAGGGAGAGCTCCTGAGCTTGTTTTATCTCGTGTAAACTCTGCCATGTGAGCAACATTGGTACAAAATAAATGGCTTAATTGCAAGATAAAAGGAATTAATTGTCCTATTCAAATTCAGCCAAATATTAAAACTGCTGATCTACACAGTGTAAATCTATTATTTTTAAATCGATGCCAAATGAACACTGGTTTTAATATTCACTGTATGCATGTTAAGTGGCTGTTACAGGCTTTATTTATGACAGAGGTGCAAGGTGGCCTGGAACAATGTACTTTGCAAATAATGACTATGAAAAGGACATGTGTTCCAGTTTGCTATTGTTCTTATTAATAAATAAAGAAACCCTCAGAGCATTGGAAGGCAGATAAAGTAGCACATAATGATTCACTGCCAGCTGGAAAACATTTAACAAGAAAAGCCTGTAAAACAACAACCAAAGACAAACTGCAAGGGAGGGGAAAGAATCACCAACACACAGGAAGGGGATTGCAAAAGCCTATAAATATGAGGTTTACCAGCAATCTGTGGCATTATCCTGAAGTTGGGATAGGTACAAGAATTGTCTGAAATAAATATGGAGCCTCAGGACTTAAGTTTTTAGTGCTGAAGTCTTCTCTTGTTAGTGTCAATAACAAAAATCAGACAAAAATTCTGATGCCCTTGTTTTTAGCTAATGACCCACAGGAAGGCAGTAACAGAAACCTAGGATATGCCTTAAGTTGTCTGGTTCTTTAGTGTACATCAGACTACAACTACTCAGAAAGACTTTTTCCCACTGTTTTCTTAATCTTAGGTTCTTGTTTTATTTTTCCACACAGGTTCTTAATTTACATTCCAGTTTGTTAGCTTATGTTTCCATAAAAGCATTTCTGTGGGTTTTCTATTTTTTTCTCTGTTTGGTTATTCCATTTTTGTACCTTCAGGGCATATTTCCCTTACATGGTGGCTGTTGCCTATAAGAAAAAAAAAAATTTACTGTATATTCTCCAGCTAATCAAAGATGGAACATTCCTATCTGTCAGGGATATCTGTTAGGCTTTATGGTTTCCATATTAAAGCTAACATAGCCTCTGCTTCAGATAATGAGAAAAATGGATATCTTCCTTCTGCTTTCTACTTGTTACTCTTTAGGGTGCAAGGCTGAACTAGCATTGGCATTGACTCAACAGCAATCATATGCAAGTCTCAAAACCACCTGAATTAGATGTCCACTCAAACTAGTGGGGCAAAAGCTGTAGACCAATAACTTAAATGTATTTTATGCTTAAATACAGCAATGTGTTTTATGTACTCATAAATTATGAAGGTCTGTCAAACATACTTGCTACACTGGGAATTTTCAGGTGAAACAAATTTAGCAGGAAAATTTAGAATCACTGAGCCTGAAATGTTTTCTAAAAATATCTAAGTTGCCACTGATGTTTAACAAACCCAAGACAGGTCCCAGACAATTAGCCTGAAAGTCTTTGGGCTTTCCAAGTCTGCTTTTCCAGGATACCCCTGCTATACATGATACCAGAGGTTTTCACCTCTGTGATACCAAATTGTGGGTGCACTGGAAATGTAGATCACATATACTAAGGAACACTAAACCCTAATTTCTAATTTCAAGGACTTTGAGAATGCAGCTTTGAAGTTTCAAAAACTATGTCATATGCACACTAGTAAATCATTGCATTTCAAATAACTACATAAGAAAAGATTTTGAAAAGCTTTTTAAAAAATCTCCTGTTTGCATCAGATATAGCTAAAACACCAGCTGCTGATATTTCTCATTGAACAGAAATTCCAGCTTTGGACCACCACATCTCGGGTATCTTGCTAAGGTATACTTAATTGATGCTGCCTCAATAAATAAGTATCCTTCTTTGTTATGTTCATTCTATCCGAACATTTCAGAAAATTATTTTGAGCTGTTATTTTTCCATTAGTAACTACTATAGGGTACTGAAAAGCCCCTGCCATCCTTGCTTGATCTATTGTGAAGAGACCATTTTCTTTCTGCCAGTGCTTTCAGCTAGCTGGGTGTGTGAAGGTCAAGGACTTGTGCATCCTCTCTGCAAGCAGAGCCAGTCTGCAAACCACAGATACCACTTTCCTATTATCTTCTGGTCCAAGCAGGAGCATGCATTTCTCATCTATTACAGGAGTCAGAAGCAGCTCATTCTCTAATCAACAACTTTTTGAGGACACCTGAAAATTTATATTAAGCCATTGTCTAGGGAGGGACATTTTTCATAGCCCTTAGATCCAGAGAGAATACTTTGCTCAGATGGTTGCCAATAAAGGCTTTATAATATGTAATCAATTTCTCTCTCCTCCACACATACCATCAGCATGCTGCCAGAAAAAGCTTTTTCACATGATTTTCTAAAACTGTTTTTAGATAAATTTCTAATACTTTATGTATTATTAACAATCTATTTTCCTTTGATAATTCCTTGCCTTTCACTTCCAAAGTGATGTACTGTAGGGATGGGAACACAGATTTCCAGCCTGCAGGTAGTTTTCTGTTTGTCTATTTATACAATACTTTTGCCATCAGGTGCAGTTCCCTGAGAAGCCTGAACTGTCACAGCAGAGTATTTGATCAGCTAAGGAAAGAATCAGATTCCACCCTGGCCAGACTCATACAACAACAATAAAAAACTTCACCTGTCTCACCTCTGTCCCTGAACTCTCTAAGGAAGCACTAAGCATCACATGGAGAAAGCAGTTACTTGAATAGCTAATAAATGTCATTATAGCTGAAAACTAAAATTGTCTGAGGTAGGCTCCACTTCAGGTAAAATCACTAAGTTACAGTTTCCAGCAAGAGAAAAAGGACTTCTAAGATTGCAGTGCTGTATCAAACATATAGCTGTGCTGTTAACACAAGTTTCTTGCTGTTTCAACCATTTCTTTCCATTCATTTTAAAACCAAGTGTAGAAAGCCTGAAAGCAGAACACTGCAGCTCTACTTAAAAGTCAACTATTTTCAAACTTCCAGTTCAGCAAAAAAATTCAAAACTAATTTGTACTTGTTCAAATGAGATAGTCCCCAACCCAGCATTTACATTATCGGTGAACTAAAAGCATGTTTCTTTTTTTTGTCTTCTATGTATTTCTGCAGCTGATGATAACTAAAATACATTTAAATTTCAAATAATTCAGGATTAGACTAAAATCTGTGTCTGGAAAGTCAAGCCAACCTAGGGGAAAAAGAAGACAAAATTCAAAGCAAAATCAAACCCAAGCAGCCCAGCTGGAGCTGAATTTTCTTCCTGCTTTCTTATTCTTCCTACCTATCTTCCCTCAGCTTCATTTCACTCCACACTCCATTTCAGAAACAAACAGTCCCCAAATTAAGCTTCCTTAAGGAAGCCCATTAACAACTGGATCAACTTCCATCAAGTTAACTCAGACTCAATGGCTCCTTTGCCCACACAGCAAATCTTGCCATTCAGATCTGAGTACTCCAGTGTCTGAGATGTAAAGGACTTTATAAACTGAGCATTCTTTGGCTATCATTTTAATTTGCTTCCTACCCAAAAGATTTTAGTGAATTGTGATAATCCTTCAAAAGCAAAATCACAGCAGTAGGTAACCAGTAATAAATCTCTAGGGAGGGGGGCACTTCTACTGCAAAGAGGAGAGGAACAAAGAAAACCACAGGAGAAGCAATAAGTATAAAGCTGGGAGGAGGGGGAGTGTGTGTGTATTTTTGTATGTCTGTGGTAAAAAATAATGGCAGTGGAGTTGCTAATTGTGGGGAATGGCAAGAAGGAGGCAAAAACCCCAAATCAGGAATCGACAGAATGGCCACAGCAAAATATTCTGCTGGGGAAATTACAAAAGGTTTTGACAGCTGAAAATTCTCCAGGATTTTTGACAGCTCACAGCAATGCCTTGTGACAGCAAGGCACAAATGCATAGTGCATATTCGGTGACAATGCCTAGTCCGTGACAATGCATAGTCTGTGACAATCCATACCACCAAAAGCTTCTTTTTTAATAAAGGAGACACATAAACTGAAAAGCAGCAACAGCACAGACAGGAAAAGCAACTTGCCAGTGAGCAGTCTGGCCAGGAAATCAGAAGCAGCCATGAGCTCTCTGGATCCAAAGACAGATCCCCTCCAAAGAGCCCATACCATCCCCCAGACATTGCTGAGCACTTCACGTGCCAGCTTACACTCAACCCACCTTGGTATCAGTGCACATCCTGCATTTGTCCAGCAACAGGCTGGCCACCAACACCAACTGCAGTGCCCTCCCTGACAGCTTGCACAAGCCATTCAAATGCTCAAGAATTACATGATCCACATGAAGATTTTACCAGTCCCTGCCCCCGAGTTCCCAGTGACACTCGAGGTGAAAACTGTGGCCTCGTTATCTTACTCAATTACAGTAAGAAATGGATGCAACACCTTTCTACTGCTCTCCAGGCAATTTGTACATTTCCTGAATGTAATTTTGAATGCTACTAACAATCCCTGACACACAGAAAGCAGCAGGTAAAATTTAAAAAGGCAAAACCAGTCAAAATCCAAAAGTATGTGCCTAAAAGGACAAACATTTTATGAGTGCCTCTGTCAATATATGGATAACAGGAAGAAATGTTAGAGACCTACAGAGTGATAAGAAATCCTGAAATAAAATGAGGGTATTTAACAGGGTCAAATATATCTAGATATTTGGATTTTTTAATATCACATAATTTGTAATAAGACAGCATCCTGTTTCAGAAGGTATATATTACTGATATAGACAGATCAAAAGCATATGCAAAAACTTACATGAGTACATGCAGCACAAAAACAGGTGTTATCACGTTTGCAATGTAACTTCAAACTTTTTGGGGGTTTGTAAACAAAGACCAAGTTAATTAAAGTTATAAAGCCATCACTGACAATTCTTTTTCACCCTGACTCGAGCACAGTGTTAAATTCAGGTAGCACTTTACAGCCCCTCTTTAACACTGCAGAAGACAACTTGCACATATATCATAGCTTAGGATGAGAGTTTATTTCTCCAAAGACAAGTTTCCAGCCTCTGCTCCTCTCCTGGCTGATGTTGTGAGCATTGTGCCCTCCTCACAGCTCTATACTGTCAATCCCTGAAGACCATCATTACTACAGTCATTTGCTATCTCAACCACATCCACACGACTTTTATTTACACAACTGAACTTTAATTTTCATAAGAAACCCTTGCTTCTTTTGTACTAGAGTGATAATGCTGAGGCTCAAAGAAGTTGTGCATTTCTGTCATGCCCCTTGAGTGGGACATAACCTTCAACAAATGAACAAAAGAATAACCATTTTCTTTAAGACTTTTCCTCTCTTTAGTACCCTCCCTCTTGCCACACCCTTACTACAGTTTTATTATACAGTTCTATTTCTATATTTCTTTCACATATTTCCATTTTTCTTCCTCCGCATTTTTTACACCCAAATGTTGTCTAATATTTATTTGAATAGTAGATGTTGCCAAGAGGAATAATTCACGTCCAAAGCCACTTTTAGCTCACTCACGCATCACTAGCAAATGACTTGTAATAGTAGTTTGTAATAATACTGTATACTGAAGCATTTTTAACTGCTTTTCAAAGGAACATATCTATTTATCATCTCTCACTTTCATAGAAAATCCTGGATAAGAAAACTTTCATTTGAGTGTCTGCCACTTCTCTTAAGCTCTCTGAAGAACAAAGCAATTACTGCCTATTGCCTTTGACAATTTTACTTATCTTTAATCTGCTCCTGAAAATCTATTCCAATTATCAAGAGAAACACCACATAAAATCACCACAAGAACCATAAAGGCACAGTAGAAGGAGTACCAAGGTTTTTTCTTCACAGAAAGAGCAACTGGGCTTTGGAATGGGCTGCTCAGGGAGGTGGAATCACTGCGCTTGAAAATGTTTAGGGGAAGACTGGATGTGGCACTTAATGCCATGTTAGAGTTGACAGGGTGGCATTTGGTCATAGATTGGACTTGATTATCTCAAAGGTCTTTTCCAACCTAGATGACTTCGTGATAACAAGGAATGTCCAGAAAATATATCCAGGCTAGCATGTGAATTAAAAAAAAAAAAAAAAAGTCTAGAAACTGAGTTGTGATATCTTCTTACCCTTTTGCTGCCTTATGAAATCATTCAGAGAAAGTCAGATATGGAGAAACTAGAACCAGCATACATAAGAGATTTTTTTATAGCATTACCTGAGACATAGAAATCAGTTGGCTGAACTCAGCTTTTAGATACAGCAAATAAGCAAATGCTTTCAAGAACCAAAGGCAGGCTTGGTTGCGGGCCATGAAGCTGTTTGCATTGTTTGATATCTTTTGAAAAGACTGAGGCTTTCATTTGTTCTGAAAAATAAATGCATTTGGCCTTCATATTAATGTAAACTCTGCTATAATGGAGCTTACTGCAGCAGGTTGGAATGCAGAGTGGGATCAAGGAAGCACCAGAACAAACTGGTGGGCCATCCTGAACATAGGACCTCTAAATGTCTGAAAGTTGCCCAAAAATCTCCTTCCCATTCTGAGAAAAGTCATTATGACCACACTCATTCATAGATGTGCCATGTGCAATGCTGCATTCAAAATAAAGCTTAGGATGCTAGTAATGGAAGTGAATCAAAATACTTGATGCCTTTTGAATTCTGTGCCAAACTTGCTTGTGCTTTCCCTGACAACTCTCCCATCTTTAAAAAGGAGTAAAGATATGAAAAAGTTTTGAAGTCAATTTCCTTAAAATCTTCAGGGTCATTTTTTCTTCCATGGGAAATACAGACTTTGTATCCTTTCTCTTTTTTTATAACTTCCTACATTTCCCCCCATATATGTTTTCTTTCCCCTTTATATCTTTCTCCTATAAACCCATCCACCCATGTGCAATCCTCATGCCAAATTATCTCTGTCATCACATTACACAAACAACTGTTACAAGAGATAAGAAAAAAACCAGAAAACCATGATGACACCCATCTCCTGCTAGCACCTCTTTTATCTCTGTCTTTACTCTATGCTTTCATATTGCAGGGACATGATTTAACACCTCCCCTGTCCCAAGACCCAGTGTGCAATGTCATGTACCACAGCACACATGCAGTTGTAGGTCATATCTGTCATGAAGAAAATGGCAAGCAGACAAAAGGAGGACAAGGCAGGAAAGGTGAAAAGCACTGCTTAGGAGAGTAGTAGAGGTCCAGCCCCTACCACCTCACTCCTGCTTCCACTCAACTATTTTTTCATGTAGCAAGCCAAGTTTTGGATCATTATACTTTTTTAATCAATTTGTGCTGCATCTAGATATTTGTATATAATTGTTAAAGATCAGTCATAATCAATTGCTAATTGATGAGGTGCTTTTATAGCCGCAAGACATGCCAAACATTCAAAAGAGGCATATGTTTCAGTGGAGCCAAAGACAACTATAACTTAGAGAAGACTGGCTTTTGCATGACAATTTTTTACTGGATGTAATTCTGGCTTGAAAACACCTGCCTTCATAACACACAACTACCTTTTTCTTAATAATCTTTATAGTACAAATATATCTCTTTGAGTTGTGTTGGTGCAATCAGCTGAGTTACAGTACTTGAGCACATTATACTTTCTTAAAGCTTCTAATGATCAACTGTCAGAGTAGTTAGATAAGATTTGTCTGTGTACTTGCAGACTACACATAGCAGATACTCAAATCTGAATAATTCACTGGCAACAAAAGCAGAACTACTTGCATTAACATTTTACATGCTGCATTTAAGCCTAAACTCAGAAAGTTATCTTGAAAGGGATTAAGTACTCTGAGTGGAATACCTTGTCTCTTTCTCTGCTTGACATCATTTGCAGTAAAAGGATTACTGACTGTCTTAAAAGAGATGTGTTTGTTTATTTACCTTCTGTATTCACGTATTTCTAGTGACTTACTGTAGAAAATATGTTTTTAAAAGCATAGCTTGTCTCCTTTCAATGAATGTAATCAGATTAAATGCAATGGAAAATTTGCTAATAGGATAGATTGAAAAAAACTCATTCTTAAAATCCACAGTAGTCTTATGGTGTTGAGGCGTTATTTTTAACTACAGCAGTATTGTCAAGAGGTGCCATATGGCAGTTGTATGTAATACATCACCCCACTACGTTGTGACCCCCTGATAGGAGACAAAAAAATCTGCCAACTTTGGCACTCCCCACAGTGATGGCCTGTCTTCCTCATCTGTGACCAGCACCAGTGCTGTCCAAGAGGCTGCACAAGGGTTCTTTGATCTCATCTCCCTTCAAGTATCTCTTCCAACAGGTGAGCAATAAAGCTAAGGGCCCCCCATTCCTCCCTTCCTTGTTATACCATGAATTTCAGTATTTACTCACTGACCACTACTTACTTAAAAAGTTATCCCAGGACAGGGTGGAGTGTTTTACTTTGGTTGAAAAAGCTGAAGCCTTCAGTCAGAGTTCCTGGTGAAGCAGAAGACTGATCTCCTGACACTCTTCAGTTGCTGTTAAAGACAGATAAAAAGTCAGCCTCACACAACAATATTTCTGCTTTTTGTGCACCCATTAAACCATAAGTAAATGGGCATGTTTAGTTCTGGGTTGGCCTTGTGGCACTGTCCTCATCACTCAGACTAGCAGTAAACTCCAACTGCAGAGAACACATTAAGTTCAGAATCCACCCTAAGGAAGGGGCTGATTGAGGCTGCTACCACATGAAAGGCCACATTCCACAGATATTAGGAATATGTGAAGGCCAAATGTGGAAAAAAAATTGAAAATAATTACGATCTTAACTAGAAGACAAGCCAAAAATACCTGCACAATGTCAGTCCCACACAATGAACTGCTGAATCAGTCTTCTACCAAAGACTCCATATCATTGTTTTGATCTATGCCTAATCCACACTTTTCATTTACAAGCAGATCATTTTACAAAGAATGTAAGTCATGTCTTTATTTAAATTTATTATAGGCTGTTAGCAATTATTTTATCCAAAATTAAATTTGATACATTTTTGCTACATCTTTTATCTGTATAAAACATACTTCTAACACTAGTTCATATTTGTAACAGTAATATAAAAATACCTTTTCTAAAGAAAATACATTGAGAACTATCTTCATGAAATTTAAGAGGATTTGCAGTATTTCATTCAGCTGGTTTGAGGAAAACCAGCTAAAAGGTATACCTCTAAATTACAGGACTGCTCTTTCACTCACCTGCAGACAAATAGTAGATTGCAAATATAGATTTTTTTTTGATTGACAAAGGCATGGTGTCATAAGAAAGGATATTGCATGAGCCTACAGCAGTTTCAAACAAAAAGGCAAAATCCTGCTGAAACAACACCTGAACTCTACCTTGCTACTTAGTTCTACCATGTCAAAATGCAAGACACACAAACCAGAAAGCAGACAGCACCCTTCCTGTACTGTTTGTTGTTATTGTTCCAAGAGCTATTAATATTCATTAATTAGGTAGGTGCAGGTCTGAAGGCATGGGTGGTGCCTTTGTCAACTTTGCATATGTTATTACACTTCCTTACACAACTTTTCCTTTTGCATCCTTAATGTTTCTCTGCACTGCTGACATTCATATCAGCCTCCTTGTATCCTCCTCCTTCCCTTCAGTCCTGTCAAGCTGATCAGCAACAGCCTCTCTTTGTATCCACAGCCCTTCATTGTCAAGCACAACAGCTGTTTGTTTTTTCGGAGTCTCAAACTTAGTTTGTTTTCCACAAGCAATTTGCTTTCATTTTAAATGCTTGAGCCAATTTAATAATTGTGACTGATAACCTGACAACCTTTTTCCCACTGAAGAGAGTACACATGTTAGACTTGCCAAAACAGAGTAATGTTTCTTCAGCTTCAATACCAATTTGCTTTACTCCTCAGATGATGAAAGCAGCTCCAGTCGCTAAGTACTAGACCATGAAGAAAACCCACAACAATGTGAAAGGCCCATGTATTATTCAAGTTGCTCTGAGACGAGCTTGTGGTGAATAGACCTTGGTCTCATTTAACACAAACCACAAGATAAGGAGCAGTTCATAACCACCCAGCAGGTGATCTATACGTATAGAGCACTTAAAGTGGTAAAAAGTTCAATAGAAAGTTACTCTCCCATCAGCCATCACTTTTGCTAGCATGTGAGTTTTTTAAAGAGGTAAGTTCTTTACAAACACTACTATTTCTTTTTAAAACGCTTCCACATAAGTACTTTCTACAGATTTAATATTATATACAAATCAGAAGTTTCCTTCTTGCACTGAGAATCAAAGTATGGCTTTGCAAGAGGAGCTGAAACAGCATGTGCTTGGCGCTATAGTTTTGATTTATTACATTAAGTTGTGAGAAAACAAAGGTTACCTCAAAATACTGTAGCACATATGTTCATAGAGTTATTTTTAGACTTGCATCAATTTCACCTAAGAAAACAGTTTGGCTAATGTTGCGCTGTGTGTACACAATACCCTGTGGGCCTGAATGTACCTGAAGTCTATAAGGAGTGTGATTTCATTAAAAAATTAAATGATACAACAGGAAAAGATTCATATTTATTACTGTATTACCAGCATCTGCCAACAACTCTTCAATATTCTGACAAGCATCAAGATGGTATTGATGCTGTTACTTTTAATTAAAAATTAAATTGATGTGTGCCATGTTTGGGGAAGATGATTTTTACTTTTTAACATCAACTGTTTTTGCTTTTGAAATCAAAATATTTCAATTTAATTTTTTTTCTTTCATTATAGACTGCAAATATCTAGTAAACATTCATTTTTCTTCTACTACAGAACTTTACTGTGGAAGGGAATGACAGATTAAATAGCTTTTATAGTAGCAAATTTACTCAAGGGATGGAATTGTGGGAATATCATTACTAAAAAAGTTCCATTCAATCATTTGGTAATAGCATTCAACCCCATTTTCCTTCACTGATCTAATAAATATTTGTGTCAGTGCTGTCAAAATTTTCAAAGCCTCGTTTGTGTTTCAAATAAAATGTATTTGTTAACTTAAGATAATACCATGAAAAAAGCTCTGTGCTTTTCCAGAACAAGATTGGGAAGCCATGCTTCTATGGCTTTCTCAGATTGGAAAGATTTGTACCATAACTGAATAAATTTTTTTATTATTTAAAGCAGAGTAAATGCTCATAATAGTTAAACAGATTCAAACAGGTACAACTATAAGCATTCTGGGAAAATAACTTCACATATGAACAACAGAGGCTGTTGTGTATTTGTGTTTTCAATAAGTTCTCTTTATACTGGACTTGTTCTAGTGTAGACTTTTATACTTCCCCCTGCATTTGTTCTGTGAAAGAAATTTAACCCACAAGAACACACTCTCTGCTGCTTGCTCAATGATTCAAGCTCAAAACCACTACAGAATATACTGGGAGTAATAGAGACTGAGAGAATTTATGGAGAGCAAATATTGTGCCATGATGCACACTCATGAGAGCTCACATGCAACCTAAATCTTGGCCTTTTCCAATCTCCACTGTTTAATTTGTCAATTTAAATTGCACACCACTATATTATAGTGAAGTTAAGGTGTTTCCTAAAATACAGTCAAAAAACCAGCATCTTTTTATCTACACATGTACTTTTCAAGATTTGCCAGCTTTGACATTTTTTTTTTTTTCAGCACTGGCTGCTATAGTTCTAAGTTAAATGAGAAACTAAGTTTAAATCCCTAGTTCTGTAAATTCAATTGCCTGAGAACACAGCTTCGTGCCCCTGTGAAGTGCCCCATTCAAAGATACAAACCTGATGTTTAGCAAACATCTCGCCATGTTTAGCCAGTTAGCCTTGGAAAAGACAAAGCAGCTTTGCTGCAGGCTCCACAGGGACATGTAGGAGCTCTGGGCTGTGTTTCTTGCAGGGGATCACAGCCTGCCCCCAGGCAAAGCAGGCATGGAAGCCAAAGCCATCCATGGAACACTGCAAAATGCTGCTAACGATTCCAGCTCCAATCTCAGCTCCACCAGCTGCTGCCAGGCTAAGCAACAAACTGGATGAGACTAGTGGAGTGACTGCACTGCTCTGTTTTGAGTTCTTTTAACATCAGCTTGGGGATATCTACTTATCGCCTTACAGAACATTTTAATACTATGAAACTTATTGAGGATAACGTCTAATTACATTAAAGTTTGAATATCTGGTTAAACGGCAATGTACCTCAAATGTAAACAAAAATATCTTGAATAGGACCCTTGAACATTTAAGATTGCAACTATTATCCTTCTTCATTTTAAAATTTCATTTTTCTGTCATTTAATGAATTAAATATATTTTCTTTTAATGTCTTTCTTACTTAAAGAATACCTAAACAGTATTTTCAGATTTCTTTCTCCACTGATTATGACCACATGATTACTATCATTTGTGAGATGGAATATTTTTAAGCATAAAAGTGTCATAGATGGTGGTATTCACTTACTAGGAAAAACAGCCAGCTTCCCATTATTTCTCCAGTGAAAACATTTGACTAATGAAACTGGTGATAGACCGATTGTAAAGGCTCTTCTGGGACACATTTCATGGCAATACAGTGTGTTTCCTTTCAGCCCATTACTATCCTCTCTGGATTTCAGGATGAAAATAAACTCAAAAGGAGTTCCAAGTCTGAATCTCATTTAAAAGTTTGTTGAATCTCCAAAAGATTAGCAGATGTGCTTGTCTGTTAACTTCTCTCATCCTCCTACCTCTGGTGAAGCATTTTATCTGGTTATTAATTGCAATGAAATATCAATCATTACATAAATATGAAAGCATTTTACAAGGCTTTAAAAATCTGTACATTCTGTGCCTCTCTGCCAAACAGTAACAGATGTTGAGCCAGCATTCAAACAGATCAGTGACATGGAATCAATGTTTGTTTATACAAATCAGTTCCCCAGCACAAATGGTGTCAGATGGGTTTGGTCATGATCTTTTTGACAAAATATTTTAGGTCTGAGTTTTTTTATTTTTGGAAAAGTGTTAGAAAATATTAATTTGCCAAAACCAAAACTATCGGAAAGACATTAGAAACTACTAATATCAACTCCCTAAGATAATTTAACACAGTTGCTTAAAATTCTTTTAGGTCACACAGGCAAGTGAAATATTTGAACTAGACTGATAGGGCTTAGACACTACAATAAAAATTAGCTGCAGGATATCAGCCACATCAAACCAGTTATCCACAAGCCTGTTCTTCCCCACTTATTCATCAGAGCAAAGAGAAAAAATGTGACTATAGAAAACCTTGCATTTGCCAAAAGACTTGTCCCATTTCATAATTTTTTGTTGAACCACCAATATATATTTCATTCAGGTATCACAGTCTTTAGATTTCACTTGAGTTTTATTTACCACTTAAAAACCATTAGATCATTTAATTTCCTTTTGTATCAGCTGCAAAAACTGTCTATCATAGGTCAAAAGGGTTGAGAGCTGCATGCTACAAGGGTACTTCCATGCCCCATGAGCTGTTTCACTTCAGTCAAATCTACTTCCTATCTTCATTCTTGCAGCTGCATAGCATCTCTCTCCCAATCATCAGTCTGGTTGTCTCCCAAATCACAGTGCACTGAAAATCCTGAAAATGTCTAATTTTCAAATTATACATATTAAGGTACAAATACTTTTTTTTTTTTTAATCTGAAAGTTTCCAGCAATAATTTGTCAACTTAGGTTCCCACGTGTTCTTTTGGTTTACTCAAAGACACAGTCAGTCTGCTCCTTTTTGAGAGAGTAACACCTAATGGCAATACCTGAGCACTTAACAACACTTCTAGTACACTCAGTGGGAGGGCATGGAACAATTTGCCATATCTCAGCATCCTCCTTAGCACCCTGGCTTTCTTCCATTGAGCCAGAAAAAATTCTCTCTGCAGCTGGGTCAATACTGCTTATTATACTCTCAGCATAATTCATATCAGGGCCTAAAACAAAAGTTTACTTATTACAGAATAGGACAAAAATTGTTCCCTCAAAACCAGGAATTTGTTCAGGGTACTTGTGGCACACATTTGGTCTCCTTCAATAGATCCTCCTGTCTTTATTGCTGCTTAATACTCCAAGCACTCTTCCCTCTGTGATTCCCAGCATAAATGAGCTCATCTTTATGGTACAGCTAGACAGGAGGTCTGGTGGGACACATGGAAGTGTGGTCAGGCACATGGAAGTGGCCTTTGAGCCTGCTGGCTTGGCTCAGAGTTACTGCCCTTCCCAGCACTTCTGCCAGTGGAGCCTTGTGTCCAAAACCAGCTGCTGGGTGTGACAGTGCATCAGCAGTGGAAGCTGTCTGTTGTAACAGCAAAAACTTAGGTGCAGCTAGATGATGATTTTAGGTTAAAAGGGCATATTATGATCAAGGTGTCTGTTAGATCCCTACCTTATAACTTGGTGGAGGAATGTGGAATAGTGAATGGAATATTATTATTATTGTGATAAGCTGCTGTAAATAAAATTTTCTATTCTGCATGGAAAAACAAATCACACTATAATTGACCGCTGTAAAAAATTGCTACTTTTAGTTGTACTATCTTAGGAAAGCTTTCACAGACTAACTACTAGAAGGCATGCTGTAAAATAGATTGATTCCTTCTACACTCTGTTAATGGAAAATTGTGTGTTTCTTGTTAGTTGTCTGAGACTGAGTTAGGTGTTATAGGGCATCCCTGAAGTAATCAGTCCCTTCACATCTCTGCCATAGAGGTCAAGAGGGCTGCTGAAAGGCAGGATCCCTGTTCCAGAGATACACTACACAGATTTTCTTTCTAGTCTCCTCTCAGAAACAGTGACACAAGCATGCCACAATTTTCACTCTTATGGAAAAGAATCTTTTGCACTATGCAGTAATTTTAAATTGTTCCTTCTTGCACCATTCTAAAAATAATTTCCTCCAAAGCAATTTTAAGTTATATTATTTTCTTATATTGCTCTTTATGTTCATTATACAGCTTTTGAAATTTGCATTACAGATTAAAGAGCTTCTCTCCTACAGAAGCCAAACTTGTACTATGTTTATGGCACTCTTCATCTCAAATTTATATTGTACGTGAATGTATCTCAGGCAACTTAGCATGGAAATTTCATTTTGATTGGGTACAGGAACAGAGCTTTCAGAAGCTGTCATAAACATGAGTCTCACTCATGCTATTAAGTCCTTTTTTTTCACATCTTTACTCTCTACAGTACCCTGCCAATATGACTGCTCATCTGGATAAAACAGGATCTTGAAATTGCAGCTAGGTTCAATGTAAATCTTTAAAACTTTCTCACATCAAATTTTATTCTTCTTGTCGTCCTTTTCTGGAGTCTTGCCCCAGAATACTCTTCCTCCTCCTTCATTAGATAACCCAGACCTGCATCTCTTCCCATATTCTCTTTTGGGTTGTGTAAGAAATGCTTTGTAAGCATTGGTTTGCACTGCTACAGACGTATTTAGAGGTAATTTAAGAAACATAGTAGTCAACAGTGATAAAAATTATTATCATGCAAGAAAGTGTTTGAACATCCCTCTCAGAGATTCTGAAGTCAAACTGCCAGATACTATAAATTTCCATTTTTTTATTTATTCACTCTCCTAAAGAAAGTGAGCTTAACTTCAGTTATATTTGGTTTCAAGCCTTTCCGTCACTGACAAAAGATAGCAAAGACAAGTTAGGCAAGTGTTGCTTAATGAAATTTTTATCTTTCTCTACTGAATGATAATTTTGAAGAACATATTTAGCAAATCTCTAGTTTCAGAAAGCATCCTAACATTGGATGGAAAGAATCCTTACGATTCTAATGACAATACAGAAAACTGGAAATACCTAATTGCTATTTCACAATATCTTCAGCATGAAGGATAATCTTTCACCAAAGAGGCAGTGCTGAGGAAAGTACCTGACAGAACTTAGGCAGGGAATGACAATTAAACATGTCCCCACAGGTAACATGTTGAACTGTTCGCTCTTGCCGGAAATGTCAGGTGGGAAATTTTGGGTGAAAGGTATCTACATTTAAGGTTAACACAGACAAGGAGATGGAAGATGTGACAGACCATTTGAAAATGGAAAAATCTAGTAGTAGAGATAAAGTTTTCCCCTCATAAGCATTATAGCCTGTGCCAAACATCCTCACCTCCAAGTGCAAGGGCCCTGTATTGCACAGTCCTTTCCTTGCCCAGCCTGATGCCTCTTATTTCATTCAACTATATCCAATTAAAACAACCCCATTGCAAATCTACAGTTTCCATGTAGAAAAGAACTACTGAAATTAACGGCTGATAAAGAAATTTACCTTTGGATGGGGCAACCCAAAATAAGAATTGCTGTAGCAGGAACTCTCAGAGTAACAGAGCTTTTCTGAAGAAATCTGGAAATCAGAAATACTGTCATCCAAACAGATGCTGTCTCCCATACCAACACTATTCTCCATGCCAGGAAATCTGTACTGAAACAGAAGTAATTTTTAATGTATCCTAGAAATGAGACATAATATAGCTATAGCCTGAACTGTGAACTTATTTTACCCCTGAAAGACCTCGTTGCCTCTAGAACGACACTAAATGATTATAGCTCTTTGCTGTTGCAGACTTTTCAGCTTCATGCACTTCCATTGACAATCTCAGTAGAATAAACTCTGGCAAGATAGATCCAAAGAAGAGAGATTTTATTCAACCAGCAAGTTTTTACAGGAGAAAAAAAGGATTTAAAAAAAATTCATAAGATAAATGAAGATTTTAAAAAAAGTCATACAGAATACTTAAATATGGGAAATTGTTCAACAGCAGCCTGTGAACCCCATAAGGGAGAAAGCAAGAAGGGTGTCAAAAGCAGCTGTCAAGTACATGCAGAAAAGACAGAAACACTAGTCTGTCAATTGAACAAGCCTTCAGAGAAAAAAAAATAATTTGTTTATGTGGTAAAGAACATAGGATATATTTTTAAACAGCTGTGTATAATTAAACTTGATTCATTTTTCATAGCAATTGTAAAATTCCACATATACTGGCAATTGAGAAAGACATATATTAGAAAAACTTCTTTAAAATGTGCCTTCAGCTATAGTAAGAGAATCACAGAATCACAATGAATCACAGAATTTGCTAAGCTGGAAGGGACCCATCATTGAATCCAACTCCTGGCCCTGTACAGGACCATTCCCAAGAACCACACCATGTGCCAGAGAGCATTGTCCAAACACTTCTTGAACTCTGTCAGGCTGGGGCTGTGACCACTTCCCTGGGGAGCCTGTTCCAGTGCTCTAGTTTTCACAGAAAGGGTAGAAGCTTAATTTTCCTGGATAGCTTTACTATACAGTACGGCTGCAATTGGCCATATTTGCAAAAGCCATATGAGAAAAAGGGAAAGCAAGTCCATCTAAACAGGTGCATATGCACACTTAAAGCCAAAGGAGTCACATAAATGGCAGATCAAATCAAACGCAGCAGGTTTATTGGACAGAGATGAAGTAAAGAAAATTATATGAATGAGCATTAGCTGATTAAAAGAAAAAAAAACCAAAAACAAAAACAAACAAACAAACAAAAAAACCTAGTAATTATCAAGAGGAAAAGAAACAAAAATAGAAATGCAGGAGGGAGAAAGAAATTGCTGCTGCATGATAGGTCAGCACAGGCATCCAATCAAGCAGTAGGAACCATGCTGGGGTTCACTGATAAAAAGCATAAAATTAGTCACAAAAATCATGGTATCAGGAACACAATCTACTTTGCAGCAGAAAAATAGAAATTTGGAAGTGAAAGGAATTAATTTGGAGGATTGGCAGGGCAGGAAAGCCCACAGGGACACTGTAGCAAAGGAGGACTTAGAATAAACACCAAGATTCACAGTCTGGAGCAGACTGGGACAACAGCTTGTACCAGCAGGAGCAGGGATGCTGAGTACAGTAGGTAGAATAACACAGAACAGAGAAAACAAAGTTGCATGATACAACCATAGATGGAAGAACAATTGTCTTCATAAAACTTACCTCATGACCAAGAGCAAAGGAAACATTTAACAGGTATTATCATAATTCACAAATCCTAGGAGGCAGACACCATTGCAAAAGTTACAGACTGAACTTATACTTGGTCCACAAAACACTGTGACAGCTTTAACAGCAACACAGCACATAATTTAACCAAATGGGATCCCAGGTGCTGAAAACTGGTTTAAACATACAGAAACACAATTCTTCAAAGACTCAAATGAAAAGGTAGTCTGTGTGGAAAGAAAACACATGAAGTTGTGCCCAAATCCCATAACAACTGAGATTCACACCATAAATTTTCCAGAAATAAAATGTTTGGCCTTTACCTCCTTACTTTCTCTCTTAATTTGCTAAGGAAGAGGAAGACACAGAGGCAAGGAACTCATTTTTGATGCAGATACATCCAGCACCTTGAAAAACTCATTTTACGATTCAGACTTATAGTCCTGACAGAATGTAAACACAATGACAGCATACATTGCATTAATGTGAATGAGATAGTGCTCTCCCTTCATAATGCCCTTCCAGCAATGAGAGCTGAAAGAACTAGCAAATTCATCCTATGTTTCCAGATAGTATGAAAAAACAGGCGTCTCTCTCCAGCGGTCACTGCTGCCTCAAAGGAAAGCAAGATTTTAGCTCACATGGCACTGCTAGCATAAGATTGCCTGTGGCTGGCACCTGGACAGCTGAGTGCAGCCTACTGGCTCTTTGACAGGTGGGGAGACAGGTTATGCTGCTCTGTATGCCTAGCAACTGAGGGCATTGATGGCATTCTTCTAAGATCAGCATGAGCACGGCTGCCCAAGCTCCCTTCTTCAGGGGGTAGGATGAGAATTCAAGACTGTTCTTCACTTTTCACCATCTCCACTCTCAGAAGTGTCAAAAGGTGCTGAGAGATTTCACATATCCCAAATAGCAAAGCAACTTTATCTACAACAAGCAAGAATCTCATGCAGTGCTACCTAGACTTAATGTAAGAGGCAAAGCTTGGGCATAGAATCTCATAGAAAAACACTGAGTACGTCTTGCTTATTACTCAGTTTAATTTCTTCCAGTCCCTTGCTCTCTCTTTTCCTTATTCATTTTTACCAGCATTTTTTTCTCTGCCTCAACTGTTCTTCTGTGCTAGTTGCTGCTTTCCCTTAGTGCAGGTACAGCACACCCATGGTGTTTTCTCTGCAATTAAACTGTAAACTGTGGTACTGCACAGCATGGCTAGTTTGGTGTTTACTAAACAAGAAAGCAAGCTGCTCACTGAAAAAAACAAATTTTTTTTAAGTCATTCACATCTTTCTGAGCAGCACATCCTGGCACATCCTCTCCTGTGGACTTGCTATCCATTACAGGTTCAAGTGCTGCTGGCAATCATTAAGAAAGAATTTCATTGCTCTTTGGCAACAAATGAAAGTCATAGTTCCTGATGAAAGTGATTCCCTGGTCCAGCTGGTAGAATGCCCAGTTCTCCAGCTCCACATCAGAAGTGGCTCTGAGGCTTAGCCAGGCTATTGGAATGATGAGGCATAACCACAGAGCAGTGGGAAGTTTAACTTTGTTTCCTTCCTTCCTTCATCATGTGACAGAGAGATCCATCTGCTGGGCTTCTCATGACCCAAACACTGAATTCCCCAGTGGCTGTTACCTCAAATAACTTTTATTCTTTTACACTGTTTTGGGTTATTTTGCCATTTTCCAAGTTCCCCTCTGTGCTAAACGCCTGATCTTTAAAGTCGGAGTTCTTAAGGCGAGTCACTCTTTTTTTGGTTACACAGTTAAGAGTGTGGGTGTGCTCATGGCAAGCAGTACCCTAAGGGAAGGAGGAACAGCAGGTAAAGGGGAAACTAAGTCCTTCAGTGCTTATTACTTAACAGGTATTGGAGTTAAAATCATTAGGACACTTTAAAACCTGCCTGCAGTGAACATAGATAAATGTTGTGGAGTCACTTACATCCTCTATCCTGAACACTCAGTTCAGTAAAAGAGCAGAATCCAGAATTCTGGAGCTGCTGAAGCCTAAGTGGATATTAGATAGTGAACACTCTTGATTGTTTGTACTATTTTGAATTATTGTTCTATTTATTTTTATTTACTGTATTATTTAGCCTAACTGTACTATTTTTGTAGGCTGCTGTGATTTCAAGTCATTTTTCCTACTTTACAGCTGTGAAGAGTGAGTGGAAAATGTCTATTCTAACTGCCAGTGACCTCACTTTTGTGAAAACAAGGATAAGAAATCAGTGCATTCCTAGGATTCTTGCTCTGGACTCTTTCTATATTACACGGTGCTGAGTGAAACTCAGCATAGTAATTCTTATTATCATTATAAACCAAACATGACTGCCACATGATTGTCACATGCCGGGCACGTGATTCTCTTCTAAACCAAAACTTGCCACCATATTCCCACTATGTTTTTACCAATGTTCAGAATCTCACCTTTTTCCTATCCTTCCATTTAATATACCTTTTTCCTTCTGATCCACACAACCTCCCAGATATTTTAGTGAACTGCTACCTGCACAGTTCCTCAGGTTAAAATAGAGGCAGCATCCTCAATTTTATTATCGTAGCAACTGATGGAAACACTGAATTGTATTTCAGACAGGATGGACCCCTGAAGCATCCTACTGTGTTTACTCATCCAGTCTCTTTTTGTCCCATGACTACTGACATTCTTTTTTACCAGTTACAATTAAATGTATTAATCATGTCTGCTTGTGGGAATATAGTGCAAATCAACGAGAAAGCTTAAATAAAGATATTCAACATCTGCTTCTTTTTTCTATGCAAAGGCCAGTTACGTCATCACTGGAAGAAATTAGATTGGTTTGACATGACTGTTCTCAACAAATACACAGACTGTTACAAACCAGAAGTTTCCCCACACGTGTCATACTGGCTAATAAGATGCCTGTGAAAAAATGACATCAAGATCTTTAGCTTTTATCTAAAAGGTAGTTAAAGATATTTCCTTGGTCTTACAGAGGTAGCACCTTACTTGCATTGCAATTTCAATAGTTTTTCAAATGGTCCCAAAAAAATCTGTGGGAAGACAGAGTTCAATAGAACTAAGATCAAATAGTTTTAGAATTTTAAATAGTATCCATAAACAACAGTGATCTCAAAAAAACGTCCAAATTTTAGGGTGTGCAACTCTTTCTGGGGCAGAGGGAAAAAACATTTGTTCTTCTCAAACAGAAAGAAGCTATTTGAAATCTGAATGCTACCGCTTCACCACAATGGACCCTAGCTTTTATTCTGACAAGTATCACCTCTGCTACTCAAAGTTATTAAACTTATCCAAATTGTAAATCAACAGTGAGTTCCATTGATATCAGTGGTCCCATGGGGATTTGTAACTTGGTTTTATAACAGACTTGATTTTCCTCTGGATTACTTAGCACTGATTTTTATATTAACTGTATCAGAAAGTTTTACTGAAGCCATTGTTGGCTGATATTAATATTAAAGAGTGAGAAAATATGTTTATGGTTTTTCTGAGATAGTCAGTTCTTTCTTTGTTTTTCACAGAGTTCCAGAATAATACTGAGGAGTCTGAGTAAATACTATGTGCTCTCCTAAAGCACACATATATCAATAAATCAATCAATTGCACATAAAGCAATTAAAGACTTAATTCTTCTAATGTAACTGAAATATTTAAATTTTCAAGAAAATTTACAGGGCCTGGATTTCCATTTCTAGAATCAAACAGGGGTTTTCCCCAATCATACGAGCAAGAAGTCCTGTTAACAAATCCCTCTTGATGCAAAGATCAGCAGTGGCCTTGGTAGAGGCTAAAAAAGTGGGAGGTGGGGATCTAAACAAAAATTAAGCACTTTCTTGTGTGCAAAGCATTCCTGATGATTCCTCTGGAAGTACAATCTGAGCATTGCAGAGGAGCCTGCTATCAGAGATGTGCATAAGCACCTTTATCTCCAGATGTGACCATAAAGGTAAATCCAAACACTTTTCTGTGCAAGAACACTAAACTGCCTGACAGTCCAGGTGACGACTAAAAACCCAGACAGCTTTGTAAGGCTCATGCTGTTGAGATAAGAGAATTGGCTTTCACTCCACCTTGCAGCTTACACACCAGTAGTGAAATGGCTTTCAAAGCTGTTTAGTTCTAGTCCCTACTGCTCTCTCCATGGGCTTTACTGCTGCAACCAACACACATGGCATTTTGCCTGTTCTCCATGACAACTTTTTCTTTGTTTTTAAATCACCACATGCTTTCTCATATATTTTTTTCAGGTCTGGAAATCCGTTTGCTTGAATAAAATATTCATCAGTATGGGTAGTGGGAGACAAGGGGATACATTCATGTCTTTCCAACTTAATATAAAGGAAGATTGCTTTTCCCTCCACATCTTGTCTCTCAGTCAATAGAGAAAGGTGCACATCCCAGGAAAACAATGCAGAGCACCTCCTTCTCTGCAGGGATTATGTAGGTGTGTAAATTAAAAGCCAAGGCTCAGTTAGATACATCAAATCTCACAGTACAAACAACCCCCTTTCTTCTTTAGAGACACAAGAGCATTTAGAGCTGGATGAACAGTAGGAAGACTTACAGCCATTTTAGGAGAAGGCTGTCACACCTGTGGTATAGATCTGTGTATGTGTACAGGTCTGTTATACCTGTGCTGTGCTCCTGAACACAGCATCTGACTCTGCCTTCCTTGCACTGAAAAGTAGAATTGTTTAAAAGCCATGTAATCTATTTAGACAGCTCTGTATTATTAAACTAAACTATGTATTCCTCTGCAAGATCACATTATGAATCCAGCTGCTCAAGAACTGAGATTAATTCACCTGAATTCACAAGACTGGTTTAAGAAACACACTCATGGGATGTTATAGGGTTGAGGAGGAGCAATCTGCTTTCAGACTGTTAATACATAAGGGACATCCAACAAATCTTTTTAAGTTTCCCTCTGTGCGTATATTTTTTCCACTCCTCAGTTGTTGCCAGATGAGAAATCATTTGCACCTGGTGGATTAATACTATGCTTATTCTTCAAAAACCACTGGCCTATGGAGCCACACCGTATTCATTCTGTAGGAAGAAATGGAAAGCAACCAGCCCAGTTATGCTAACTTGTACCACTTCATCAGGGAGTCTGATGTGACTTCGGGGTCACCAACCATGAGGGCCCACCAAAGAGACCCCCAGGACAGAAGAACACATGCAGAGAGGGCAGGGAACACATGTTAATGCATTCAAAAACCTATGAATATACATGTAAAATATAGTATACAAACAGGAGCTTTTTCTGTACTTAGCAGGCATGATATTTTAGAGGAGATATCCCCTTGTGCATCCAGCCATATGAAGAACATTGGAAAAGGGAGTGTCCCCAGGCTGGGGGAAAATCAGACAGAAAACCCAAACCTGGATCTTCAAACAATCAAACCCACGACCTTAAATGAAGATAAAGAATTGCCCTGTAGGGGGGTCCAGGGGAATCTTCCTCAGCTGACTCCCTGGTTACATTACTGGTGGGGAATGAAAAGGTAATTTTTTTTTAATTTATACGGAAACAACTTATTCAGTATTGAATACCTGCAGAGGAGAACTTAACTCAGAATATATTAAAACCCACTAAGAATCAATAGGGATGGTGAGCAGCCAACAGGTTATAGTTCCACCTCCTGTAATGAGGAAAATAATGGAAAAAGAACACAACAAAACCCACTGGGGAATTGAGACCATGATCTCTAGTCTCCAAAATTCTGTACTTAGTGTGTGGATGACTGAAACAGCAAAATCAATAGCAGTGAAATGTCCAATTTGTTTAAAAAACAATCCTATAAATCTGAAAAGGCCACCTCCTGTAACAGTAATCAAGGAAATTCACCTGGAGATTACTGACAAATAGGTTTCTCTGAATTACCTAGACAAAAAGGGTATCTTCTGGTGTTGGTACATTTTCTGGATGGCCAGAGGCCTTTCCCTATCACACAAATAAAACAGGGAGGTGGTAAAAATTATGCTTAAATTATACCAACCTGAGGATTTGGTATATGTAAAGACTTGGAACTTTGAATCCTTGAAGGAAAAATGGAAATAAACTTCCCAAGTCCTCCTGGTAACCAACACTGCACACAAGGTAGAAGGAATTGAACCCTGGGTTTGTCACACACAGGTAAAATCAGCAATCATAAAATGAAATACAGCAAAAACAAGACTGACAGCATGGAGAGGTGTTTTTTTTCTTTTATTTCTTGTGGGGAATTTGCATTGCTGCATTCTGTTTAGACACATAAATACTATTTATTGTTTTAGATGTAGAATATATTTTTCTTGCTATTTTTAGCTCATTGTCTTCCCAGGGAAGTCACCATCAGGTAAAGAGATTTTTCAGTAAAACTCCAAGAATTCCAACAGATAGACAGTGGCCTTGGCTCAAACTGCTTACAAAACAGAGACCAAATGTGAGTGATATACTTGGAAGGAACAAAAGTGAAGAGAAATCTACATTGGATGTTGTTATATTGCAGAATGCCAAAGCTTCAGCAAGTGCACTTTTTCTAGGGGTTTGAATGTAATTATGAGTGATATAAAATTTCAATTTCTGCAGGAGGTCAAAGCAGCTTTTCCATTTTCATTCTTCTCTCTCTGACTTTCTTCCACATTAGGAAAAAGGATAAATCCTCCTTTACTTCCATGACTATGCATGGGAAAGATAAAGCTTCTTTATCAGATTATATTGCAGCAGATAATAAAAGAAGAATGAAACACAAGAGTATTCTCAATCTGCTAGTAGTGTATGGCAAATCATTTTGAACTACAGGTGCAGCGAGACAAGCCTGGAGGCTGACAATAAATTTATGTAAATCCAGAAACTTTTCATTTCTCTTTTATTAAAGGAGAATGCCAAAGGAAATCCCTTCCTGAGATGGGCTAGTGAAAACAGAAATGTATGACAATGAGCAAAGTGGGAAAGCCAGTGGAAAAAGGATGCATTAAGAAAGGATGGAGCTAAATGTTTAAGACTCTGCTCTTTCACTTAAATCAGGAGTGAATTCCCTGTGAATGTGTAAATCCCACTCACAAGCATGTTTGCTTTTCTGGAAAACAATAGCCCAGTTTGGGAAGTTTTCCTATCCTTTCCCATCTCCTCACTTCCCTGTAAAAGCTACCGTTTTTGTCTTATTCAAGTTTTCTTTGCCTTCACCAAAACAATAACTGTGACCTTAATCTGCAGTTTTCACACTGCTTACATAAAAAGGTACAGCTTTTCATAAAATCATACAGATTCTCAAAGTGTTCAGGTGTGTAAGAACCTTCCTCTTCCACAGACAACAACAAGCCAGTTGCCAAATGCAGAAGTCAATTCACATATTGATATATTTAACAAAATTTTGCAACTTTCATTTGTCCAAAGTGTTATTGTTCTATTTTAATAGTTCTGATAGAAAAACGTGTGTGAAAATGATCATGAGGATGCCAGAGAATTGGCATTGCTGCCCTGGCACTCTTACATGCATTGAATTACAACAACAAATTTGAAGCTGTTGTACTTCTTGTTCGTGTTTGGAAATGTATTCCTAGAACCCTTTCCATCTTAAAATACAACCTGCAAGACTCTGAACATAGCTGCACTTTACAAAGAGTTTTGTGCACTGTAACTATTACATACACTAAGGTTTTATCAGTGTTTTTTTTAAAAAAATGAAGCAAAACAAAACCAAAATCCCTTGAAGTATCAGACATTAAATTTCAATCTTAGCTAAGGAAAAATTGCAGTATCTAAGTTTTCAGATGAATGTACTTGCAAATACACCTGTGCATAGGTGCAACATGCAGGAGCCAATAACCCACCATACGATGCAAGCCAATGAATCTATTTTATCAAAGTATTTCTACAAACAGGTGAAGATACAACAGCAAGCTTAAAGGAACATACTTGCAGCTAGCAGAAAAGGCTAGTGATATACTCTTAATTAAAAATTCCAGTACAAAGAGCAAAGGCTTCTCACACAAATAAAGAACAAATATAAGCTGTGGTTCCAGGAACGTTTTGTTTTGAATGCTAGCTTAGAGAGATGCCAACCTTGTATTGCTGTTTGCTGTCCACTCCCCAAATAAAACAGAAATAATTTTGTTAGTGGAGTAATATATTGCCTCTCTTCCCATTCACAGAATGAAAATAATATTCTTAAATAGTTTCTAAATTTGAGTCAGTTCAGTTTACATATGACCCCTGCGCCCCTCCTGTTATTTTTGTATTGCTTCAGAGAAAGGGTGGGAAAGACAACACTTAGGCCTTTTCCACATCCAAACCCAGCAGAACCTCAGGTGTGAGCAGAAACAGACTGAAAGGGCATTAAGACTGAAAACCTTTTAGAAGCATCAGTAATTTTTCAGTATTTCCCACACGCTCCTCGCTTGCAGGCTTTATCAGAAGTGTACACCTATCCCCAAGTGCACAAATACACCAGACACACCTTTCTCGTAAGTAAAAGCAACCCAAGATGTGGGAATAGGGCTAAAACAAAAGGTTCTAGGTGATGCAGTCTGGGGGATTTGGTACACCAAACACACTCGCTGAACAGAAATGTCTATTGCTTCCCTCCCTATTTAGCCTAGGCACACTGCCAATTTGTCCCAAATCTCCTTCCTTTCCCCCACTCAGTGCTTACCTTCCCCTTCATTACCAGCTGCCTGTGGCATCCACAGCAGCCATTACCCTGCAACTTGCTTAAAGCAGCAACACTTCATCCCTCAGGTAGCCCCCAGGGGCCAATGCTAGTCACAAATACAACAGGAGAAATACACATGAAGTACACCTTAATGAGCAATATCCACTTTAGCCTCTCAGACATTAATTGCTTCATTCTTCTCAAAGCTTTAAGAACAGAAGTTCCCACAGGATGGAGAGTTGGCACAAGGTGTTTTCTCCACAGTAACTTCTTGTTTCTATTTTGTCCTTGGTGCAGTACAGCTGATGGGTAATAGCTTGCCCCTAGGTCAAGCTGAGAGATATTAAAATGACTATCAATAGCCATTTACAGTGCTTCTGTGTCTTTACCGTCCTTCCTCGCTTCATAAGAGAAAAACACACAAGTGTTCCAGGTGGACACTCTCTGGCAGGAAGTGGGGGGAGTAAGACTGTTCTCTCTTTGCAGCTCACAAGATATTTCCAGCTCAGAAGGCAAAGGCAGCTGTTAGAATTAAGATGGAAAATCAAAGCAAATGTGTCCATATAGGACTGAGAAACTTCTAGAAGTTCACATAGGATGAGAGGCCAATGCCTTTCTGAATGGCCTGATCTCCTGTTCACAGCAGGTCAACAGCAAGCAATGGACTTCAATAGATTTTTGCATTGCCATCAAGCTAAACATAAGAGTTTGAATAGATGGATATCACTCCTCCAAAGGTAATATTCATGCACAGGGCAAGGTTTTGTGAGTTGGTTTGTTTGGTAGGGTGTTTTTCTGTTCCTTAACTCATCCATATCCCATCCTGCTCAAAAGAGGGGGGAGGGGGGATGTCCTCATTTCGGTTTGGAATCAGTATTTGAACAGGGGGCACTGGACTGCTAGGGGACAAAATGTGAGAGAACTTGTCAGAAATTATCTGATGGCACATGTTAGTTATGGGAGTGTTATTAAGCCATTCCACTGCTCAGGGTTATACTCTTTCTGCTATGCCTGTGACTCTTCATAAACCCTACTTCCATAAAATTCACTTGATCACACACTGGACCCCTGACATCTCAAAGTTACAGAAGCAAGTTTATTCACAAAGAGTCTCTAAGAGCAGAGTTAATCTGGTCTCTACATTGCCAACTAAATCAGTTAATATCACTGTGATGGTTTCGCTTTTAAGAAAATCCATAAGGGAGGAACCCAATTTGTCATAGAGGAATGTATGCAATTACATAATAACAGCAACAAGAACTCCTTCTTCTTTCCACACACACTAGAAACACTAGAATAGAATCAGGAGCTGGAAAAATTAATTTCAAATTTTGTGGAGGAAACAGACTCCTGATTTATCAAGATGAATAAAAGAGTCCTGAAAAGACAATGAAGTTTCTGTTCTTTCAGTTAGGAAAAAAAACCCCAGCATTTAACACTTCTTTTGAATTACATACTTCCTTCTGAACAATTTGCATATTTTTCTATTGAATTTCTAAAGAGTTAAAAGCAAAATTAATGTGATTCACTGTGAATGCCAGGAACACAATTACAGCCCATCAAAACCTGCACAAAAGGACAGAATTGATGTGCACTGTAATGCAAGACCTTTTTTTCTTTCTTTCTTTTTTAAGGCTTTCTTTAGATTCAGCTAAGTGCAAAACTAGAGGTTTAAGTATCTTTTATTCATGCTCTAACCCATCTGTCCAGCTGTCCTGATGTTATCTTACAATGTGCTTGCTAGCCTGACTTTCAGAGACCTTAAATTAAAGAGCAGTAATCTCTCCTTTAGCCCATCCAGACTGAAGCAACTATTTCTTTATTTGACATTACTTTACAAAACATTAGTCTATATATCCTTCCTTCTGTGGCTTTTTAGGATTGCAATACTTTGAGTAGCATCATATAAACTTGTTCAAGACACTGCACAACAGGTTCAGGAAAGGGAGTTACAGAGATTTGACGGTATGTTCTGGGTATGAAGGCATCTCACTACTTTACTGAGGAAGGAACACCTTATAGGCTCACTTTAGACAGACATTCTGTCCACTCACAGGATCCTTTGCAGCACTGCCTGTGTGTGGTTTACAGCACCTATGTACTAACAATATGTACCCTGCATATAAGTATTTGTTCTCATGTGTAACAGTCATTAATCCACCCCAGAGATAATAAAGACATTGTCCACACTTCTTTTTAATAGAGCCACCCAATCTAGTGCATACTTTATGGCAAGGGAGCTGTTCACTCTGAGATTCTAGAAGCGTGAGCAAAGGAGAAACACCAGGTTTCTTGTTCCTGTAGCCAAAGTTTTAGGGTGAAGTTAATGTTTCTATTACTGAAAAGTTCATACGGACAGCATTAATAGACAGATTCCTACTACCTCAATGCTTTCTTTTATGTTCAACATGTAAATAATTGGATTTTACTTTATCTATAACATTATTTGTGATTTGATAGATAATTCTCTACCTGCTTGAATCCTCTATTGAATGAACAAAGTACCTCTCAAATGTCTCATCTGAGGAAAAGGTGATATTCTGTATGAAGAAAAGGAAAACTTTTACACAAAACTGAAAAAGTTCATCATCAACCAGCCCTCTTTACTTAAAACATGGATCTCTTCCTAAATACTGGATCAAGTTTCTACTCTGAGCCAGGGAAACTCATCAGTTCACCATATGAAAATTCTGCTGCTGTAATCTTTTCTGCTCTTGTTCCAAGAGGATCCAGTTAGTTTTACCAGAATGTTGCTCCGGCTGACCAATATCCCACATGACAGCTGACAGCTTTCATACAGAGGAAGCTCAGTTTTTCCCATGGGGAGATTCACAGGTGGGATGTTTGTCTCCCATTTACAAAGCACCTAACCGTTTTTACTTATCCTAGGTAATAAAGGTATAAAGCAAGTCAAAAACTTGCCAAAAAATCACTCCTTAGTTACTGGCTTGAAGTTCTCCACTGTTTTTCTTTGTTCTAATGTTGAGAAGGAGAAGATATAATGCAATACATGTAGATTAGGTATTGTAGACAAAATACATTAAAGACATATATTGGTCTTTATAGTGCAGCAAAGATTAAACTGAATTCTCTTCTGTCATTCAACAGCATTAGTTAGATATTTTTCCTTTAACAAGCTAGTGCCATGTAATTTGTAATTTTTGCAGGAGATCCATAAGTGCCCTTCACTGTTAGAAGATTTGTCTATGTTGATCTTTAACTCAGTAGCAGAGAGTGGAATGCCCTGTCTGTAAGCAATGTATTCCTCCATTCACTTTCTGTACCAAAAAGATTTGGGATTTCTCATTGGTTATTTTTGATAGCCTAAATGGAAAGTGAATCTAACACCACTTTTACTTACAGCATTTTTAAATGAGACAATTAAAAAAGCTGAAAGAAATTTGGAAACAAAAATCAATTAAACATAGTCTTTCCATTAAATGTAATCTTTCCATTACTTACTACTAGTTAAAAATCTAAATTAGGTCCCCAAAGTTCATGTTTTATTTAGAGTAAGCATTTGAAAATGAATTTTCTGCTCTCAGAAGAAGTTCTTGTCCTGATTTGGCTCTAAGATATTCTGTGGTGTATCTCCTTCAACAGCATGTTTTTAATTTGTTCTCTTCTATGCAATTATTAAATACTTAAAGACCTGTATTCACTATGTCCCTCATGGCCACAGGCATCTTATTTCTGTGGCTATTCATAGAGTCATAGAAATTTAGAACTTCAGGCAAAAGTATATGATTTCAGTGAATATCTTTTGTAATGTGCTTGCTGAAGGCAAAAAAGTTTGCAGTACTCTGTTATCACTTAAGTTGCAAACAAAGAAGATATTACATAAATCAGAGAACGTGGAAATCACTTTAACCAAATTTTTCCCGACAAAATTCCAGGGTCAGACTGCAACCCAAAATTCAAATAGCTAAGCAGTTTGAAGAGGACACTCAATATGTACTTATCAAAAGAAAAAGGGCATATGGTCCCCAGTCATAAAAGGATTTGGTGACCTTCACGACCCTTCTAGGTTTTACCCCCTTAAACAGGAAAGATTTCAGCCATCACAGTAAGATAACATATTCATCGTTGCAATGACAAGTAAATACTTGTCATGCATTACATCAAAAAGTAATAGAGGATGATGGAAACTCTTCAAAAAGCTTTGCTCTCAACAGGTGTTTAGACAGACAGTTAAGGACCACTGCTACACACTACAATAGCCATTGTCCCTATTTTCCAAGCTGCTAAAGAATCACCATTATCCTGTTCTGATTGCTGCAGCATTAAATATCTGATTAAAAAAGAGCCTTTCCAAAGCACTGACAATAGCTTTGTTAAAATGCTGGATAGCTTCACAATCTTTGCAATGAAAACTTCTATTTTTAATTGTGTATCTCTGAAGCATTTAAAGAAATACATTAAAAATAAAATAAAAAGCCCTGAAGATTGAAAGGGTTTGAGGGGGGTGTTTTTTGTATTTTGAGAGTATAACAATAGTATTTTATGCTTCTTAAGGAAAAAAATGCAAAGGAAACTTTTTAAAATCAAGGCTGAAATATTAATAATGATACAATGCCTACCCTAGAAGGAGCTTCAAAATATAAATTCTATTAAAACATTTTCATTAGTTTTATGCAAACACTTTAGCAATAAAACTGCAAAGATTTTAAAGACGTTCTCTTTTACAAAACAAAAATACATTAACTCCCTCCAAAAAATATACAGAACTTGATTTTTTTAGTGGCAAAATCCTCATGTAATACAGATTAGAACTGATTATTTACTCTGTGTTGAAGTCTGACACATTGAAATATATTATTTATCCCAAAAAGCATTTGATCCATTCAGCATAACAATTCACAAAATAAGAGGCTAAAGAAATTTAAAATTACTTTTCTGAATATAAAATTCTGACAGCAGGTTTTTATTTCAGGAAAGGAAAAAAGAATCAAAATACATGTACACACTCTCTCACACAGAGAGAACCTATCATGTCGTAAGTCAAAAATCAACAAACTCTTCCAAGAGTAGTTTAATAATTCATACAAACAGGATGAAAAAAATAAGTTGTGTGTTTCAGATGGATGAGTGTATAAAATAAAAAGCAAGATCTTTATCTAGCTCCATCTGTACCACTCCCACACAGCACATAGAGAGTTGAACAGACCACACAGAATATTGTGACATTCCAAAACTGCATACATTTAGGAAATTGTACATCACTATGTCAGGGCTTTGGAAGAATACTTAGCTAATGCCTACTTAAATACTGAAGTACACAGACATGTGGTTCTAAAACCAGGCCATTTGCCTGGATGCCATCTAATCCCTTTCTATCCAAGTAAGATCAGAAGCATTTGAGCCATATTCAGGCTCAAGTATGGCTCTAATACAAAGGAAAAGCAAAGCAGCCTTACTCTGGAGATCAAAGGTCTGGTGTGTCAGCAACAGAGCTGGGCAAGCTGTGTGATAACACTGGGGACAGATTTCCTACCTGTGCCTATCCCATCCATCTCATTTTCCCCCACTCACTGCCAAGTCTGTAAAAGTCACAGAAAGGGAGATCTGGTACTGACTGACTGGTGGGCTGGGGTAACACACACAGGCCACCATCAGTGTCTGCATTTTCCTTCAGAGAAACCTTTACAATTCTCTGCTGAAATCCAGCTCTTACTCTAGGAACATCCCATCTCTGTCTGACAGTAACCATCCCATAAAGGCAATATATGTGCGGCCCACCATGGGGAAAGCTGTGATCTTAACTCTGCTCAGACTTCAGTACAATTCAGCTGGTCACTGAAAAAAATAAAAAAAAACAAACTATAAAACCAAAAAAAACCCATCAAACTCATCTGTTTTTTGTCACTGTCCACATCAAGCACAGTTTGAAGCCCACAGTAGGTGTCGTTTCTGAGGAACCAGGAAAGAGAATAGGTTGATTGAAGCACACTTTTAAATAACCAAAATTAACCCCCAAACTAATAAACTATTTAAGACAGTCTTTTACCTTGCTATCACTATATGCTTTTTAATATGATCCAAACAGAAAATCTACTGAAATTCACAACTAGAAATTTTTCTAACTCACAGTTAGGAAAAATCCCATTTGATTTTGCCAGTCAAAATGACCATGTTTCCTGTCTGCCTCCTGCCTATAATAGAAAGTCATTATAAATTAAAGAGAAATGAGAAACACATTAACCTGAAGCAGCAAATTCATACTGGTTTGACTGTACACACCTTACATCAACAGTTGTTTAGGAGACTAATTTGACTCATCTATATGTATATGTCCACATTTCCTTATGAACCGGCCAAACAAATGAATCCTCACTGACCTGAGCACCTGAAATTTCATTATCCAAAACTTAAAGCAGATTTCTCATGTGAAACTAGCAATGTACTGGAAGAGAAAATCTGTTTAAGAGCAAAGGAGCAGATAGCTCCTCATGTCTCATACCATATCCTACAGTTCAGATTCCCAGGGTTTAGCAAGCTTTACAAGAGACAGATAAATATTTTAGTGTAATCAATGTGTCTTATTCAGATGAAAATGGAGGTCTGAGATGGAGACATGCAATTGTCTGTGCTTTTCTAATGCCAGCATCAAAAGCGGAGAAATAACTATTACATTCTCTTCAAGGGAAAGGAAATAAAGAGTACCAGAAATTAAATTTCAAAAAATGTTAAGAAAAAAAATAAAAGGGGTGGCAATAAAATGAGTTTTCCAACTTGTGGTAAAATACTCTGCAACTGTAATCTGATTCTTTTCACCTATGAGCTGAACTGCTTGGATATGTATAAATTATAGTGCTTATATGAGAACAAGTGGACAGTATCAGGCCTGGAAGCTTGAATTAATTTTGATTTTCTCTTTATGGAAGTTTAAAAGTCAGGTTTGCTACAAAAACAAAAGAGAGAAACAATCCAGCACCCATGGAAACTAGAGAAAGCAAGGAATTTTATAGAAGTAAAATACCCTAGGTAAATCAAAAGATATTTTCCAGTCACTAAACTCTTCACTTTTTTATGGGAGGTTAGATTTAGTGTTCATGTCTATCTTTTATATTGGTTATTCAAATAACTTTGCTCAAGAAAAGTTATTAGTTCAGCAAATAAAAAAGGAAATAACGTCAACATTATTTCCTTTCAACCTCTTTATTTTTAATGTAGCTTTCTGAGCTGCACATGTATTTCTTTCTCTCACTTCTGCTTCATTGGCCTGAAAGGAAGAACAAGGGATAGGACAGACAACAGCAAAAAACACATAGTAGAAAACATTTGTTACCAGCAGGGTACAAAACTCCTATCCACCACTCTGTTTCACTAGTCCTCTATCCTGTCAATCCAGCATTTCCTCTAAATTCACCAGTCAGAAAGACACCAGTTTATGAGATATATGCATTGATCATACAAATTACACACAAAGAAACTTGACGTGAGCAAGAGATGATTTATTCCAAGAGTCTCAGTTCATCAAGGCAGCTGCCCAAGACCAAAATTTAAATCTTCAGCCACATGGATACCAAAAAAGCACCCTTTTGTAATAGCATTTAACTTTCAGGATAACTGAGGGTTGGAAGAAGGTGAAAATGCAATCTTTTCCTTTCGTGACTTCAAATGCCCTGCTTGACATCTGACCTGATATTGTGGGTGGAAGGACAAGAGAGGAGAGAGGGGATGGAATTTGTTCTTCAGAAATCTTCATTGCCAGAGGCACACTGCTGTCTGCAGCACCTGGATCCCAATCCCTCCATGAAATAAATAGCTCCTGTCTTATCACTCCAACTCAGATCCCTTGAGCAGAGCATTTCTCTTCTGTCACTTTGCTGGGGTGGCAGGGAGAGGGATTCTGGCTGGATACAAAACAGGGAGAAGATGGAATAGGAAGAAAGAACAAGACAGTGAACACAGTTCACCTCCAACTCTCTTCCCTCTTCTCCCTATGGACAGAGCATTTGGTTTGTGCATTGTAAATGTGCATTGCCCTGGGTAATGGCTCAGAGTAGAACACAAAATTGCACAGGGCAGGGGACTACATAAACACTATAGCAGTACTGATGGTTAACAATTTTTACAGTTTTTGACTTCACTATTCTAATATGACCAATGTACTCAAATAACAGTATTTGTTATTGCTATAAGCTATACCATATTATGTCTTAGTGAAGGATTCTGCAGTGATATTTCTCTGCTATTTGGTAAAAAAAAAGTGGTAAAAGGTACTTGTTGATTAAATTGACCTATTTTCCTCTTCATACCTTTTTTTGTGTTGCTTTTGTGTTATCTCTGATCATGTCAGACAAGCTTCATGCCTGCTTACTTAGAAGTGATCCCCTTACCTGCACTCTCTGACTGTCTAATAAACTTAACCTAAAGTTTGCTCCTCCTATACGTCTCTCCTTTGTTCCTCTTTATCAGCTTCTCAAAAACTCTTTTACATGCTGATTTTTCTCCTATTTGCAGGCAGTTTGGGGTTTATTCTCATTCTTAGAAAATTCTCTGTTTTCCTGTTCAGGCTCCATTTATCATTTTACTACCTGGTTGACTCAAGTGATGATGAGCTGCAAATTCCCTTCAAAATATGTGCCCACAACGCCTGCACAATTCACTCAACTGTGCAAGACCAAGGAATCCTGGGAACCAATGTATCCCTTATGACAACTGAACTGTAGGCTTTATCCTCATATAATGACTTCCCTCTGAAAGAAGAAGACTGGACACTGTCAATTCAAGAAAAAATTAATTGGATTGCTTATGTTTGGAAGCAGTCTGAAGCTGAAAGGGAACTGAGGAAACACCAGAATGAAAGCAGTCCTGAATTCCAATGTCTAGCAAAAACACACTGTTCTCTTTTCTCCCCACAGTCTCCACACATTATTCTCTGCAACAGATGGACACATGCTCATTGCAATATTTTGTTCTTTTGTTGTTTGGTTAATGTGAAGCCCTAGATTTTCTTTATTTCATATATTCAACTTCAGTCCCAGGTGAGACTTACAGTTCCATTTCTACCAGATTTCTAGTTTATGTTACATATTTTATAACTACAGCATTCATAGAATATACATATTACACATTATCCAACTTTAAGGTACCCATCTCTACCCTCCTCTCAAATTCTAGATATTTGTGGTTTATAGAAGAGGAACCAAGGAGAAAAAGCTTTCCTTGCATTTATGGAAAGTAATTTTAAATGGCTCGTTCTGGGCTCCACTGCCAGCACGCCAAGTCATCTAGACTCTTAACAGTCCCAAGATCTTGACTTAAAGCTCTTCAGCTACATTTTTCGCTTTCAAAAGATATCTCAAAGGACTTGGGCACCAATACCCTTGAAATTGTGCTTTGCTCAGCTACTCTATATTATTCCTCTGGCTTTTAGAGGCTGTTCTTTCTTCAACTGCTGTCTTAATGCTACTACTTACTAATTTTTCCTGATTGTCTGAAAATGCTTGCGCAGGTACAACCCTCCTCAATGGAAATGTAAACATACCAAATGAACTTGCTACAAAGAACCAGTCTTCTGATTCCTTCAATTGCTGATGAATATCCTGAACATAAAATTTAAGAACATATTGAGTTAATACTGCATTTGTACTAATAAAGAGACAGGGTCAAGACCAGTTTCCTTAATAATATGGAGGTTGTTTGGACCAAGAACTTCCCACACAGAGTGTCAGTTCATGCACTACAGATACTGAAACTTCATCTTTCAAGAGAAGGATGTGTAAAGTAGAAAAGGAACATCTGGATCCAGGTGCTATCAGATGCCTTCACAGGCAATTCTCATGCTTCATTGGCAATTACAGTTGTAAAACAACACCTCTACCATCTTCTAGAGCATAGATTTACTACTGATGCTGAAACTGTCACTGTAAAATTGATTGCAGTGAAGAACACTGACCTACAATGCTCTGTACTAGTTTATCACAATAAGCATTATAAAAAATATAATATTAAGACAAATTTGTGCAACTACAGTAATTAAAAGCAAACACAGCAATAAGACAAACAGAAGTATTAACCTGGCTGAAAGAGAGAGAGGAAAAAATATGGATTATATTTTGTAACCCAACCAATATGCAAAGATGTAGTCCATGTAAGAGGAGAGAACTGTGAAAGAGAGATGCTCTTATTTAAATGCAAGAAGTTTTGGTTTTTTTAATTGAAGCCCAACCCAGTTGTTTTCATAGTTGTTTTCATAGTTGTTTTCAAAGTTTCAGAAATAATCCAGTTCCTAGCAGGTGATAGCTGTCAGGTTAGGGACTGAAGAAGCATGGCAACCTAGCAGAAGTGTTCAGACCATACGCTACTCCAAGACCTCAATTTGATCACTCCTAGTCATTTTGTCAAGGGACAAAAATATTTTGAGATCTAGTCTTTTGCAGCAAGCTTTCAGGATGGGATACCTCCAAGTTATTTTAGAGACAGGACTTAGTGACTTTTCCCCTCTGTCTCTTTTATTAGGGCTTTTGAAGGAGGAGGAGAAACACTTATTATCAGATTTATCTTTTTCTAAGCCTTCCCATACCTCCAAAAACAAGAATACATACAGTAAACCAGAGACATCAGAATTCCTCTGAAACCTTTTTGCTCATTTAGATGTTTGCTTCACAGCACTGTCATCATTGCAAATTTCCCATTTAAAGTTGTCTTCAGTCACCAACATAAATGCTCTAAGATGTTTCTCCTCCAAAGCCACGGGCATTAGCCAAGAAAATAAAAGGGCACTGGGACAAAGACATTCTCCATGGGCACCCTGAAATGCTGGAATTGTGAAATTATTGTCTAAAACTCACAAGGTTTCATCTGTCACATGGCACTTTTAAGAAAGGATTAAAAAGTACTAAGAGAGAAAGCTTGAACATGACATTCCTTCATACTTTCCCCTGTTTGCAGGTAGCCAAAGGATTTATATCTCTAATGGTGTTATTATACCAACTTTCTCAAAAAATAAATTCACCTTAAAAAAAGCCACAAAACCTCTGTAGAGCACAGAAGCTCTGTAGAAGTGTAGAAGCACTATATATATATATATCTGCCACTGTGCACATTGCTAGCTCAAAGATTTCTTCTTCTATTCAGTGCATTGTGCTCCTGACACATACTTTCTATAAATAAACTGTACTCTGATTGTCTCCCTTTATAGTTATCTTGATATAACCACTGAACATGCAATTCCCAGAGCCTTGACTAGGTGTCTCCTATTTTTATTTTTTTTTTTTACATTTTATGTGCCAAGTAGCTTTGCCTCACAGGTGTCTATCCATCTACAACATGATGTGTGAAGAGCTTTATAACACACAGTTTTAATCATGGTTAAACCAGGGGAGACAGGAGAATGTGCAAAAAGGAGATAACAGTAAACTTGCTAAGGTGTCTCTTAGGTGTCATAAAGGGATGTTGGCTTATGCTCAAGGGCTTTTGTACCACTATATAAGACTGAAACTGTATTGCAAGCTTCTCCTGGTTGCAGAGAGGGGACAGAGTGCATGCTTCTTACTCAATTGCTGTTTTGCTTTCAATAAACTGTTATCTCAACCTGTAGTCTCTACCTTTGTCCCTCTTACCAGAAGGAGCAGGGCAAAGTGGCTTATTTAGAATTTAATTTCTGGCCTTCGTTAAACTTCCACAAAGCTGTTCATTTCCAGAGAGTAAGGCATTCTCTTTTCTCCGATGGCATATTTTTGGAAATAATATGTAACAAAGAAGTATTAATATCTGACTCTGTGTGTTTCTACAGTAGGATTATATTTCAGTAAATCTTAGACCTTGTTAAAGAGTAATAGTTTTCTGCAATAAAAAATTGATATCATAAAAGGGATCCAATTGTAATTGTGTTTCTGACAGCTGAAAAAAAAAAAAAGAAAAAGGTTAGTTTGAAAAAAGAGCACAAACTTCAGAAAACCTTAAAAAATTATATCACCAGCTTGATCAATCACAATGTCATGGTGACCTCAGTATGAAAAATCATGCTCAACTGTGACAAAACATTATACAATCACTAGTACTTAGCACAGAACTGTCTAGATTGTAAATTAGGATATCCAGGAATAGACATCCTGTTTTAAAAACAGTTTATCCATCAAAAACTAAAAACGGCTGATTCAGAGTTTTTGCAAGAGTAATTTTCAAGTCCTGTTCAGGAATAATTGCTTGAATAGAAATGCAGCACAGTGGAGATGCCTTCTGATATCCTTTCACGTAATATTTACAAAACTCACAGAATTAAACTGAGAAATTAACTCAGCTCTCTCTTCCCTGGCACATATTCCTGCCATGAAACACATGGTATTCCTGTGTTGAACTGCTGCTAGTTCATTTTTAATCAAATATTTGTAAAATCCAGGAAGAAAACACAGGGTTTTAATCCCCACTTATCTGAGTAAACTGGCATTTTGGTCTGTGTTCTTAGACAACAAAAAATATGTGAACCAAGCTGAGGGTAAAACACCACTACTTCCACTGCAGTATGAGTGTACTAATTGCATTTTATTTAAAACTCACAGAACTAATTTTGTTTGAGCCATTTGACTTTTCAAGAAGGAGGAATTCCTCCACCTATTACATATGCACACAGCTGCTGAGTGCAATCCCGAGGACAATCATGACTCAGAGACTATTCTATTAAAGGGCAGCTGAGCAAGTCTTCTGAGAACAATCTGAATTTTGAAAGAGTTTTTCCTTATGAGTTGTTACTTTTTAAGGAAATAAGGTAAGCTCTAAGAATCAGCTTCCTGCTACTCCTCTTCCAGATTCAATCCAGGCAATTTTTATGTGATTGATAAGCTTAGTGAGTTTAATGGTCCATGCAGCATCTAGCACAAAATAAGTTATCAATAATCATACAGTAGATTTTTGCAGGATTCTGATGCTGCAGTCCATCAGCAATATAATAAAGTACTTTTACTTGTTTTAGTGTCAGATTTTAATTTTCTCCTCTTCAAAAGGCTTTTCTGTAGAATTACTAAAATCTGAACATTTGTTTAAAAATACTTAAGTAGCCCCTTTTTGTTGTGCAGTGCCAGAGCCTCATTAGCTAAACATCTGCTCAGGAAGGCTCTAGATAATGAAGTAAGACAAGACAGTCTCAAAAGAATAGCAGGTGGCTTAGCTGGAGAACGGGAACAAAAGGTGTCCCTGGGACCTCCTCAAATAAGTGGATGTTAAAAGGCAACGTTAAAAGGATTTGCACAATGTTAAAAGGGCTTTTAAGAGTTAGGTAGACAGGAGGGAAGGTGGCCTTGCTAAACATTAGGATTCGTGATGATCTGGAATGAAAGGTTAACTTCTTATTGGGAATCAATTTTCAGGAGATGTCAGAAAATGCATCTCTCGGAAGCAAAGTCCCAGAAAAGGAAAAGGCAAAAAAAAAACCTGTATAAAACCCTTCAAAATAAATTGTTAGACAAACCACACAGCCTGCAAGCTTCAGATCAGAGTGTTTTGCTCAAACATGTACAATATTGATTCTTAACCATAAGAATATTTGACTCTTAAATCAAGAAACTGAGCAGGATACAGAATATATCTGTCTCCAAAGCAACAGGCTGCCATGCATAAAGTCCCTTGTTCAATGAAATCCTGTAAGCAGGTTTTCTGAAGATTATATCCTGTTTTATCTAGATTTTAAGCTGTGAAGCTCATGGTGATACAAGAGAGATCATTATAAATTTTCAGAAAGATAAATGAAGCATACAGGAAGGAGAGATTTCCCAAACATCACAGAATTGCTGTATGGCAAGAAACCAAACTTTTCTGCATTGCAGCCAAGTGCCCTGCTTTGAAACCATACTGCTTGACAAGAACAGAATCTGCTTTGTTTAAACAGCTCCAGCCTTTCATTAGGTCACTTACACCCCTCACAAGGCGCCCATGGCATTACAGATTAGAATAAAAGTTGTAAATATAAACCAAATTTTTGCTGAGCATATTATTGCTATGTAGGGAACCATTATTTGTTTCAAAGGTTAAGCACAACGGAGTTTTGCCATGGATTCATAGTCTTAGGAGACCACTTCCTCTACAGTGCACTTCTTGGTAGAGAATGACTGCTCCAGGGTTATGTTCAGTCCCTTCACAGCTGCTGTAAGGTTTTCCTTGCCTATAAAATTCTTCCAGAAAAGAATTAGCTTATTTACATGTGTATTCAGAAAACAAATGCAAAATGGAACCTAAGAATCCTGTAAAGTGTCACAAGGACCACAGATGTACTGTTCTCTCCATTATGCTGTCTAAACTCATGCCTTTAACTCTTGAGTATCCTTGCCCCAAATAGCCTCGAGTAAATATGTGGAAAACATGTCAAATCCATTCCTGGATATAGTTCCATAGTCCATTGGAAACTCCCCCCTGCCTTTAGAGCAATGTAGTGCTTAGCCACATTCATCTTGATAAAATTCCAATTAAATTCTAATGAATGCTGTTAGAAAGCGTGTTTGGTTGTGGGTGCTGTTTCTTTTGTTCTTTTTTAAATAAAAACACTCTAAATATTCATTACCACCCACACTGCCACTCTATTCTCACAGAAGGAAGGAAGAAATTGCTTAGATATTTCCTGTAGGCAACTATCCACAAGGCTGAAATGTCATTTAATGTAAATTAAATTTGTACTGCTAACGATGATGTTTTGAACAAGACATAGTATGAAAAACAGCAAGCACATAGCAGTGGATTTAACTGATATGCAGTTAAATCCAATTAAGTTGTTGATGGCTAGTATCAATAAAATTACTGATGATTATTCTGGGAGTTAGAGTCAGTGAAACCTACCCCATGAGAGACAGCACCACTGATTTGCTTTGTCATAACAATGGCTTGTCTCCCTATTAGGAATCTTAACAGTTTAGTCCTACAGCTTATTAGGAGCTGTAAAAATCACAGGTAAAATAAGGATCGGAAAGCTGAAATGATGATTCATCCACTCCTTTATTTTCCAAACTGAGGAAACAGCTGGGGGTGGAGAAGGTGGAATTAAAAAACAAAACAAAAAAAAAATCAAAACCAAAACAAAAAACCTAACATAAAACCAAACAAATCAACATTGGCTCTCTGAAGCACACCAGAAAGCAACACCTTTAACCCTAGGGAACCATCATTCTCAAAAGGAGGGGGAGGAAAATCCTACTTCACATTTGCAAAGATCAGCTGCCTTTGTTGCAGAAAGCCTTGACTACAAATGGGCTCCCCAGGACCCTGATCTCAGAACGCAGAGTCTTTTCAGGGCTCAACTCCTACTGAGACAGCTGAGGCTTATGTTGCAGTGCCTGAAAAGAGATTGAAATGCAGTTTGTACTGAGATGTGCAGCAGGATTCAGATAACCAGTAACAGGATGCAGGAACAGTCCTGTACAGTTTGTGTCCACCACTTTCTTCAGTTTAACTCATTGTCGTTGCAAAGAAACGTTTTAGGTTGAAAAGTTTTCTGAACAGAGTAAAAATCTTTCAAATGACAAGTAGGGTGTTCTTCACACTGTCCTCACATAGTGTGGGCTGGGACAGCCAAATCCTATTCAAAACTGTTGTCTGGAAATGCTAAAAATAAGAAAAATAATCAACAACAACAAACACTCCCAAAGCAACACAGAAAAACAAAATATGCAGTAGGGCCAACTCAACCCACTTGAGGGGTACAGGATGTCAGCACAGAGAGCTGGGTTTCTTTCCATCTTCCTCTGCATAAAATCAATGTGCTAATTTGAGTGGACTCCCTGCTAAGCCAGTATGACAGGTAATGAAGGTCCCTCTTATGTCCCTCCAAGCCCTGTAGCATAATATCATGGAGACTACTTGTTTTTTGGCTGGCCTGGATCTCAGTAGAGGTTCAGCAATCTGAACTACAGCAAAATGTGAGAGAAGCAGCATTCTTTAGTAGAACTGAGTACCTTGAGTAATGATTTGTTAAATCTATAGGGAGCAGTAGCCTGAGAGCCTTAACCTCTCCTACCCCACACTACTACCTTGAAATTACAGAGAGCAAAAGCCAGACAAAAATCACACTGGTTATAACTACCATAAGAGCAATTACAAATTATTAATTACTCTTTCAATGCCTAACTACTATTTTTTAAACACAGAATGTGTCACCTCAGGTGAGGTAGAAAAAATATCTAATATGGTAGAAAATAGCCACATTCCCAATGGAAAGAAAAATTGGAAAAGTTTATTATGATTTTGTAGCAATACATCCACACCTCACTTCAACGAGTTATTAAAATCAGCTAGACCATTCTAAGCCACTGGAAAAGCATGGTTTAAGCTAGGAACAGATGTAATTCCAATGCAGAAGGAATTAAGTTTGAGCATATGGAGTTTCAACAACAACCCTTTCGTTTACAAGTTCCAGAGCCTTTACCCCCATAAGGACATTATTGAGTTAATATTGTGCAAAAGTGATGAATTTAAAGGTTACCTCTCTTTTTACAGACATGTGAAGCACACACATAATGTCACACAAAATCCTGAGCAAATGGATGTTTAAAGCCATTCTAATGAAAGAAAATAAGAACAAATGTCAGCCAACAGAAAATATCTATTTTGCCTTTTAGGTGCACTTGATGCTCTGCTTCATCCTCTGCACAAATTCTGAACAAGCCATCAAAAGGCAAGGATTATTTTCTTTAATCACCAGCTCTTGCCTGTTGGCAGCAGTTCCAGTCTACAGGATTTCAGAGAATTTCTTTTATGCAGACATGGATTTACTGAGAAAAATAGATCTGGCCCTTTCCCTCACCCCTCCTCATTGGTCCTACTTGATGCTGTGCATGGATGCTTCCATGCCACAGTCAAACCACAGCTGTCCCCTCACCCACCTCATTTCATCAAAACCCAAAAGCCATACACTTTTCCCAGAATGACTAACACTCTCTAGTGTGGGATAACAGGGGGTAACAGAGCTGTACCTTCATACACTTAACAGTTAAATCCATCCTGGACACTAGAAGGGATAACCAAGTGATTGCTGTGGAGCTCTCACATTTATCCTTCTAACAAGTTTGACCTTTGCTATTTGTATAAGACCTGAGCTGCAAGAACTCCTGTAGGTATTTATTCTGCCTCGGGGTCATTTAGATATGAATCACTTCCTCAAAGTCTCCCAACTCTTTATGCCACTTCTTAAAATTTTTATTAAAAAAAAAAAAAAAAGGTGGCAGAATAAAATCACAAAAGGAAACAAAACCTTCATACAAAATGTTGAGGGTTTTTAGAGTGACTGCTTTTGGAAACATAGTTGATGTTCTGGGGATTTTTTTTAATTAAACATCTAATACTTAATTGTCTGCAGGAAGACATGGTCCTGTTCACGAGTTTCTATGAAAGATCCTATTCAGATTAGGACATTTCTGTAGTAAAGCATCATTTAGGTTTACAGCTAAGATCAGAAAAAAGGAGAACAGAGGCCCAAAGTTGGGCACTTCCTACAAGGAACAAGAAAATATAATCAATCTTGTCACAACAGTTGAAAAAGGCAGAGGTTTGCCTTTAAGTGAGGGTTTGTTGTTTGGTGTGGGGTTTCTTTTTCTTTGTTTTTTTTTCAGAGATTGATTTTGGAAAAGTGTCCTAAGTCCATTTCCTAGGAAGCTTCATATTAGGGTAGCCCTGTCTTCTGCTGCACCCTGCCTGCCAATTGTCTCTCCTGCCTCAGAGAACCACTGCTCACACGTAGAGCTCCCATTTGCCCCACTGGTTGTCACTGTCACCTGTCATTTTGTCCCAGCAGTAGCTGGCACTGGGATGGGCTGTGTTCTCTCTTACTGCAGGACCACGCCAGAAGGGGTGTGGAAAGACAGACACTGATGCTGCAGCTGCTCTGCTACCATCTGAAAGCACAGCTCCTTTAGAGGTGACAGACCCAGCAAATGAAGCACAGCCTTTCTCAAGTCTATGAAAAGCCCTTGGATCATTTTCATCAACCACAACTTCTCCAGGCTCTAGTAACCTTTACAAGTGTTCAAGTGGTGTCACACTGCTCTAAAGACTGGTGTCTGCAATTTATTGTTATGAACCATATCACTTGCAAATACTTCTGGAGATGCTAATAATAAGAGTAATTATAAATAACCAAAGATGCATTAAACCAACAACAATTAATACCAGCATTTTCCACATCAGCTTTACTGGGAAAAGACTGTTTTCTCTAAAATCCAGCTTTAACCTTTAAAGTTTGCCATCTACTTAAATCTGTAACAAAGCAAGGATTTTCAAGCTAGGTTAAATCATGCCTTGTGATATTCACATCTTTTTTGCAAGCTGTCTATATTTTAAGCTGACTCTTGTGGCTCACTTTTATAGCATGGCTCTCCATATCTCAGAAATATATAATTAAACTTCACTGATCCCTAAAAGCTTAAAACATCAATGCTTAGTTGAAAATGTTTATGGACATTACATAATTAATAAATTCAGATATATAACACAGTCTCATTCACCCTTTCTCCACTATTTTTGAAAAAGCTCAGGAATATCTGATCTATTTTAGAGCCGCACAAAAGTTTATTTCTATTGTTTTCAGTTTTCTGTTTTCTACCTCTCTCACAGTACTCTCCAAAAGAAGTTATTTATGTAGTCATTTCCTACATTCACTGCATCCATTAAAAAAAAGTACCATACTTGAAATTCTTCCACATTCAGGGAAAAGAGGTATACTTTAATTTTGTTTTCTTTATTCCAAGGACCTTTCCAGACAGCACTTACCCCAATGACATTCTGAATTTTCTTCCCTGAGGGCCATTTCTTCAGCTCTTGTTTGACCACACATTTTGTTTTCTGCAGTTCTCTGTGTTATTTTTTTATTAAAAAAAAATTTAATAAAACATATCCTCGCAGATCTCCTTCTGGCCAAGGTTTCAGTGCCCTAGGTTTGATAATATATTTAGAACAAAGTAACTCAAACTGATAAAAAAGGATTTAACCTCTTCATGAACAGTCATGACATCACCTTTGGGGAGGGTTTACCAAGTCCACAGAGAACTGAGGAAGCTGCTCCTACTTGAAGCAGCTACTGTAGAATTTGAAAAGATTTGCTTCAGGCAGTCTCATTTAGGATACTACCAACCTTTTCCACATGGCCTTTGATGGATTATCATGATTTAGAAATCTACAACTAGTAAGTACTAAAACCCCAATTTTGAGATGAGACTGAGAATCTGAAACAAAATTTAGAAATTAAAAAACTGCCAAAGCAACAAACCACAGAATGGAAGGAGTGACAGGTAACTTATAACTGAGATGTTTTCTCTTAAAGAATGAGTCAACAGTTTCAGTAAGCACATAGCTTTCTTTCTCCAAAGTTATTTTTGCTCATCCTCTAAAATGGAAAGATGTCTCTACTATGGCCTCAATATATCTGAAAGCTTTTGCACCTCATGGCACAAATGTAACTATATAAATTAGATCTCAAATTTGTCAGGAGTATACATGCATTTTTGTTGTGGCAAAAACCACAAGAAAACTGTTGGGGTTTCTTTTTCTGAAAAGCATCAGTTAAGCTTTGGGCAGCAGAAGTGTTTGTTTGTTTTCAAGTCCTAAACACAATAAAAGTTGTCTTGAAAAGTAGTGTTATATTTTCAGAAAGAGATAAAACACATGGCGCAGCTGAAGGCTCTGAAAAACAAATAACTCATGTTTCCATGGCTTCTGCTGGAAGGTAGTATGTGACCACCTCCCAAAGACTGATAAGCTCCAGAGACTGATGGTCCCATTGAATCTGCAAGGACTGAATAAATCAGGCCACAAGGCTCTGCTCGATCTGTACAAGGCCACTAGCACACACCAGCATCAGCAAGGAGCTGTGCAAACCAGACCAGGGGATAAAGCTACTGGAATATTTGTGTGCCTGCTGGAAACAATGTCTCTGGAATCTGGCAGCCTCTGGGCATCCAGCTTGGGTTAGCTGACAAAGTGTACTAGAGAGAAGGTGTGAGTGAGTTAAGAGTTACCAATTAATTACTGTCTAATGAACATAGGCATTCTTAATAATGCTGGTGTTCTGTGACTTGCATGCCCATACGAATGGGAAAATGAAATTCACATTGCATACAGTAATAACATATTGATGTCTTTATAAGGAGAAACTTTGATCAGATATTTGCCACTGGTGCTTTTATAAAAGCATTTATAGCTGTACCTGGAGACTTCTATTTCAGTATAGCACATGTATTGAATCTCCAAAAATACTCTCTTAAGCAATTATTATTGCTAATACACTGTTTCCCCAAATCTCACTGCTTTCAAGTCCATTTCACTGTCCATTTCAGACGCACACAGGGCCAGCTTTTGTCATTTTCTCTCTGCTCCCTTTAAGCCAGCAGTAACTTTATGCTTCCACAACAAAATAGCTATTAAAATTAAAGGAAGAAGTTCTACTTGAATTCTCTAATTTGAGAAATATCTACATTACTGGATGCTTCCACATCTTACTTTTATATACATTGATATAAGTCTAATTTGTTTCATATCTGCTGTCAGCACATATGTTGCTTCAATAAATTCAGATTGCATATAAGCTCCATGTCACACATGATTGTAAGCAAAGACTGTCTCACTTAGCACCTCCAATATAACTTAACAGAAAATACAACAGGCAACCTGCTTTCCATAGCACCATGCTGATTGGCATTAGCTGTGCTAACATTACTGTCTGATTGCATCCCATATCAGTCTCAATCATCTTGTCTAGTGGCGGTGTCCAGGCAACCAGCCCAGTTACCAGGGTTATTTTGTCTATTTTGTTTAAGTGCTGATGAGATCTTCCCATTTCCTGGAACTTCTCCAGACTTTCAAGACTTTTATATAAAAGAAAATCACAACCAATATTAGTTTTGGTAGCAGTTCTTTGTAAAATTTCTCTGTGAACATTCAGAAAACTTTTAATAATAGTAAATGAAAAATCCTCACAGCCCTGTGAAGATCTCAGTTTGATATTCATTAACATGCATCCATCCTTACCCCTGAATAGTAGAAATATGAATATTACAGATGAAACAAATATGGTTGTGGCAATTTTTTTGTGTTACTATCTGCAGCTCTTCATTCTGCATTTTGCTCCTTGCAGTTGCAGTCCTCATAGCAGGAGTTAAAAAAACTCAAAAACCAGAAGCAGCATTTAGAGCCCAGCTGTCACAGTTCACAGCATATTGTCTTAGCCACTGACCTGCAGTCAACATCCATTTACACTGAAGTGCAACAGTGAAGCCACAGGTACATAAGATTCTCCTCTTGCACTGGAGAGGGCATGGGCATTGGTGGAGGAACACAACTACTGCAGATGCTGACTTTGTGAGACATTTGCAAGAGGCCTAATAGAGAAATGGTGTTTCGAAACCACTAGTTGATACATGTGGCCAAATAGCTTTTTGGTCCCCTTTTGCTCCCTGGAAGTTCTTCTAGAAGTTATTACCTGTTTAGATTTGGATATTTTGTTCATTTAGGTTTGTTTTACTACAAATGTTGTCAGTGAAACACTTTCCTATTATAAAATTTAAAGTCTGTGTTTTGACTTTAGTGGAGCACCAAAGTACTATTACAAAAGAGTCTGGGAATTAAAAAAAATTTTTCTATATCCCATATTTGCCTGAGGAATTAAAATGCCAAACTCTTAAAGGAATCTAAATAATTTCATTAATACTACAGGTGAATTGTGTTTTCAAAAACCCAAACACCATTCCTCTGCCTTGAGAAAGAGCATCACTAAGCAAATGCAAATTGCTTGCACATGCTTTAGTTACAGCTGCTTTGCTTTTCTTTTGTACAAAATTTGTGGCAGGCTGCTGAAAACCCTGGCAAAAATTACATTTGTTTCTGTTTGTACAAGTTATTTCTCAGTGACAGATAACACTACATAAAAGAAAGGGAAAAAATAATATAAACTAGAGACAGATACTCCCATATTACTCACTCTAATATGTTGTAATCTCTAGCACCTGTATTCTCTTGGATGAGCAGTTAGTCTTCCAGTTGGATTTGATGATCTTAAAGGTCATTCCCAACTGCAGTGGGCTGACCCTGGCTAAATGCCAGACCCACCAAAGCTTCTCTATCACTCTCTTCCATAGCAAAATGGGAGAAAAAAATAAAAGATTCATGACTTAAGGACCAGGAAAAGATCATCCACCAAATGCCATCACGGGCAAAACAGACTCAAATTTAGAATATTAACTGAATTTATCACAGAAAACACCAGAGCAGGATAATGAGAAGAAAAATAAATCCTTAAAAACAACTTCTTCCCCACCCCCTGTTCCTTCCCAATTCTACCTCCTCCTCTCCAGCAGTGCAGGGACATGGGGGATAGAGGTTATGGTCAATCCATTGCATGTTGTTTTTCCAACTGCTTAGGGAGAATAGTCTTTCCCCTGCTTCAGTATGGGGTCCCTCCCACAGGAGACAGCTGCCAATGAACTTCTCCAGCATGAGTCCATCTCATCAGCAGCAGTTTTCCACAAACTGCTTCAACATGTATCACTTTTCCATGGGGTGCAGTCCTTTAGGCACAGGCTGTTCCAGCATGGGGCCCCCTTAGGGGCACAAATCCTCCAGGAAACCTGCTCCAGTATGGTCTCCTCTCTCCACACATCTGCAGATCCCTGCCAGGACCCTGCTCCAGCATGGGCTTCCTTCCCATTGGGTCACAGCCGCCTCTCAGGCATCCACCTGCTCTAGCACGGGCTCCTCCATGGGCTGTAGGTGGATCTCTGCACTCCCACTGACCTCCACGGATTGCAGGGGTGCAGCTGCGCCACAGCCTGCAGAGGAGTTTCAGATCCAGTGCCTGGAGCATCTTCTACCCCTTTGCCACTGGCCTTTGTCTGCAGAGTTGTTCTATGAAGGAAGCTTCTGGCAGCTTTACACAGAAGCCATCTCTGTAGCCCCTCCAGCTACAAAAGCTTGGCCATGCAAATTCAATGCACCAACCATTCCCGCCTTCGAAATATCAGGTAGATTTTCTTTTTTGAGCAGGAATTTTAAAACAATGACCTTTATTTTTAGGACTGTTTCAATACTTGTATCATCAGTATCCCCCTTTTACTACAGAAAGATGAATAGTTCAACAAGTTGGATTCTGAGCTGTAGTTCAGAAGATCCCAGAATGAACTCCCCAAGTTATCACCCATTACACAAGTCACTAAGGAAATAAAGGCCTAGAAAGATGCAGACAATATATGTGCCTTTGACTTCAGGCTACGAGAGAGGTTAAATACCTCAAGAAATGTTAAAAGTTCAGTAAATATGAGTTCAGAAGTTCAAAAATATCCAAAACCTATCCAGTGAAAAAAAAATTTAAAAGGAGCACAGGTCACAATCCTATTTAAGCAGTGAATTAATCAACACTGCTTCCCATTCATACAATCTCCTCTATTTTAGAGGAGTAATGCCTTGTCTTATCTTTTGATTGAGTAAACTTTGGTTAGTTTTCTCAGAATTATTTTTCTAAGATACTTAATTATATGAAGTGCTAGGGAAAAATAAAGTAGTCACAGTGTTCTCCTCACATCATCATTCATGCAGGAAATATTTTTGAAACATAAGGGTCAGCCTCTAGGTATTGAATCAGGTACAAAGACAGTCAGGAGGTTTAGGAGCCATTGTGCATAAGTAACATCCATAGAACCTGCAAGGAGGATACAGAGATTATTCCTTGATGGGCAAGGTGCAGCAGATTGCTTTGCATGAAGCAATGGCTGCCTGCCTTTCCTGTGCACCTTGTGCAATGAAACGGGAATAAGCACTTTCATTCTGTTCTCTTCTGCCTCATGGGGCACAAAGGAAGAACTGTCAAATCACATGTTTTATCACAGCAGTGTGACATCATTTTCCTTCTGAGGCATCAAAAAACCCATAGTAGTAGCAAAAACCTTGAGAACAGAATTAAATTACAAAATAAATTAGAAATTAAATTACAGAACAAAACAAAATTACAAAAAAAGGATTCCTAATCTTTTTCTTCTGAGAGAGAAAAAGCTATATACAAAAGATATAGCTACAATAGTTCATTTTAGAAAGCTTGTTGTAAGAACAGGTGCAGCACTTTAGACAGAGTATTTGAAACCAATTTCATTCTTTCCACTCCCCTCCTTTAGGAGAAGGAGGCACAAAAAATAATGCCTCTGTAGTTTTTTATCTAGAAAAGGCCAATATTCATACCTTCTTTTTTCCTTTAGATAGAAAGAGGGAAAAATATTACATAAATGTGGATTGAAAACCTAAGGCCATTAGTGATATTAACTAAAACATTTACCCTTGGTGAGAAATATCTGGTGTTACAGGACAAAATTAAAATAATTAAGGAACATTTCAGGAACATGTCAGCGGGATTTCTGCAACCTCATCTACAGGATGCTCTGCAATCACCTTATTCATGTGTTTACTGATTTCTCATCATTACTAGCTAAAAAAGTCTGAGCACCTTCTGTTCAGTTTACATTTATTCATAACAGATTCACTGTTTTCCTGGTATGTTTTCAGCAGTTTATAAAAAGCCAGGGCAGCCATTCAGTTAAAGAATTATAGTCCCTTTTCTTAAACTGAATTACCAGTGCTCAAATCTCCTAAACATATGGGGACCAGACACTGAGCTCAGAGGCACTAAATAATGAGTTGTCATGCATCCTTTATCTCCCAGGATCACACTGAAAATCATAAACTGTCATCATTCTGTACAGCTGAACTCCTTACCCAGGACACCACTGAGGACAGCAGTACTGTCTGGTTTTGCTCCAATTAAGACATAATCAGCATTTACACCGCTTTCAACATACTTTTGGTTTTAGCTAGATTTAAGGATTAGCCCTGCTCTCATATTTTTGATAACTTTCTTAAATTGTTTAGCTCAATATAGTTTACAACCCATTTATACCCAGCATTGCTGAGGCAGAACCAAATTCTTGACCAGGACAGCACTGAAGTGCAGAGGATTTGTAACTCAGCAGTTATGAAGGCCCTCTGAAATCCAGATGGCAGCATTTTATAGTGCCACTTATGGTGTGAGGTTTATGCAGAGAATAGGCAGCTGAGAGTTTCAGAAACACTGACAGTAAACAAACAAAACTGCTTAGGAGAATGAACAGAAATAAATGTTGATGAAGTCTGTTTTGGTATTTATTAAGGCAACTTCTTGGGTCCCAGTGGCAAAGCAGAAACAAGGAAATATGTATACTTGAATCTGAAGTTCCAGGCCTTTGCCTCAGTTCTGTACCCCAGTTTCAAGGGTTGTTTGCCTGATTTTGAGACCCTTCCAACTCAGAATACTCTGTGATCCTGTGTGTGAATTTGAAACATTTCATAGCATATTTTATAAAAACATCATTAATTAGTCTTAGGAAAATAGCTTTACAATACAGTATTCATTTAGCATATTGCAGTAACCCTTTCAAATTTTTCTTAAAGGCTTTAAGAATTTGAAAATCTTTTATTTAAAGAAAAAAAACCATCAGAAGTAAAACTTTCATTTACTTCTAGGACTGCAGCTTGAACAAAAGCAAATAAACTACCATAGCTAGAATTAACAAAAACACTGTCCCATACCCCTTTCATTCCATCTAGCTTGAAAGCTTTGCAGCATTAGCTGGGATCCCATCACAAAAAGGCAAAATCAGACCAAGGGAAAGCAGAAGCCTAGTTTTGCCATACCACAGAGAGGGGGAATTCACTCTTTCCCCCCCATGAACAAGACAAGTAGATGAAAGCAACTCCAGCTGAATAAAATCCCAGCCACCTACTTGAGGAGAAACAAGGGATTGAGGGGGGAGAAAACTTTATTTTTCTTGTTTTCATCTTCTCATCTGAGTGTTATTTATGTTTCATACAAGCAGCTGTGACTCTTCCCATGTGAAAGACATTACCATACTCCATTTCAGGCTGAGGGCAGGCTTTTCAAACTAAAACACCATCCCAGTGCAATTAAAGCACGCATACCTAACACAAAGAATAAAACAGATTGCAGGGGAATAGGAGGGCTTAGTGAAGACTCAGTAAGATTGGCATAAAATAGCAGAAGTGTGCTATAATTTCTATTAACCAGGCTGGAAAATACTGATTCCTCTATGTTGTTAATTTTTGTTCTAAAATTCCTTATTTATGAAATTTGAGTAACTAGAACATGAATCCACAATACCTTCATATGTTTGAAGTAGTAAAACTTCTCTATCTAAAGACTTTTTCAGCTCTTAGACACACATCAAGCCTAGACATGTAGATCAATAAACCTATTTTTCTTCAGTCTTTAAAGCAATGACATAAGTACAGAAAATATATTTTTATTTCTCATTTAAAATTACAAAGATATATAAGAATCCCATTTGTCTTTTCTTTAAGAATATAGAAATCATACTAACACAGACTTCCTAATGATTTCAACTTATCTAGGGACTTAATGAATGAGTAATTCAAGTACAAAAACGTTGTTTTTGAATTAAAGCATGTTGTTCTGAAGAACAGTGAAAGCAAGTAAGGTGAATACCATAAAAAAAGAGATGACTGGACACAGCATTAAGTATTGCAGCTAGCCCATAAGTTTATTTGCTATGGATTTCTAAAAGAAAAATAGAAAATTTGATTGGAAAATAACAAATAAAATAGCATTGTAGCAACCACATGTAAAACACAATTAGTAATAAAGAAATTTAAATAGAAATAGCTTCTTATTAGTCTCAACATTTACAATACTTACACCTGTGAACTAATACTAATCTTAGTCCACAGCATCTGTTGATGCTGCTTAATTTGCTGGGGTAGTTAAAACCTAAAGGAAGTGGCATGCAGAGATCTCAACACCAAATGTTGCTTAAAAGCATTTCAATGGAGATGAAACAAGCAACCAAAGAAATCCATCAGCCTTCACTGAGTTTATGAGGTTTCTTTATTTTTTTTTTTTTGGCATTTTTTTTCTTTGGGGAAACTAACCACAAATTATTTTGAAAAATAATAATTTTCTCTCTCATTTTCTTGGGCACAGATGCCTGACTTATTCACTTTCTATTGTCTGTCAAAACACATGCAAAATATACATTTAAGTATTAGACAAAGCAGACACATTTTTCACAAAGGAAGATCGATGAGGGTCCCATATGTCCTTCAGTTCACCCTCAAGACAGAGAGACATTGGTCACTCCAGCAATCTCTACAAGGCATGAGCTCAACTACTTAATTATTTCATTATAAGTAACCAGTTTGAGCACAAAACTCCAACATATTTTATTCATCTTCATCGTGCTTTGTCCAAAAGGCACAGTAAGTAGGGAAGAGAGGTTTTAGGATACTTTCTGAGGAGCATATAAAGGACTCTGATGCAAGACAGGCTCAAGGAAGAAGAAAAGTCCTTGGTAAGCTGGTAAATTTGGGCTTCCAGGAGAGAAAGCAAAGTGAAACTACAATAGTAGTTTGATAGGGAAGTCTTATAAAGATAAGTCTTCATTCTGAGACCATAGCAGGAGCTTTGAGATAGATGTCAGGAATTAAGAATTTACAGAAAAAAGGGAAGAACTAAAATTTAGAATCAGTTTGGGAGTCTAAGGTTACGGTCAAAGGTGACAGCCTTGACAGCTAATACTTAACAACAAAAATTAGTGAAAGGCATAATTTTGCTAGTTCCAAGAGAATAATTTCCATTTGACCTAATCAGTTATACTTAGGAAGGCGTCTGAATTTTCAACAACCCTAAGAAGACAGTGGGCAGGTAAATAACCTTCAATTAAATAACTTCACTTCCATATGCAAGCCCACACATCAAACAAAGGGTGAAACGTGGCTCGAGTGACTTGTGGAGTAGTCTGACCACGAACCATTTGTCCACAGACTAACACACAGTGTCAGCCTGTCAGCAACTTGTGTGTCACTATCATCACTTTCTGCAGTACTGCCGGCGGCAAGAGCTCCTGCTAACACAGAGACTTCTTTGCAAGGGCCACAATGTTTTGCTGGCAATGTTTTGCTGTGTTGGATGGCACTGGAGAGGATATGCTTTTGCAAGCAAAGCATGATTCCCATTCAACCCTAAGGGTAGATTCAAACTCAGTCCAAATACACTTACAGCTGTGTTTGCTCTTTCAGCTGAAATGTTAGAATTTTCACCAACTTTATGAAAAAAAATTAAAATATCAGGCAACCTGACAACGTCAGGACTAGGACTTGATTTTTTCCTACATTAATCAGGAAATGTAATACACAAGTAGAGAATTGTTCAATTCCTCTGTCATTAGTTGAAAGTGTCATAATCAATTTTGTTATTGCTTTCTATTCACTTCTTTAAAAGCAGAGGTTAAATTCAGGATCCCCTTTACAAAGTTGGAGTATGAATCACTGGAAGCTTATGGAGGAAGTAATATTAAGACATATTGTTTTGCTTGTAATGTCTCCTGCCTATGAGTGACCACATATCTTGTTACTCTGTGAGGAATTTCAATGACCTTTAGTTTTAGAAAACTCTGATAGCCTGTCATTTAAAATACCAGGCCTCTTAAAAAAAAAAAAATTTGAAAGCAGGTTAAATCTCCAGTACTTAAAAACACCCCTTTTAAAAAAAACTCCTGTTAACCTCAGATGGGTTTTCTTCCCCCATCTCTCTATAGCCTGACAGAAAGATAACTTTTGGCTTAGAGGTCTGGGTAATTGTTGGAAAAAGGAGTGTGAGATGAGGATTTAAGAGAAAAAAAAATTGTACATGCTCAAGTTTTGTTTAATACAGGAAAAATTTCATGGATTTTCAGCTCAATTTATTTTGGTATCATTTTGCTTTCTACAGAGAAAGACTGATAGCTTTAAATATAGTTCCATTTCAAGAGCTGGAGATGTGACATTCCCCAGTTCTGATCCCAAGCTCTGCAACAGTTCCTGGGGCCAAGTGTTTAGAGTGAACATGTTACTGCACAAATTGGAGTACATTTTCCATGAAGTAAGCTTAGCATTGAGAAAATATGAGAATCAAAAAGAAAACACATTACCAATGTGTGTGTTCAAGCAACAGAGTGAATGATTCCCTACTGAAAACACCATATTTAGCATTACACAGCCACATGTTTAATTCAAAATATGTTTGTTACCAGTCATCACTAATGAAATAGAAATAGCATTTTTTAAAGTACCTTTTCCATCATTTTAGTCCAAGAATATTTTACATTATCAATGCTTAACAAACAACAACAACAACAACAAAGAAGAAACCACAATTTTCTTGTCTTTTGATTGATCAAACCCTGTATATTAACACTGAAGACGTAAGTATTTCCCTAATATATGCACTCACTAATGAATCTTTTTCCATACTTATTAGGTTATTGTAAATTGTTATTGCAATACTACCATAAAACCTGCAGTTGCTTTTGAGGAATATTTTCCAGAGTTTTCCTTTTTCCCACTTTAACTGCCATTCACTGTGGTTGCTATATCTGTCAAATCAAAATCTGACCATTAAAGGAATAATTTTTCACATAAGTTATATATTTCATGGATATTAAAGTATGTATCTACTGATTTGTATATAACTTGCATTGCTGCTTGCATCAATGACAAAATGTGATGTTTCCTGAAGACCTCTGAGCTGTGAACAAAGTCTGCTACAGAGGGTAGCTATGCTAACCCTAACAGACAAAAATATTCTGGACATTTGTATGTTAGTTTAATACTTATTTGCCTTAACTGAAAATCTTCTATCTGCTTAAATCTGTATGTTGAAATCCAGTCATATATATGCTACAAAAACCACCATGATTACTTGCACAGATGTATAGCAGGGGAGGAGGTACGATAAGGTATTTATTTATACATCACAATGCTATAGTATTATTGAATCGCATTTCTCCCAGGAAAGGTTGCACAGACCAGAGTGAATACGCAATATTAAACATCACCAAATTCCTGTCCCCCACTTAGAATTCAGCTCGGAGGAAGGGGCGACATTGACTCTGGGCTTGGACAGAAGAGGGAAAGCCCGTCTGACGTTGCTGTCTTTGGAAAGCTCGGCGTGAAGCGATTCCTTCTTTCGGCCGGGAAGGAGAGCAGCCCCAGATCCCCGCGGGACCGGCGCTCCCCGGCCGCGGCTCTGGAAATCCTGGAGCGCCGCCTGCCGCTGGCACGGCCCCTGCCGCCCATCCGAACTGCTCATGGCAGCTCGCAAGGACAAGCATCTCCTTCCTCTCTTTTCGCTGCCATCGACAAATAGCTACATAGATTTAAACCGCGTAGATCACTAAGAGCACATGCTGAGGCAGCATCGTGCTACAATACAAGGTTTGGGGGGGGGGGTTGTTTGTTTTTTTTGTTGTTTTGTTTTGTTTTGTTTTGTTTTGTTTTTTAAAAATAATGTAGTAGATCAAACTCACAAATAATTTTAAGGAAAAATACTCTCTTCCTCATGACGATATAATGCACATGGAAATGGAAGGCACAAATGAAGCCTAGGGACTGAGGAAGGTAAATCAAGTGCAGAGTCTGAAAACATCATAGAAAGATGGTTTGGCTTGGAAGACACCTTAAAGACTGTCCAGTTCCAACCCCCTGCCATGGCCAGGGACACTTTCCACTAGACCAGGTTGCTCAAAATCTCATCCAGCCTGGTCTCGCTGGGCAACCTGTTCCAGTGCCCCAACACCCTCACAGAACCTCCTCCCAATGTCTGGTCTAAACCTGCCCTCTTTCAGTTTATAGCCGCTATCCCTTATCCTTTTATTCCATGCACTTGTAAAAAGTCCCTCTCCAGCTCTTGTAGGCCTCCTTTAAGTACTGGGAGGGTGCTCTAAGGTCTCCCTGGAGCCTTCTCTTCTCCATGCTGAACACCCCAAACATCCACCAAGCTCATGCGCTTAATTTAAAGAGATTCTAAATCTCCTCTTTGAATAGTGAGCAAAATATTTGAGAAACTCAATTGCCATTAAACTGTGCATCTTTCCTTCTGTTTAACGTGAAAGAACCTTTAGGAAAGTTGGTGCTTCAAAAGATTGCCTGCAGTTAAGGAGAAAGACAGAGGGATCTTGTGCTTAATATCACCAATGATCCTATCTCACAAATACATATCTCAATTACCATAATATTTATGTTTTAAATGAAATATATTCTTAAATACTGGGTAAAACTATTTTGTATGACTCACCATTCCAGAAAATCATTACTAACTTGGAAACTTGGAATTAAAGATGTGAATGACACCTAGAAATTCAAACAAATGGGTTGCTTGTCAGAAATGCAATGGTTGCAGCTCTCAATTCTGACAGGAAAATAGATTTGAAGCAATACAACATATCCTCCTACTTGTATGAAACACTACAAAATATTTAGGCAAGTACATTTTCTACATCACCTCAACAGCAGTCACTCAATAAAGTGATAATTATCAATATTCCTACAGTTTCCAAGGAAATTAAAAAGAATAATAAAATATCATACCTCTATTGCATGACTAACAACTTAGGGAAGAAAGGTGATTTATTATTATATTTATACAGTCATTCAAAATAAAGAATCAGGCACACACTGTACTGGCACACTGCTGTCATACAATCCAATACATGACATTCCTCTCAATGTTTCAAAACACTTTTTAATACTGTAGAACAACTACCACTCCACAGACAGCTACAATATGTTTTTCTCTCAAACCCCTTGCTATATTTCAAGAAAGGCTCAATGTCCTTTCAAGAATTTCCCTTTAGGTAATCACAGCTTTCTTCCATGTAGGCTCTTTGGCAGAAATGGATGGAGTTGATTGAAAAGTCTTTTCATACTTTTGTTCTTCTTATCAAAGAAAATCAAGCAAACTCCTTTTGATGCACATCTTCCTTGAAAAGAAAACTGTGCCTTTTCATGTGTTACTCATTTCCAATTTCCCAATATTCTCCTATTTTTGTTCTTATTGTGTTTTTTTCTACTTGGTCAGAGGAACAAATTTTAAAAGGAGACACTCTTTTCCCCTACATTCTTTTTGTTTGGTTGGTTTGGTTTTGCATTTAAGAAGGAAATAACACACAAAAACTGTGCAACAGCATACAAAATATTAATTTCTTTTCCTTTCATTCCAAACAGAATCTGTTTTCCCAAACAATTCGGTTAACTGTTAACCAGAGGGAGAATTGGACATGACACTTGACATCTTTCAAGCCGCAGGGCCAGAAAATCTTCAATTCATGCACAGCTCTTTCCACAATAGCAATCTGCTTCCCTAATTCTCCAGTGAAGCAGCAGTGGAAAGGGAAGCACTCATCTCTCATCTGAACCATGCCTAGGTTTGCAAACAAATGTTTGTTATGCAGAATTTTATTGAGTAATCTCTCTCTTCTTTTTGTTCTCAAATAATAAGACCAGTAATCATGACACTGGAACATTGTTAGCACATCTCTGACCACCTGCAACCACTATTAGGCTGTGTGTTCCGGCTATGTCAATCTCACAAGCCCAAAGTAAATTGTCTGAAAAAAAAAAGCGACAAACACAATAAATGGTGGGAAATGAAGCAAAAAATGAGTCAGTAACAAAGTACCAGCACTTTCTGTGACAACATACTCAGGCTACTGATATTGTTTCCAGCAATACAAAATAACAAAACAACAACAAACTCAACCCAAACAAACACAAGTTTAAGAACAACAGCTATTATTCAAATGATAAATACTTGGCATGATATCTAAGCTTTTGGTCTCAACCTTATCTCTGTTACTGGCATTAGGTTTCACATCAAAGCAACTTGAGAGGTGAACTGTGTACTCTCTTAAATAAAGATGTATTAAACATTGATGACGATGATTTAATATATGGGTTTACTGGAGGTTTAACAAGGCTTGACTTAGCCACCCATGTGATTAAATTAGAAAAGAATACCAGGTCTGTGACAGACAATTATATGCCTGCATGTACACAGAGACAGTTGCTTTCTGTCTTCAGTAGATGGCTGCATAGCTACAAATGCATTTAGCACTTCTCAAAAAAATGGTAATATGAATCTTTGTTTCCCTACCTGTAGAATAAGGACAAAAGAAGACTTGAAAAAAAAAAAAAACCAAAACAAACCAAACAAAAATCCCTCCCATCCTACACCCATATTCATCATGTTATTATTTAACTGCAATTTAAGCCCATTTCAAATGAGGTAATTAATCACAAGCTTGTTTTTTCCCTCAGAAATTCTTTGTAACTCTTTCCGTTCTAAAGTTGGTGCAAATATGGACTTCAAAAGACATTCTTACTGAAAGATCAGAAGTCTGGAATCCATTTACATTTTGGCTTTCAGCAGGACTGTCCTTTGAGCAAAACATTGTATGAGTGATATTTTGTTATTTATATCAATCAACTGGAATAAGACCAATAAATACAGAGATAGCACTAATCTACATTCCCACTGCAAATGGACAATAAAAGAGTATTTATTAAAGCAAAGACATTTAATTTTAGGTTTAATCCTCCGTCCTACACCTCCAAAGCATTTTATGAAAGAAAACACATAGACTGCCCAGGTGTATAAAGTGAATCAAATTCTGTTCTCCAAGCAACATGCAACCTGGAATCAAATCCACTTGCCTCAGTACATAAGGGCAATGCAGGACATGGAGAACTACGTTGGCAGTAAGCATACAACAATATATTACATGATTGTTGCCCTCCGCAATGACTTCTGACTCAGTGCAAATCATTGCACACCTTTGAAGCTGCCCCTGCTTCCATGTTTGAAATACAGTAGTTATTCCTAGTACTGCTACTGAGGGAAATCAACTGACAGTGCAGAGAAAGCTCCTGTCTGCCACTTTCAGATCCACGTTCATAGTACCTCAGAAAATGCGCTGCAGAATCAGAAACATCTCAGAAAAAGATAACCTGTCGAACACTTAGGAATAATTTCTTTGCAGGCAACAGGTAAGCAAGCAGTCCCCAGTCAGGACTCAGGAAGCATAGGACAAAGGTCTATGAATGTCTGTATCACTGACATAGAAAGGAGGTTTAAAATAAGCAAAGGAGCTAGGATTTCTGTTCAATGTATTGTTAAAGCTATGGAAATCCATGACAAAAGATATTGCAGAAGCTAGAGCATCCCAAAGTTTCAAGGGCACACTGGGGAAGTTCATGAAGAGAAAACATGTTTAAGATTATTGAATGCTAAGAATGCTTCTCAGAAAAATTCTTCCTCCTGTTCAACCACTTGAGCTCAGGTAGTTGGAGCACAGTGAGACTGCTTGGAATAAACACTGAAGCATTTGCCATGATGGGCTACTGCTCCATAAACATGTTTTTGACCACTCTCAGTTGGCACACTGGGCTAGATAGAACACCTGGGCTGCCCTATGCAGATACTCATTATATTCTTATGTTATATTCATTGCTCACAAGCAAAACACTCTAAATTTTGTCATGCACTAGGGAAGACAGTTTAAATAAAGCAGTCGTATGGGATTGTGTATGTCTGTCTTTAAAATCTGTTTAAAACTACTGCAAAAAAAAAAATCACCCTGTGATTAACTGGTACCATTTGAAAACCCTTCACTGTTATTTCAGTCCTTTGTTCCACCCCAGATTCAAAGAAATACTTGACAGTTTCTAGAATCTGCAGAAAATGTCAAGGCTTATAGGAAAACTATTTCTAGAAGTATTTCTAGAGTAAGCTCCTCTGTCTACTTTTGATCTGATTGTGTGGTAGAACCTTAGCTACTGAACATACACCACACACAAGATTTTTTTTAGGATACAGAACATGTGATCCTTATTACAAGAGGAAAAGGGAGAGGGAGAGGGAGAGGGAGAGGGAGAGGAAGAGGAAGAGGAAGAGGAAGAGGAAGAGGAAGAGGAAGAGGAAGAGGAAGAGGAAGAGGAAGAGGAAGAGAGCCTTCACAAAAGCCATGACTAAAATCTGTCAGTGGTACTCAGGTCCTCTTTTCTTTCAGATTAAGTCTTAGTTTTGCCATTTTCACCTACATGTAGGCCCTGGAATGAGGACTGAGCTTTGAAAACATGCAGAATACAGCAAATTTACTCTTTAGTTTTATTACAGAATTTAACACTTCATCTCTTAGGGTATAATCTCAGAACACATTCCTGTATCCCCAGGAATCTAAATTTTCACATTTGGAAGTAAGAATGTGGACCCAGGATGCACAAGCTCTTTACATCCTCCAGGCCTCAGAGAAGCCACACATATCTGGCAGAAATCAGTAAGCACCTGTCTTAGGAAATCAGAGCATAGTGGCAACTGTTTTAACTACCTTTCCCCTTAGAGATTAGTCCTAATCAAAGATTCCAAAATCTTTTCTACACATTTGCATAATCTATGCTGGCATCTTCAAAATTAGTAGGGTATTAAAGAGTAGTAAAGAAATATAGATCCTATTGGAACTACTCAACCATTTAGTGTTTCTCTGGCATGCCTAAACCTGTACCTAGGTGCTAGAAAAGCACTCTGGCCATCCAGCAAGGTGAAGCCACACAGGCAGATGGTGTTCCATGACAGACTGTCAAATGCAAATAACCACTGTCCAAAGAAAGGCATCCTAATGGCAAACATCAACTAATTAGGCTGTGTAAGTCATTCCAAAAATATCACACCTGTTCCTATCTGTTGGCAACACTAAGATTTAATCATCTTTCTAGGCACTTTTCCCCAGTACCTTTTCTGCTTAGACATCCATTTCAAGTACTCTTCTTAGTATGAAAGATTATTAATGTTCCATTTAGCACACAAATAATTATATACAGCTGTTTAGAAACCAAATCAAATAAACAAATAAAACTGGCCATTCACTTCAAGGAATGAGTTCAAGGACCAGGAAATTTACTTGATCAGATAAATCACTGAAAACCAGTAGTTCTTGATGTACAGAAAAAAAATACTAAATCTTTTTAAGACAGATAAAATAATATTATCTAGCAATAATATCAAGGAAAGGCCTACATTTTTTTTATACATACAAAAATGTCTATGGAAGAGAGTGGGCTGGATCTTCCAGCATCTCAAACAAAAGTCATTGCACAGATTTTTTTTTCATTAGCGAACTGAAATCATAACAATACCAGAATAATCGAGTCCAACATCTGCTTTACTTAGCGCAAGTCACTGCCAAATAAGTCATGCTAGCTTTGCACATTCATATTCACAGTCTAAGAATAAAAAGCCAGAAATACAGAATGAATGAAAAGTAATTTTGCACATTCAAATCTTCAACCTTATCTTTTATAGGTGTCTTTAGGCATTGAAAGTCAGTTTCCCTGTTGTAGCTTTTGGGGAGTAGCAAGCACTGGCCTCTATCTCTGTATATAGGAAGAGCTCCCTGGAAACCAATACATCTGCTCTAACATGAACTTTGCTCATTTGACAGAGCCAATTAAAAATGCACCATTATTAAATACATTTTTCTTTGGAATACTCATCATGGTGAAACTGAGATTAATGGAGAAATAACACACAAGTATCTGAATGTGCTGTGTCTTTTATCCAGTGCCTATTTTTATGAAAATTCCATTAAGAAAATTTGACACAAAATGTCTACAATTCACTGATTTTTAAAAAATATTTACCTTTGCTACAATATGCTGTTTATTAGTTTTGTCCATGCTCTCAGTCACTATGTGAGTTTTTAATATAAGTAGACAGAATAAATTGCCTCCAGCACTAAATTTATACATTTACTCTTAGAACACATGGCTTTTGAGTTGTTTTCACATCTCTTCCCAAATATTTTACCTTGGATACAGCCCCCAGGTTAGTACAAGGTATTGTGCTGTCCTGGTTACACCACTCCATACCTAGAATCACACTGAAATATAGAAGAAAACAAACCTTATCTTTTCTGTCATTTGGAATATATTGAAGGACCCACAAAAATCGCAGAACTCAACTTGTAACTTTAAAGCCCAAAAACATGTCATTGAATTCACATATTGATAAGTCAAATGGACATGAAACACAAAAATATGCATCAAAGCTTTGTGTACACAAAGCGTTTAACAAAAGGAAGCAAAAGAATTGGGGAACTCCTGAGAAGTCGCTGTCTGTGTCACACTGATTAAATCTTTCAGGGGCTTCCTAATGAGTATTGTGATGAAAACAAGCACCTATGAGCAGAATTTACAGCTCTTTTCAGTAATTTATATTTTAAAGCTTCAGAGGGGTAATTTCAAACCCAAACCTAAAAGAAAATCTTTAGTCTGTGGTTACAAATATATTCACAAAAAACTAAATCATGATTTATCAGTCTTTATTCAGAACTTACTTAGCAGAGTGACCAAGAACATTAAATCCATTTCATTGACAAAGGAAAATATTCTACTGAAAGTAGAGGAGAACAAGTGAGTATCTTTCTGGTAGATTAAATAAAAATAGGGTTCACAGAATTCAAGCCACTGAACAAACACAACAGATCTCATATATATACACATACATGTATACATACACATACACAGATCCAGTAATTTTTTTAAATTTTTCCCTGAAGTGAGCTTGAATATATAATCTAAAATCTATTGAAGAGGAAATTTTTTTTTCTAAAGTAATTCTCTCCAATGCTATTCAAAGTTCACTCCACAATGGTAAAGGATTCTTCCCTCCCACATAAGAGCAGAAAAGAAGCTTTAGAGGTTTTCACCGAAGGTGGTAAAATTCGAATATAATAAATTCAATTGTAATCAGCTGTACATTTATCTTTCTGTCATGATTCCACTTGGGACAGTCAGTCTGCCTCCTGCATGCTTCTAAGTGCATGTAGAGAGTTCCAGAAGAATGGGGAGGCAAGGCAGCAACAGTGCAGAACATTCATTCAAAGCAGGAAAGAAGTTGCCTTCATCAAGCAGCATTTCCATCACCTGCTCCTTGGAGATACCAGAAAGCAAATTCTTTCTACTTGATGTAAAGACAACTACTGTTAATGCTACAAAAATAATGTACAAAAGGGCCTGGCTTGCAGATGTCATGTAACAAGCTAGTTACACATAAATTATCAGCTCCTTAAACATAGGCAAAAGAGGAATCTTAACAAACACGAGAGGAGAAGGTTATAGTAAAATTTTAAGCTGGCATTAAATGGGCATTTCTAGTATTTCACATAAAAGAAACTTGACTTTCATTGTAAAACTCAGTAACACGTTTGGCTGGCAACATTCTCCAAATCTTATTAGGGTACTTAAAGCACAAATAGGTGACAAAGTGACATCCTTCTTGAAATCCTGTATGTTAAGATTACATTGGGCAAGGATCTTTCCTTTGAATTTGAAAGTCTAGAAATATTATTTCTCACTATTAATAGTGAACAATTTCCATCTGTTTTACACCGAAGTTCAATACTGTAGTAGAAGAGTGAACATTCCAACTCACAGTTGCAGATTTTAGTATTATTTACTTTCCATTGTTTATTCTTATTGGACTTTATATATATTCTTTGAGATTTGCATAATAATCTTTAAGTGTTTTCCATTAATGACTCTTCCTCTTCTCAAGAAAGCACATTGGTCACAGATGAACAGTTGGGTCTCTGAAAGCTCTCTCAAATTTTTCTGACTACTCAGCCTGCACTTTTATGTAATGTTTTTTACATAAACATCTCTCAATATCCATTCTTTTTTCTCCATTGTGAAAACTGAATACTATTAAGTAATAGTCATAAGCTTGCGTAAAGAATAAGAGCCCTCTGCCACACAACTGGACATTCATTTCTTCACCTATAGCTATTTATGGAGTCTATTTCATGACAACACTTTAGATCCCACACCTATTGCTATGTAACTTCCTTACTATTTTACTGTAAAGCACTTTCTGACATGAACTTTCGAACATCTCAAATACTTTGCCACAACTGGATTTCGGTTGAAAAGAATTATGGAACATAAGAAGAAAGGGAAAATGCCACTATATAACAATAATCTTCGAGAGGCCTTGAATATCTGAAAAATTTATCTTTAGTACTTTCAAAAGTGTCCTTCCATTTATAAGCAAAAAAAAAAAATTAATTTAAAAATGCAAAATGGAATGTAAGATAAATATCTGTATTACATTTACAAGCATGGATACCAGTTCCTACCAACTGCAATGATTCATATATATGTGGTGAACCTACTACTCAGAAAGACAATACACATATAAATATTTTTTTATTATTTATTAAGCATCAGAATTATGACTGACACTAGATAAAAGAAGTGCCCAGAGACTAGAATCAGAGACTAGAATTCTTTGCGTGATTCATGAATCTTATTCAGTATATCCCACATACTTTCTTCACAATCACAAAGCTCTTTTATCTCATGTTTTGTACACACTTGCTTCCATATTTCTTCAAACCTTTCATCTGCAACATTCGTGCCCATATTGTAGAGAACTTGTTTAATCTACAAAAATAATACAAAATAATACGATTTGTGTAATTCTAGTCAGCATTTTGTTAAACTATGCAGTGTCTGGCTTTTACATATTTTGCAAGTTCTATTTGCCAAAGAATATTTTCCCACTCTTAAATTAAAACTACAGACCACATCATGCATCCTCAATGAAAGAAGTTCGTATTTAAGTAAATCTGAATCTTATTGCAATGAAAGCTATACAAAATTGTCTGTAATTATTACAGCAATGCTGATGCACTACTTCAACACTGGGAGCATATCAAATACAGAAGCCTCAGGGAAAAGTAAATGTTTTTTTAAAAGCCCTAAGTAAAGTTCTGTTTATCCATTCAATTTTTGCTGTCTGCAGTTACCAACTTAAATCTGATTATATTATTATCTGCATTTCACAGCAGGAGTGCAATACACAAGGTCATCAGCTGGTAGAGGTAAGTGGGTGAATTGACTAAAATGAAATGGTTCAGATCAACATTGAGCCTTGCTATCATTTTATACCAAAATAATTCAGCAGAAGGGACTTTTTCCATATTTTTTCACTAGGGTGCTTCTTGTTGCATGCCTCATTACACTGACCTCATTAGAAGAAGGTAACTTTAGAAGAATATTGATGCACCCTATCAGTTAGTATCAGCAAACATTTGGTTTCTTCAATTGTATCATGTATGTGTGTGTTCCTGTGTGTTATATTTACGCTATGAAGACTTTATGAATGCTTTGATAAAATAAGACCTTTAACACAATCAAATCAATCTTTTTATGCTGTCTTTTGTATAAATATAGGCCTGATCCTCAGTACAGCAAATCTTCAGCTTCATCTGAGCCAATAAATCTATGAGTGTTTGTGCAAGCTGAAATTGCAGGAGGAAAAAAAGGACTGAGTTTTGTTCCTTTAAGCACAGGCGGTGTTTCAGTCAAATCAATCATATTACCCACAAGTAAAACAAACCAGTGTCTTCAACAAGCTAGTAAAATATATAAGTTAAACCAAAAGCAGTATTCCTTCACAGGACACCACTGCAGAGAGAATAAAGGACAACATGCTCTCATAATTTGGCTTCACTGTGTTAAGAGAAAGCTCTCTCCTGACTCATCAGCTGCTGTAAAAATCATCACTGACCAAACCATGGACTATCATGTGCAGACAGGATAAAACTCACTCTCGCCTATGAGCAACAAGATCATGCTGCACACAAATTACATGCTATTCCTCAATTACATAACTTCTCTTCAACAGACTGGAGAGAATTTCAGTGAAGAAAACAGCAAGCCCAAGAACTACTTTGCTCTTTTGCAACAAGATGAGTCACCTCATGAAACAATTGCATAGTCAGAATTTGCATTCATTTCTACCAGACTATACAAAAATGGTATTAAATTACTCTGAATCTTCATCTAATAATAATATCATACAATCATATAATAATTTCATTAAGCATGAAATTTTTGGAAACATTAATTACACACATTAAAACAATAATCATAAAATGCCCAAACAGCTCATTTCATGAACATAGGGTGTTTCAACAGACTCAGAGGTGGTTCTGCACTGAATTCTATATAGGTAGTACAGTCTACAATAGAGTATGACATCTCAGGACATGTAATAACTTCAAAGAACAGTTCTATCTAATGCCTGACAGATGTAATTGGCAGACGTAATTGGCTTCTCAATGAAGCATGAATTCCATTCACTGTTAAGCTATTTGCTGCATGCACGCATTTCCTGCTTTCAGAGCTAGATTATAAAGTGGTAAATGCTCATGTACACAACATTCTGACAAGGTATTTGATGAGCGTGACACCACACCTTTTCCCTCCAGCCAGTAACCAGCAACACTATTTTCTGTAAAATATATATTTAAGTTCCAGATCCACTTTCAAACATGACTGCTTAATACAATGAGTTGTAGAGATGAAGAGGTTGCCACAGCTTCTTTTCTCATTTTAGACTGGAATTTCACATTTCATTACAATTGTGTAATAAATTGTATTTCAGGTAACAAAGTTCTCTCTTAATATTTTTTCCCTATAAATTGTATAAAAATGTAAAAACAAAGTGATAAACAATACTGAAGAAGAAGCAGCAAAGTTGTTTCAATATTTATGTGAGAGAAACTCTGGTTCATGAGAAAACGGAGTGGTAGGAGGCTGAAGATATATCAGAAAAGTTGTGGAGTTCCCAGGTAAGTCCCTAGAGTCTCATGTCCCATCTTCATCCTCAGAATTATGAGACAGCACAGCATTGCTGTGTGACTCCCAATGTCCTCCATCACTGCACAGATTGTTTGTAGATCTGAGCCTACAACCGTGACTCAGCAGAGGATTTAAAAGGTACTTTCAAGTGGTTTGCTGAATTTGTCATTAGCAAAACCTGCCAAGTTTGTCTGAGGAGAGACACACTTGGTAAAATTTTCCACTAAACACCTCTTTGTGATAGAAATTATTTTTATACACCTGTAAAAATATTCTTGTGGGACTTTTTAAGACATTTAATGGAATCACAGAATAACTTAGATTGGAAGAGATCTCTGGAGATCATTCATCCAATGACAGAATCAAAGCAGGGCTAACTTTACTATTAAACCATGTTGCTTGAGAACTTGCTCAGAACTTTGAATAGGTTGGATCTCAATTAAATTAATATCTACCATCTTTAGGAATAATTTAGAATATGAAGAGAGCATATTTTTCAGATAGCTGAATGTATGTAAAGCAAGAGGGTAATGTTGCACTATGAATTTTACAAACTGTTTACTTGATAATATGACTTCCCACTTCCACATGGCTAGCAGAACAATTATCTTGGAAGAATATTCTGAAGAAATTCACTATACCTCTGCCTTTGGTCTCTTTTTAAAAAGATCTTTTTCATACACTCCCTTTTGACTGAAGACAGAAGGGAACAATATTGCAAAACTATTGCCCTGGTCACCATAATTAGTTGTGTCAGCGAGGCGGCGAATTTGAGGAGCAGGAATATCTGAACGAATAGTTGGAACACCACACAATGGATAACCTGTGAAAATCAATCAACAGGCAGCATGGATAAATAGTGCCAGGGAAAATAAAACATTTTGCATGAAATAAGAAGAAATGTAATGCTTGACATAGGTTCAATAACAAGTCATATCATTTTCTTCCTCATATATTTTTTCAGATTTTTAGAAGTCCTGGCTTCAGCTACATTATGAAGTGTGAAAACAAGGAATCTTGCAGTAATATACTAGTACTTACTTACTTAGTATTCCTAGCTGAAAGTATTTTAGGTGATTCCAAGGAGATATGGTTCTCCTAAAATTACTATCATAATTTCTCAAAGATATCTAGATTAATTTCAATGTTTTGAATAGACTATCCTTTCCAACTTTCAAGTCCCAATCATAAAAAAAAACTTAGCTTAGATACATTAATTCCCTATTTTACATTAGTAAAGCCTGTAGTAATACTTTTTAACTTTGCTCCTGATTTTGTCTAAAATAATACTCAGAAGTGAGCAGCAGTCCACTGTACTTACAGGATGTTGGGATACCACCTACTACAGCATTATATTGAGAAGATGATGTTTTATAATTTGTATATACATGGTCTGTTGATCTTGTAAGTGGTTTAGGCATCTTTTTTGAGCTTTCTGATCCTTTTAACTCAAGATCTTCCTGTTCCGGCAGTGGTTCATCCTCTTTCTTTGTGTCTTTGGGAAGATAGGCATCTAATTTTTTCCCTATATACAAAAGTTATGGTACAGCCAAGAGATATTATCAACACATTATAGACTAAGAGGCAAAAAACTTTGCTTGAAGAACTGTAAAGTAGGTAACAATTCATCTACATTTCTGATAATGCTTCTAGGAGATGTTTTACTTTCTGTTGATCGGTATTACTAAGGAAAGTTCCCAGTGGCAATCTCAGTGTGCAACATTGAATTCCAGGGTTCTGAAACATCTGTACCTGAGACCCTGCAGGTAGTTAAATCACTCTCTAAATCCTACCCTTCTCAAGGAGTACCTAGTTTACAATAGCAATGTCCTTTCAATAGCTATTCTAAGAACAAGATCATCCCCACAATTTCCCAGAATTAAGGCATTTACCTTTTCTAATTATTTTTTCTTCAAACTCTTTAACACCCGTTTTCTCTTTCCAGTTCAGAAAGTTTGCAAAGTCCCGGTAATTAATCAGACCATCCTTATCCAAATCACAGCAGTCAAATAAGGAATCCAGGAGCTCATCATCTATATTCACATTCAGCTGAAAAAAGATCCTTCGTAGATTGTCTTTGTGTATGATTCCATCACCATTCTATTACAATGAAAATAAAACAGTTGTTATATTCTATGATCTTCTAACAGTCATCATAAAGTAACTTCACCAAAAGAAACACATACACGTGTTTATACAGGTAGATATATAGATATAGATAGATATAGATAGATATAGATAGATATAGATAGATATAGATATATATACAAAGAGCACCGACATCATTTCAAGAAGAGTAATATTGCTGAGTACAAAAATAAACCCTAATATTTTATAAATTAGAAATCTGCATAGAAGACTGTCAAAAAGTAATCTTGAACTTAAATAATATAGTGATTTTAGAGTAAAGGTGTGACAAGCTATTGTGACAAGACAACAATCTAATCATAAATGTTGAGGAAAAGCCAAGATGTCTTTTTAAAGTAAGACATCAATCATTCTGTATACATTGCAATTAACGTTACATATGAAATGGCAATTACAATTTTTTTCCCAGAGAGAATAAAAGAAAATTTCTGAAATTCTGACAACTCAGTTAAAAAGTACAGCTTGGAAGAAAGTATGAACATAATCCCTTCCACTGTATTGCCTTCATGAAGAAATGCCAGATTTTGAAGTCCAAAAATTGTTAAGATTACTCCTGCTTGTGTGCTCCCTCTAACCTGTATATTCCAAATAATACTGTGAAAAGCTCCAAATACTATTGTGTCTAATTCCATAGCATATCACAGTAGATGAAATATACAATAACTACGAAGTTATCTTCACAGTTATAGTGAAGATATATTTCATCCATATTTACCTTGCTATGCTTGTGTTTCTTCATGTCTGTATCTCTACAGCACAAGAGTGCTAGGGTCACACATTCCTTTAAGTTTATACCTTTTCAGAGCACTAACCTTATCAAAATGTCTTAATGCTTCTAGTAACACATCAAAATTCTCATAGTTAGCTTTCTTCAGGCTTTGCCGAACTGCAATCAGGATAACTCTTTCTCTGTCCTTCCCATGGAGGAACTCACATGGAACCCGGACATGAAGAAGACCATTAACGTCTATAAAAATGAACAATTCCTTAACTAGTTGTGCATATACAGTAAACAGACATTTAAAAAAAGGCTGATTTTTAGCACTGTTGAACAGCTGATAGAGCCATTTCATTACAAGATCAAATGGTCCATATCACTATTTGTCTACTCACACACAGCTAATATCAAAAATTTTGGAACACCATAATATAGCTTCACAAATCTATCTACTGCTTCCAAAAACTTCTAAATGCAGTAGTTGTTACTCAATGTCCAGATAACTGAGCAAAAAAGAACATATTAATCTACCAGTTCCAGTCTGTCATGTTCCAGATACTTATGAGAGCAAATTTAGTATTTTAGATAATTACACATCCCTGGTTTCTAGAGAGACAAAGCACTATTTTTGTTACTGCTCCCATTTTTTATGTATCCTAACTTTATTAGCATTTTTAAACACTTTAGCACACTGAGCTACAATCTCCATCCAAATTCCCAAGATGCCAAGGTGACTTTCTAGAGTGCAGGAAGTTCAGAGTTCAGTAACAAACATGAGTAGCTCACCTAATCCCCCTCTAACAGCAGAGTACAAGCATTATTTTCTACTTGTTAATTATGAATTCTTTTGTTCAGTTCCTTCTGTTCTTCTTTATAGCATGAACTTTATTACACGACATAGTAAAACTTATAAAAGCTTATGTACTCTTTGAACAGGCTTTCTCTGGCCTAGATTAACTGTATGACTTTGATCCACTTCACTTTTTTTCTTGCCAATTATTAAACATAATGTTAAAACGTCATCAATCACAACAGTGACTACTTGAGTTGACTAGCTTCCAAAATTTTATCATAATGAAAATTAATAGCTTTTTTTTTTATTTTTACTCTGCTTTGTATCTCCTTGCAATCTTCAAAAACTTATAATTCCCATTTTTTGCTTGTTATTTTTACTCTTTTTAGAGAAGTGCTTGAGAAATCATTGAGAGGGAAAATACATGATTGATTTAAATAGGCATTTTAATTTGTCATTTTGATGTCAATAAGGGTTTTCTGCCATTTCCCATTTTGTTACATTCGATACAAAGACTATAAAAAAGGAAAAAAAAATACAAGCATGATAATCCCAAACCTAAAGCTTCTTTATTTTTGATATTTACTTTTTTTCCCACTAGCAACTTCAAAGCCACTCAAATTTTCATTTAAAAATTTACTGTTGATAAATTTTTGTACCTTGCTTCTTAAAATTTTAGGACGTCTGTATAAACAACCAACAGTTATTACTTCAGCAGAGTTTCATCAGCAAGATAAGATTTTATTCTGCCCTTGAACTTACCATATTCATCTGGAGGGATCACCAATCCAAATGTATGGTCTGGGGGAACATTCATAGTTTCTGCTATACTGCCAATAAGGACATTTTTTTGTTAATTGTCGAACAGTTTATCAATAGCCAAAATAAAACCTCAGCTACTATTAAAAAAAAAAGAGTGATTATATAATAGGGATGATACTCATAGTTCACCTGAAATTTGTTTATCAGGACTTTGTTTCAACATTACTATTCCAGAAAAGCATCCCCTTACAAAGCAGATTAGAACATTCAATTTGTAATGTAACACATCCAAATGTAAATATTAACATTTTGAACATTTATGTTCATTAAAAAGAAAAACATTCTATGCCATTTTTCCAAAGAAAATGATAGAAATGTATGAGAAAAGTCCTTGTAATCAAATAAAAGGAATACTGAGACAAAATCTCCAACTGAAATGTCTGAAATAAACTACTTTTGGCTAAAGTGGAAAAATTGAATCACATCTCTGCTTTTCCACACCCAATTTTGTGTCTACCAAAACCAGCAACCAAGCCCATATCCATGCGGAAAACTTGGCTAAATCTATTTACAAAAAATTGAAAATTCTGTTTGTGACATTAAAGAACTGTTTCCTTTTTTAATTTTAAAAAGATGCAATGCTCATTTTAATTTAAATAATTAAATAATTAAAACACTTATCTGAATCAAAAACCCCCATCAGAATTGAAAAGATAATCAGTGCTTTGTTCAAGAAGCACAAAACAAACAAACTAAAACCCACACACAGAAATGGAAACACCACAGTCTAAACACTACTATGTATATTTTTCTTTTATCATTTTCATAGCACGCATAGGATGTGGATGGCATGAAATTCACTAAATAAGATTAAGTTAGCCTGTATCTATCTTGTAATATTAGTGCTGGTGGGTTTCAGCCTGCACTGCAACCAATCCCTGACTGATCACACTGCTTCATGTTGTTCATGCACCAGGTCAATCTCACAGTATTCTGGGACACAGTGACAGGGAGAGAAGAAACTGACTCATATTTGTGTCCACTCCTCACATGGAGAACACTTCTCCAGATCAACTTAAGCCTAGAATCTTGAGCTTAAAATTAACTTTTGCTACCAAAGTCCATGATGCTGTTCATGAGCCTTCAGACATACTTTTGCAGAAATCTGGAGCATCTGCAAAGACAGCCTTTGGATACATTCAGGAACCCTAGATTTGCAGCACACCTGGATCCTAGCCCCACTGTTCCTTATGACTTCTGTGGTGCTTCTTAAGAGCTGTTCTGTAAAATTACAAAACTGCCCCATATTGATTCATAAATGACAATCGTTCTAATGATTTGAGACTGGTAAATGCTGCTAGGTGATAACAAATTTACTTCCATGTCCTTTTCCAAGGAAATAATAAAGTGAGATTACAGATGATGTAACGAAGAAGACCAAAAATAGTGTCAGAGTAAGCAAAATGGTCGAATCCCAAAACATTAGGTGAGATGTTTCAGTCTTTTCAAATCCTCCTAATTGCAAAATACAGGGGGAAAAATGTCTTAAAGAGTGCTTGTCAGATACAGACCACTTAAACTGTAAGATCTAACTTCACTACATGGACACAATACAGCCCTGATTAGTAACTTGTGTACTTACCAGCCTAATTAGGGCAGCTAGAAAGTCCTTTTCTATTAAATGAGTGCTGCTTTGGAAGCATTAAGCACACAGTTATATTTTTTATCCAACACATAAAAAGATAGTGGAGAAATTGCAAAAGTGAGTGAATTTTGTGCTTGATCTATTTGTAACAGAAGGTATCTGCTTACTTACGAATCATGAACTTTTCCAACCAGAGGCTGGTATTTTTCCTTAAAATCATCACTTCGTTTTGACACAAGGTGTGGTGCTCTCCTCCTACAAATTATGAAAATAACTCCTGCATATATTTGTTTAAAAATATTCAAGAGTTTTTCAGTAATATTTTAAAATATTGTTCTATATTAAAAGAAAACAGCAACCTGTCTCAACTTAGTAATTAAAACATCTTGCTAATTAAAATCACAGGGCTTGCTTTACATAATGCTTAAACTTTGCCAAGTGCTTTTATATGGTAAAAGCTATTTGGATAAACTGTTCTGAAAATCACATCTTGCATTTTCAATTCAGTTCAATACAGCTAAAGATAAGATTGTGAGATGTACAATTTTATTCAAATATGAAGACCCGCTCTTCCTGATAATTCATCCCAATAATTAACTAGTTAACTCATTGCAACTTACGAATCCAGGTCCAAGACCCAATTTAAGGTGTTGGCTGTATTTCGCCCATCTTCATAGTGAGGGGTTTCCATTCCATAAACAAAAGACCTGTTGAAGTGTGAGTTATACTTCCTATTGACTGGCTCCCCTGAAGAAAAAGCAGACATTTCAACCTGTGTGAAACACCTCAGGAAGAAAAATATATCTTCATTCTTAAGACAAAACAATGAAGAAACAAAAGCAAATAACTAACAAACTTGTTCAATTAAAGATAAATAACTTGCATTCCCCCTGTTTATTGAGTAGTTAGGAATAATCTCATTGTCAAAAGTGAAGATAAAAGGCAAAATAAAAAGCAAAAACTGCTTCCGTTGGATATTCTTTTATGTCTGATTGAAGACAAGCTCAACAGAACAAATGAAACCATGTAGCCTAAGTGGTGAGCATCATGCAAACAAATTGCTTTATAATATCTATACTTGAGCAGAAACGTGTATTATTTGATTTATTGCTTTTAAAAAATGCAAAAACAAATCTGACGTGCTGCATTTTCAGATATACTCTTGCTATGTCTTTTTTCACAGAAAAAAGTCTTTCTTTTCCCTCAAGGTCTTTTCAATCACCTTGTAAAAAGAATGATAATTAGAACTTTCAAAAATATTAGTCACTGCATGTTTTCTAATAGGCACTTCATATGGCTGTATGGCAGCATGGAATTTTTACACTCCTTCTGGGGCACATAGTTGACTTTTTTCTTTCAGTCTGTTTCTGACTTGGCCTCTCCATGATCTGGTTGATGGAAGTTACAAAAGAGACAGAAACAGATAATGAATAATTTCATGAAAGCACCCAAGAAAGGCAGGGAAGAGGGGGGATAAAGTTACAGGTTTGGCCAATTTATACTGATACTATTTACAGTAGAATTTCCTCGGTGAGACAACAAAGTATTATAATTTCACATCTATGTAAGTAAGTCTCCACACAAAATTTATATTTACATTAACTGAAAGTCATGGAACTGGGGAAAAAAGAGAAGTGGCCAAAAAAAAATTTTAAAAAAAGAGTACTGCATTTTAGGGTCTTATTTATCCCTCTGCTCCTGTGCAAACATGTGAAACAAAGGGTCCTGAGCAGACCACATCACACAGGTACAGTCCCCAGAGGCTGAAGCAATGTAGGCACAGCCCACAGTCCCATGGAGAAGATGCTGTAGGCAGAGGAACCAGCATTCCAGAGAGCCACTCAGCAGCCTGAAATTCTTCACAACCAGAGTTTAATGCTAAGCTCCTCATCAGAAAGTCTGTATGCTCTGAAATTCTTGTTTGGATCCCGATGAAAGCAAGGAGCTACAGGAGAAACTAGTGGAATGGGTTGGGCTCACAGTCCATGACTTCAAATCTGATATTGTTCCAGTGGCAAAGACAATGCCAAACTCAGTAAGCAACCAGGGCATTTGTGAGTTTCTAGTTTCCTGGAAATATTTTGCTTTTCAAGCAGCACCCAAATCAGGCTTCCAACTCCTTCATGAAGTTCTTATACTGTTTTAAATGCCCATCCTAAAGTGATTGACAGCTCTAGAAACTGAGATCATGCTCTCTCAGTTGCACTTTTTACATAATTTTTAAAAAATATATTGCATTAATATGGTGGTTAAAATTAATAGTTTACATCTCAAAAAATAGCATACAGTATGCATTGAACACACATAGAGGAAATTTTTATGTGGTTTCTTATCAGCCTTTTAACTTACCCACGTAATAATCCTCATGTGACAGAACATACAACTCATGTCCTTCTCTCGCTTCTCTATCCACTTCCTCAAAGGTTTTTGGTGGATTTATAACCTCTCCAGCTGTTAAATCTGGAAACAAATAAAGAATGTATGGTTGGGGGAGCTAAGGGGGTGGATGTCTTGTTTGGTTCATTCTTAATTGTAAACAGTACCTTGTTAGTGAAGTTGATAGTACTGCAGAAGGATGATACTTCTTACCACATTTCTGATCAATCTATATTCAATCTAATAACATAATAACATGAGACTAGGGAGAGAATCATAGAAACCCAGATGAACAGAACTTTTGCAAAAAATCTACATTTTACAAGAAATCTACATAGGAAAGATGTGATATACAGATGTGATTTCCTCCAGTTAATGAAGGAAAGAGACACATGTCAAGGAAGTTTCTTCCATGAGACCTATTAGAGTTGTTGGGAAAAGGAAGGTAAGTGACAGCTACTTAAAAAGTTCTCCCAGGAAATCTATTAAGACAGATCAGGAAGAGAGCCAAAAGCCCTGATAGTTACTGTATGTTCTCAGCTTCATTGTTTCATCGTAACTGAAAAATTTTTAGGCCTTTCAGTAACTGTTACATAATAACTCTCCTCTTAAAACGGAGTTGTTGTAATCATAGAGCATGTGCTAGATACTAAATTGCAGATTATCTTGTATTTACAGGAAATATATCTTAATGGCACATTTTCTTACCTTTGAAGACTTTTATTCCAAATGTAGTATTAATTATATCCAAGCCCTCAGGTAACTTAGAAGATTGATCATGTGATCTACCCAAAGGTGCTTCACGATTACTGGAGTAAATTGCTTCTTTCATGTCTTGCAGCTTTTCTTGAAATTCACTTTTAGCAACTGGACTTAACAATGAAGCTACCTGAAGACATGACAAACAACACCAGAGGCAGGAAAACCAACAAACTTTGATCATTCACACATCACTATGACTATCCACACAAACAAAAGTTTGCTCGTAAGTGTTCTAATGAGATCTTCCATGGTTACACTGGCATAATTTTATCCACTGAGTTGCAAACAAAACAGTATCTTGAGAGAAGACCACTAATAACCAATGCTATGCTAAATTTCCAGCTAAATAAAATACTTACTATATTTTTATTTTTATGTTACTTTATCCACTTGTTAATATATACATTTTCTGTCTGCAGTCTTTCTTTTCCTAGCACATATTAGAAATTATAGTCAAATTATAATGTGACCAAAAAACTAAAGTGATTTGATTTTTCAGGCTATCCATCAAAGTAATGGGGATTCTAGAGAAGATTTATTATTAGACTCTCATTCAATATTATATAAAGAAATATTGAAAAAAGTAGTTGCAAATATAGTTGATCCAAAGCCATGCTTAGTAAAATGACTAGGCTTCCAACTCTTCCTACAGATAGTATTTAATGAATAATGCAAAGTCTTCAACAGACAGTTCAGGCTAATCCAGTACAGATCCAGTATAGATCAATCCATTCAACAAAAAATTTCTAAGGAAGGACATCAAAACCTGACTGTCTTTCATTTTGGATATGCCTAATAAATGTCCTACTCAGCATCCTCTAATACTAGGACTTACTTCCTCTTCCTTCATAAAAATACACTTTACTAACACAACTGCTATTTTTAGAAATAGGAACACAAAGTGTGTGATAAAACTACCAGTGATCTCTTCAGTTGTTTGATTACAGATTACAGATTAAAGATAATTTCTAAAGAATACACACAAAATAGTCTAACATATCCAAACCATCACATTTTAGCTAAAAAATCAGCTTCAAGCCAAAGGTTAGAAAGCATGCAGAATAATTACACCAAACTGTAAACACATTTTAAGATAACAGCTAAGAAAGAGCTCAACTGGTTTTATCTCTGCAACCCTGAAAAAGCAAGCAGCAAAATTCAATGGTAGAGAACTGTCCATCAACTCCAATCTTGAAATGAAATTAATAATTCAATAGTCACTATGAAAGTTAAATCACTGATAACAGTCAGTGAACTTCAAATATTTTCCAGTTTCAGTAATGCTAAATAAATCCTATGATTTGACCCTAGAACTCAGGTAATTCACAGTAGCTGTGAAATGCTGCTGTATAAATCACTCAGCTATATCTCTGACTATGAGGAAATCAGTTGCTTTTATTAAGAACCCTCTTAAGAGGTTCATTCTTAAACAAGAGTAAATGAGTCACATACTTACAGTGAGTTTGGAAGTTGACTTTATGCCATGTGTCAAGTGAGTTGCAACATCGGGATCATCTGCTGTGCCATAGAATATTATTTTAGCACCAGGAGCTGGATCTGTTGTATTTCGAAACTTTCGTACAACAGTTGGAGTAACAGGCTACATGTAAGGCAAAACAAAAAGAAGTTTACACCAGACATTCACAAAACATTAATGAAAAGGAAATGTACTGCAGACATTTGTGTCATTCCAGATATAAGAACAAAATATGAGGATGCTTTAGGGTGTACTACATGCATATGCTTCTGCAGATGCTGATACTGTGAGCATAAGGTTAAAATAACCCAGACTAAATTATATCAAACCAGCATTGCTAAGTTTTAACGCTTCTCATAATTTTTTTTTAATTTGGGTAACAGCTACTTCACATGTTCTTGATAAAAACTAGATGTTACACTTATACATTTCAGAAACCTTTAACCTGATTCACAGCAACTCCACCATCAATGAAGCATTTTGGGAATTATTTAAACCACAGTGTTGGAGTTTTAAAAATTATTATTTAAAGGGAGACCTGCTATTTAAAGGACCCATTTGTGTCTCAGTAGCCTCTGACTCTTCAGGGCCATAGGGAATGGCCAGTGGAAACCACAATTCTGGCTGGCACCTTTATAAAGAACCATCTCCATCAGAAGTAATAATAATTCCTAATAATTACTCTAATAGTATTACCAGAGGGGAAAACTGTCTAAAACAATTATATTTGGTCCCAACTAAGCAAGCACGGTGTCTATTTTTAAACATGCAGACTGAAAATGCACTGCCAGAAGTGTTTTCCAATCCTGACAGCTAGTCTCCACAACTCCGTATGACAAAAACCAACATTGAAATAAATGGTAGTTTCAAAAGCGAAGGGATGTAGAAAAAAAACCCAGGAGCCTCTACAAAACCGACTCACCCTAGGTAACACCTCCTTGAGACAACTCGCAACCGTCCTGCCCGCGGGACGCAACTTTCCAGACTAAACAATGCAATCAAAAAATAAATAACGCATAACGAAACTCATTGTAACAATACAAACAACTAGTCAAATTGGGACCTGACACTACGCACGGGACATTGTACAATTGCTCCCGTGTTGATGGGGGTGGGAAGGAGCCGCACCCATTTCTGGGCGGGACGGAGCTGGCAGCGAGATGCGCCTTCCCCTCCACACGCTGCCCCTTTCCAGCCCCTTCACTCGGCGACGGGGAAAAGACACTGAGAGGACGGGCGGGCAGCCTCACGGCATCACTGGGACCCTTTCGGTGAAGGTACTCACCGGCGGTAGCTCCGGACTCCTGCCAGGGGTCGCTTCTTCGGGGCACGGCGCTGGCTGCTCCGCCATGGCCACCGCTTACTCTGCTCGCTGGGTAACGGCGGCGGCGGTGCCGGGAGCGCTCGTGGGAGGCGGGCGGTGCGGCGGCCGTTCACAGCGCTCCGCCATCCCCTCGCACCCAGCGCCCTCCGTCCTAGCGCTCCGCCATCCCTCCTCCCACCAGTGCCCCTTCTTTTCCCCTCACAGCGCTCCGCCATCCCACTCACACCAGTGCCCCCTTCTCCCCTCACAGTGCTCCGCCAGGCCCTCGCACCAGTGCCCCCTCTTCTCACAGCCCTCCCTCCACCGCCCTCAGCACCCGCCACTCCCCTTACCCCCTCAGCGAAAATCAGGAAATAAATTGCATTGGGCTATTTTGTAAATGTCGTGATCTAGAAAATAATTAAGGCCCAGCTGCAGAAGTCGCACATTCCTTAGACTGATTGTTAAACCTTTGAAAATCTACCGACTTTCAGAGAGGCGGGTTGAATCTTGAGGTTGAAATGAGGTTTTACATGGTCAAAAGTTTGATCAAACTTTCAGTCTTTATTAATGTAATAAGAAACACTGTCCCCTTCACAAATGTTGCCACATGCTATTAAAATACTGTATGCTGGGGCTGTTCCGCTAGAGAAAACTGCAGCTCCCACCCACACACTGCATGGAGGTGGGTGAGAGAAGCCCGTCAGCACTACCCCATGTATCAGACACGTGAGTGCTATCACTGTTTGTCTTAAACGAGTCAACACGTGGTATATCTAACCCTCTGTATTTGCCTTTTATTAACAGATGTGGATTATTTCAGAAAAGCAGCGTGGGTAAGACTGAACAAGTTTCACTGCTGTTTAACAGACCCTCAGTTCTTACAAAGACTTTTATTCTCAGATGACATTTAGCAATCTATCCCCTTCTTCCTAGCGAAACATCTCAATCACATTCTGTTCCATTCTCCATAGTCCTTCGATGGCAAAAGGAATTTTAGATAAATATACAGACCTTAATCGTAATTAATCAAACATTATAGGTGTTACCATTTTATTCTCTGCTCTAAGATTTGTTTGGTAAGGACTTTAAATGAATGATGCTAAATCAAAACTAAATTCCTTTTCTACAAATGGATGGTGAGAGATTCGGGCAGCTACTGCTGTCTAATGATCTACTCCGGCTGTCCAAATCACCAAAAGTACTTGTCAGTGCCATGATCCATGAACTTCCAGCATATAGAAATGTATATTCTCCAGGCAAGAAGCATCATGTATAGCATCAACTATGATCTAGCTGTGGCAGTGCTGGTGCCCTTTTTCAAAAGAAGTTATGTGGTTTTCTGCTGTATATGTGGCTGCACCACACCCCTAATATGAAACAGCCACGTCCCACTTGGAAACTAAAGAAGCTCTTGTAATGTGTTCAGTTCTTTTTATATTTCAATCATATTTGTTGTTGCTTGAAGTTTAGAGTGTTCCTGCCAAATAAAGCAATAATTTTCGGTAGTTTAATAAGTAAAATGATTGTTTTTTGTCTTACCTTGTGATCCATTCATGTGTAAGGTGTAATTTCTATCTAGTAAAGTTATCAGAAGGGAGAACTACTTATAAAGAGGAAGAGCAAAGTACAGAAATGTAAAAATTAGATGGTAATAATAGGGTACAGGAAACTGGGCCTTTTTAATCCCAGGATAAAATTAAGGAAATGAAATTTTTGTGTTTGTTGTATTTCTACATAGCTCTCTACCATGCTCAAGCTGATATAATTTTTATACATTCTCTGCATTGCTGATTTGTTTTTACCTTGTTTTTTTCCCCCAGTAGGTGGCCACACTTGCTAATTGAAAGCATCCACTCAGCCCCGATGGAGTGGGTTGTGTTAAAGGCATAAAAATAGGACTTGGACATGTAAAAAGAGTGCCTATTGCAGGAACAAGTAGAGCAGAAGTCCTCAGCCTTCCTTTTTTTTTGCCTCTGTGCTTCTTTTCTTTTTTGCAGAAATGGGGATCCCCTATAAATCAATTTGAAACCTACTGACAATATACATTCTTTCCTATAATTCTTCTCATTCTGCAATCAGTGTCATATCCATACTTTCTTATACTGAAAGTTATTTTGGCCACAGAAAGAATATTGGACCTGTAATTTGAAAGAAAAGATGATGAATTAAAAAAAAAATTGAACTCAATTTTAGGGGAAGAAAAAGATCAAGACTTTCTTAATTTCAGCATGAATTTGTCATCTCCTATGTCAAAAGTAGGATCTCTAGAGAAAGTTGTTTGGAAAAAGTTGAACAAAATTTTCCATTCTACAGCAGCACCTTTTTTCCTCAATGGTACTTGACATTTCATTAGTTTCTGACATCCAATTCCCACAACCTAATGCCTTTTTCTGTCTTGTTTAGGCTAAAATGGAGGAATGGAAACTGTCTAAAACCCTGCATTTTACTTTCTTTATGAAGTGCAAACACCCCATGTTCTGCAACACAGCTCTCACTCTGACTATGGTGCTGGCATAGGCTGGAGTCAAAGCACTACATTAGTAGATTCCTTAAGGCCAGAGAATTCAGTGTAAAACACTCCAAATGTGAAACGTCAGCCATGCTGATGCACTTCACTGTTACTGCCTGGTTGCTTTCATGGTTTTTTATTCAATTCATTTACAGATAGGAAATTACTGTTTTCTATGTGCAGCACACTTTCTGTATGTTATGATACGACTAAGCCAATGTAGGTACAGAGAAAATGTACACAAGTAGAGATAGAGGACAGAAAAAAGAATGGTATAGCAAAAAAGAAAAATATGGGAAGTTCAAACACAATAAAGAGATTCTGCACGTCCTCTAAAGTCGACTTCCACTAATGATTACACATCTAGCATTAGATTTAAACACAAAAAGGCCGAGCAGAACATAATATTAAAACTCTTCAGAAAAATGCTAAAATAGATGGAAAGCCACCTGGTGAAACCATGACCCACAAACATAAATTTGTTACTATCACCCAGCACAGTTTCACTTTTGGTATATGATATATGAGCCACAATGAAATAAAATATGAAAACATGACCACTGGCAGGGGTTATCTGTGTGCTTTCAGAGATTCCCTTCAACATCTTTTTGTGCAGACTACAACAGAAGAAATTTGTCTTCACCACTAGAACTCACAGAGACCTATCAAGCCTGAAATTCAGTAACTGGAACTTGGTAATTTGATTACTGCCACATTCTCTCATGCCTCTATTTCACACATTCACAGTGAACCTTTGGTGTTTGCTGTCCCACTCTGTCAGCATCAGCCAGCTGTGAACAATTTGGGCATTTCACAAAGCAAAAGAGACGTGCTACAGCTCTGCGTTGCAATCAAGAGAGTTAGGTTAGCCAGCAGGAACCTCCTGCATGTAAAACAGGCTTCCTAACAGCAACCACATCATGTGAATAGAATTCCTGCATCAAAAATTCCATTTAGCCTTGAACTTCAGACGCATCTGATAATCTAAAAGATTATTTCAATTTTATAAAGTATTTATTTATATTAGAAGTATAGGTAATGATCCTTACATATGGAATAGTATGGTCCTTTATTTGATAAGATTGAAACACGAAATGTCATGTATGACATGTTTAATATCTAAATTGAATTTAGTTCAAGTAATTCTAAAGATTCAGTGTAATATTCTTCCACAAAAACTGTTCATGTATGTACTGTGTCTGGCTGAGATGGAGTTAATTTTCTTCATAGCAGCCTGAATGGTATTTGGATTTGTGACTAAACTACTGTCAATAACACAGCAATACTTCAGTTACTGCTGAACAGTGCTTGCACATGAGGACTTTTTTCCCCACTTTGTCATCACCCGCACCCAGGGAGAAATGCTGCTGCTGGTCCAGAAAGGTGGGAGTGGAATACAGCCAGGACATCTGACCCAAACTGATCAAAGAGATATTCACAGCATTATGGGATACACAGCATTATGCTCAGCAATAAAAAATTGAGGTAGACAAAGGAGATGTCTTCCAAGTCGGCAGCTGCTTGGAGACTGGCTGAACACTGGTCTGTTAATGGGAAGCAGCCAGCGATTTCGTTTGTATTGCCTTTTCGCTTCCACTTTCCTTCATCTATTACAATGTCTTTATCTTAACCCTCAAGTTTTCCTGCTTTTGTTCTTCCTCTTATGTTCTCTGTCTTACTACAGGGAGGTGAGTGAGTGAGTGAGTGAGTGAGTGAGTGAGTGAGTGAGTGAGTGAGTGAGTGTCAGCAGCTGCCAGGTTGACTGGATGCTATCTGGTGCTCTAATGCAGGCCTATCAGGTATGTAGTAAAACACATTTGGTTATCTGGAATCTGCTGTTTGCTCAGCAAATCCTGCAATGCAGTTAAACATATCGAGACCAGTCTGAGGGTTATGGCAAATAAGCAGTGTATTAGGGCAGGATTACATGATTTAAAGTACAACTCTTACAAACATTTAGCAAACTCACAGCTCAAAAAAATTGGTGTACTTTCAAACAGGTTTCTCTGGAGCTAGTCTGGCATTCTACATCACTGGTGAAGGCAAATAATATTTTACTTTTCTTGAAGTTACATATTGGCACTTATGTAAGTGATTAACTTCAACTTAATAAAGCAAAATAAGTTGTTCTCTGAGACCAAACTGGCACCAATGGAAAAGAATATGGAAAAGAAGAACTGATGAAGATTAAAAGAAAAAGAACAATCTCTTTTCACTCCATTCACCGCAGGATGTTCCAAGTATTGATATGTCATACTAGGGACGGGGAAAGTAGCATAACACTGAACGCAGGCTTTACATAACTTGATTTTTGCTTCATTTAAATACAAGTGGTTGAACTAAAACATGTATTTTGAGAATACAACATCAATTTGATTATTTCCTGTGATGGAGTATCTGAACAATCTTGGTTAAATTGTACCAATTACTAAATACCATCATTGATAAACTTACTAAATGTCTTACCAGTTTGTTTATTTGTTTTACAATTACATTCAAATACCAATTCTTAGATCTTGTTAAAGCTGCTATACTGAAGAAACATTTATCATGATTGTTTTGTTTCCGCTGCAACCCACTTACAGGCTGTGGCCAACGGGCCTTTAACCTGCTCTCTCGCAAGGTCATGTTTCGTGCTGTGAAGCAATCAAGACTCGTTAGCAACCCATTTTGTCCAGTTTTTAGCACTCCGACGATAATGAGCCAACCTGTAACGCTTTATCAGCGGCTGTTCAGTGTTTAAAACAGGCAAATTCCCGATGGCAATTCAGGTTTTCCTGTGTAGTTCCTCTTTTCAACTCATTTGACTAGTAGCTTTGGAAACTGGTTCTTTTAAAGGATTAAACCAGGACTTCGTGTGTGTGATACTTACTCCCATCCCTGGCACCTCAGTGGGCTCCTCAGGCTACAGCGCAGTTCCTAGAGAATTGGCACAGAACCACGGCATAGTTTAGGGTGGGAGGGACCTTAAAGATCACCCAGTCCCAACTCCCCTGCCTTGAGCAAGGACACCTCCTATTACAGCAAGTTGCTCAGAGCCCCACCTCTGAGCAACCCATTCCAATGCCTAACCACCCCCACTGTACACGGAAGATAGAAAACGCGCTAGTCGCCCCCAGAGACTCTTCCCCAACTCCTAGGGAGAAGCGGGAGACAGGGAATACCCTACTACCGAGTGTGGCTGGGCTGCCGTGCGAGCGGCCGAGCAGCAGGGAGGGAGCGGGAACAAAAGGAGGAGGGGAAAAGGTGGGAAAGAAAGGGAGCCACGTGACTGGCGCAGGCGAACCGGAAGGGCACGGCGCGTGCGGGCGTGACGTGGCGTCGGCGGAAGTGCGTGTTGTGTGTGTGTGAGTGTGTTTTGGTCGGGGCAGAGGCGGCGGCGGAAGTCGGCGGCGGGGCTGGGTGAGGCACGGCTGCGCCCCCGCCCCTCGCCCCCACCGAGGAGCCGCCTCCCCTCCTACCCCCCCTCCGCCCCCCCTCCCCCTCCGCGCCCCCCCGCCCCGNNNGCTCCTGTAGAGAGGTATCGCTGTCTGGGGCCGGCCGTGAGGGCTGTGCCCCTCGAGTTGCTTGTGAGATATGGAAGGGGAGGTTGGGTGATGGGTCCCTCTCTTTCCCTTTCGCTTGCGTTTGGAAGAAGGACAGTGAGCTAGGTGGGAAGTAAAATGCTCCCGACACCGCGTCGCCATCGGGGGATCGCGACAGGCCTAGTGTGCTGGATATCTTCTGCATCGCACTGAATTGGAACTAGACACGAAGCTAGGGCAGGGTGGAGGAACAAACCTAAGCTTTTTTTGTTTTAGAGGAGAACTGAATTGCATAAGGACTATCAGAATGTTCCAAACAGGGCCATGAAAGGCTGTTCTTTTGGCATTTGTAATGGTTTGGGGTTTTTTTTCTACCTTATACAAGCTTTCGGAGCTTGGAGATGGAAATGAGAGGCTAAATAGCTAATTAGGCAGCTGAAATTAATCAGTTTCTTTCATATAACGTTCAGGCAAAGAAAAAATTATGGCATTTTTTTTATTTTTTCCAGTTTTGTAGTGACTCTTCAGTGAGGCTTACCTGCAGATTGCATGTGGGTATTGTTCTTCCATAATGAGAAATGTCAGGAAAAGGTAGACATTGGCTGAAGTAAGGTGGCTAGAGACAATGGTATTACAGTCGTCACTTACATTTCCTGTATGATAAACCAGTTTAACTGAAAGCAATTGGTACCATTCATCATTTGGATGAGCTTATGAGATGGCTATTACCTTTAATTGTAGGGCTATGATTTTTTTTCAGCAACTGTGTTGATTCACTTGTTTAACTTACAGTCTCATTATGTTTCAATAGAAACTGGCTTACATGTGACAATCGTTTTGCTAGTTGTCCCTGTCACTGTCTTGAACACTGCAGTAAGGTGTCACACTAATTCTGCTGAACTAGGAGGAGTAACAGAAAATTCGGTTAGTAGGAGTGGCTAATATATAAGGCTTCTTAGTTACTGCTTTTTAAAACATTCAAGAAAGTCCAGTATAAAGAAATTTAAAGTGGATATAGTTGCAGCCTCAGCATTGTATGCTTTGTGTTTGTTAATGCAGTGTACAAAAGTTTATTGGTAAGAAACAGTGTTGTTTGCTATGAGATATAAAAGTGGTGGAATGTTCCAGTTTTAAATTTATCGTAAAATTTTTTGTGTGGCCTTTGTATTTGATAATACACTTAATCACATTGATTGTAGGAACAGTGCTCACTGTCTTAATCTCTTCAGCAGGCTGGCTTTTGTCACCAGTGTTACTTTGATACTTCTGTATTAGCTGTCTTGTAGTTGAAAATAGGCCAGTGCTTATGCTTACATGACTGAATTATGTCATTAAATTGAGAGTTTGTAGGTATTGGCTGGGACTTTAGTGATGCTGTAGACAGACTCAAGCATAATAAGATTTGTGTTTGATCTGTTAAAATACTTAGGACTCTTTCATAAATAAAACTCAGACTGTCCAACAGCATACAAATTTTTCTTCTGGAGTGAGGAGAAAACCCAGCATCCAGTAAATTAGTGGGATTATCAGGAATACTTGGCTAATAATATGCTCTGGGGTTTGTGTTCTAACATTTCTGCATGCACCTGCTCTGTAATGGGGGGGGGGATATTCAGAAGAGTGAAAATTCCTACTTAGCAGAGTGACCTAGGTATTTGTTTTGCCCAAGACTGCAAAATGGAGTTTTTGTGTTAAACTCTATAAAAGTAAGAAAACCTCCCTCATTCCTATCCATGTGAAGGCATCAATCTCAATAATGTTTATAGTATTTTCTTTTTCAGATTTTTATTTTAGCAGGTAACTTCCACAACTCCCATATCTATCAGTTTAAGAGTTGTTTGAAGTCAAGCAGTTGTGTACTTGCTTTTGGGTACGTGAATGAAAATGCCTTACCCAGGTTTTCTTTACATACCAAACCTATTGATTACTTTGCATACAAAATTAAAAGGGGAGCCATATTAGTGGATTTTTTTCAGGAAATTTTCACCAGAGCTGAGTTCACAGTATATGTATAGGGTACTGAGTGTACTATTTCTCCCAGGTTTGTATTTTACTGATGAATTAAGAATTAATAGAATGTATGTGACCTGAGACTTAGAGTGTGCATGGGGGACTGTAGCATTGAAGTATACTTCCGAAGCTTGGTGAGGCACTGTGTGCTCAGCTTGCAGATGTGAAAAGAACAGGCCAAAACTGTTCTGTAGTGGCTGTGTCAAACTGCAGTACTGCTTCTGCTCGGATTAAGCAGATACTTCCCTTGCTTATTGTGTAAGTATGCTGCCATGTTGTGAACTTTTAACTAGAGAGTTTTGGCATCACCTGAAAGTTCGAAAGATGATTTCCATATACCTTATAGAAGGTATTAGTGACTTTTTTAGTATGTCACAATCATGTGGATGTGCTCTTTCAGGTTTTCAGTCTTGCATTTCTTTTATCCTGTGCTATTGAAAAGTGAGTGGTATGACTAGTAGGTTTCATTACTAATTTATTAGATGCATTGATGTGTCTGTTGAATGAATGAGGTTTGCAGTATGTTTCTTAGATGGCCTTCCTGTCAGGTACCATGGTCTGCTATCAGCTTGAGAGCTGATTATTTTTGTACATGATATCTGACTGTCTAGAATGATTTCAGGGGAGGGATTCTGTAAGAATGTAAACTTTGAAGTTCCCTGATAACTACAGTTGCTGTAGCTTGGGCATCTATGTAAATCAAACTAGATATTTTTCTTGACAACCTGTGTCAGCTTTGTACTCTCAAGTAGTTTTTCAAGGAGTAGTAATTACTGTTTTATGAGTGATAAGAATCTGAGTAACTACAAGCTGTAAATGATCAGGTGAAACTGGTAAATATTATGTGAGTTAAATGTTTTTTTCTCATAGCTCCTTTTGCTCTCAGTATGGGAAACAATAAGCAAGAAAGCAGTCATAGGGAGTAACCTGTGCAGTGGCTTGATTTCCTCACTGTGTGTCATCTAGAAGTCACTTGCTTCCAGGAGTACTAAGTCACACAGTCATTGGATGTTGTCCTTATGTTTTTATGAATGCTGCAGAGTCTGGAAAAATGTGGGATATATTAAGATTAAAGGGTTTTAAGTTATTTCATGATTGTCCAAACACACTGGAATGCTGCAGCAAACAGATGAGGTTTTTTTCATTTTAAAACAAATAATTTAATTGTCTTCGTTACTTTTCAAAAGGAAGAGATAAACAAATGACTAACAGTATTTTGAACCACCTATATTTTGGTTATGCCTTGCTGCATTCTCTGTTGTAGTAAAATTAGGGAGAGATTAACTGCTGTCACTGATCCGTTTTTATCCAAATCACTCCCTAACTTCTGAAGCATATTTCCACAGCATAGAGGGGAAGAGTCTTGCCTGTGAACCAACACACTAGTAGGGCAAAATCGTTGTTTGATGGTGTAAGGATGAAAGGTCTGGTATTTTTAAAATAACTCGATCCATTCCTGTGTTCTGAAATACTTCACCAAAATTAGTTTAATGAATAGGAATATTAGTATAGATTAACGATGGTAGGATTTGCAGGGGCTTTTTTGCTTCTTTCTTTCACTGTGGAACACTTTCACATGTTTCTAAGAATATATAGCTAAAATGTGATACCTGATAGATCATGTTGTACAACTGAAATTTTAAATATATATATTTTTTATGTAAATGTGATGTAATAGTCAAATGAAACACAAACTTAGGACAGAATGCAAAATCTTTATATCCTACCTCAAAGAAGGTAACTTATTTTGAGAGAGGTGGGAAAAGGAGGAACATGAGCAAATAGAAGTGTCTCTAAGATGCTGAAAATATTTTTTAAGATGTGTATTCTGTTTACAATGAGAAATGGAATATGTTTTTCAGCTGTTACATTATTCAGTAAATAATAGTATTGGTTTTTTCTCATTTATTCCATGAATATTAGTTGATAAGGGAGTATCTTATTGAAGGATAGGGTTCTGCTAGACTGCTGAAGCACTTTCCAGGAAAGAAGGTTCTTCAGGATTTGGGTTGAGGGAAAGGGAAAGTTAGGAAGGAGAAAGAAGGCTTAGCATCTGAGCTAGGCCTGTAGCAAACTGGAATGCACAAGTGCCTGGTCTGTGTGCTAAGGGTTTGAAATAGGAAGATGGCTAAAGACTACTGCTTGGTTTAAAATGTAGTTGCTTTATCACAAGGAATAAAGAACAGGAAGTCGTTTGAAACTATTATGTTTGCTTACTTTTTTGCAACATATTAATTAAAGCCATTTTTTGCATTAGGAGCATGTACTCTAACCCAGCTTGCATTGTAGATGTTAGAAAAGCTGTATCCCTGCAAAATGTGCTCAATTCAAATAAATGATCAGCTGGAGTAGGACAAAATTATGGGCTAGTTTTGAGAGGTCTTACGTCTTTGTATCTACTGTTAAGTGTGTAAAAGCGTAAATATTAGGGTCAGAAGTGATACCAGCAGAGTCTAAAGGCTTCCCTTTCCATATGGATAAGTACTGTGGGTGGGGTTTTTTTAAGCAGCTAGAAAGAAGAGTAGGCAGACTAAGCAATACACTGTTCATACTTGTTCATAACAAAGGTCTCTGTTAATGTTGATGTAGGACACGTGTAAGTATTGGACATAGAAATTTATCATCGTATGGTAGTTCTTGGGTAGCTTGTACAAAGTGGCCTGGAATTCTTACTGGTCAATTGGTTTTCATATGGAAGGCTTCACTTTTGCTTCTCAGTCCAGTTGTTAATTAGAGAGGGTATTAATGTTTTGTATGTGAAGATCTGTACTTTTATTTAAGGAAGCTGTGTTTGGTAGATGGGATATAAGTGAATTGATGAACTACGCCTGCGAAGAAGTTACAGTGGTGTTTGAGTTTTCCCAATTTGCTCAGTTTTTTAGCATCCTTGAATAGAGCTGACTTTTGAATATTGGATAGCAATAGCAAAATTATGTAAAGTTATTGCTTCTTGTCATTTGTTATTTTACTGACAATGTGAAAGTCTGAATATGTTGTGTTATATATCAGTCTTGATTTGTTAAGAAATAACAGGAGACTGAGGTCTTGCAAGAAGCAGCATAATTTGATTTTAATGTGCTCATTTGAAGCTTTAATGGGAAGACTAGGTGTTGAAGATGATAACTGGTTCATGTATCATAAATTCTGGCTATAGTTGACACTTACCAATGATGGTACCTGTAGTCTGAACTGCTGACTTTGGTAAATGCTAGGTCAAGTTATATATAATATATTGCATTAGTGAATGAGACTTTTCTTACTTGGTTTGTAAATCTAATGCACACACTGTCTTTTCACAAAATAGGTTGTTACTGGCAGAAGAACCAGGATTCAGAGCTCAGTGGAACTTGCTTTCAAAAGCTGTTGAAACAAAGGACTGCTTTCTAATTTGGACATGGCTAATCGAGGAGCAACAAGGCCCAATGGGCCAAATGCTGGAAATAAAATTTGCCAATTCAAACTAGTACTTTTAGGAGAGTCTGCAGTTGGCAAATCAAGTTTGGTGCTTCGTTTTGTAAAAGGACAGTTTCATGAATTTCAAGAAAGTACGATTGGAGGTGAGAAAATTACCTGTTAATTTTTGTGTTATGTTTTTATATTGTCCTTGCCCTTGAAAACCTTTAATGGCACTTCTAGAGTGGATCATTGACAGCAAGGATCAAATCTGAGCCCTGTGTCTGTAATTGAGAGCTATAACTTTCTGAGTTAAACATCCTTTCCAAGTGGAGGTAGTAAACGTGTTCTTGAACGGCATAGTTTTGAAGCCTGGGCTTAAAGTTACATTTTGTTTGTAAGTGGGTGTGTGGCTCTTTTAATTGTGCTGTATGCATGAAATAACTGCTTAGTAAGAACTGTGAGCTTAGTTTCTATGAAAAAAAAAGCATTGCATCTTCCAAAGAGCTTGTGTTTGTCACTTATGCGTGCTGACTTTCATTTTTATTTTGGATAACTTGCTACATTTCTGGATATGTTTCTGTGTTAATAATCACAGAATTTATTGTGTTATTTTTCCACTTTGTGATTTCAAACAAAACAGGTGCAGGCTACAGAATTTAAAAAAAATCTGTTTAAATAGATTTAAACCCTTTTTTTTTTTTTTTTTAAACCCTTGGCAGATTTCTTGAGTTATACTGTATTTTGAAGTTGTTTGTGCTTTGAGCTGCATTCCTGTTTGGATAAATTTAAATGTATCCTAAAACTACCTAACAGCATACAGACTTCACAAAGTATGGATTTTATGAATTGATAAATACTCTCCAGTAGTTGCTGTTGCAGCTTGCATGAGTCAGCCTGTTCCATTGTAATATTTATGTGAAGGCCTTTCAGTGGTCTGTATGTGTCTTCATACACCAACACTTGTTGAAATGTAAAAACTCTGCAACGCTTACAAAAATAAACACAAGCTGAATTTCATTGCATTCTTCTTTTGCCCAATTTCTAGCTGCTACATGTATTTATTTTTTCTATCTGTCAGCGTAGAGAGCAACATATTTTCTACTTTAGCAATCTTACTAATGCACATTTTTGGCTTTGTGCGTTTTATCATTGCTTGAGGATAGGTGTTGATATGAAAGTTTCTGCATGTACTGATAAACAGCTGTGTGGTAATGCAGAGAGCATTCTCAAAGATGTGTAGTGAATTAACTTTCCGATATCAACAAGTTTTTTAGTTTGAAAAAACTAATAAAATTAAGTGAAATTTATTGTTTCATTTCAGTGATCTCAAATTAATTTAACCTCAGTTTAGTTTTTTATTGTTTTAGTATTTGGTATAACCTAAACCCTGTTACACTCTTCAAAATCCAAACAAACGTTAAACAAGAGCCTAAGTTCAAGTTGTGATATATAAGGTTTAGTGTAATCTGTATTAACTTGTGCCTCTTCTATATCAAATAGAAACAAGGAAATCCTATATAATACAGCTGAGAGCTATTACATAAAGCAATGTTGGGATTCAGAAAAGTTTTCTGTAGAGAAAGCTGTCTAACTCTGTGCCTTGTAGTTGCCTAAGGCATAATTTTCTTTGTATACAGAAGGGCCTTTTAACAAAGAGAGGCTTATGTGCATTGTGAATCTGGATAAAAACATCTGAAAGGGAATGCAATTAAAGGCAGACATGTTGGATGGTGATGGTGTGGTTTTGCCACTTCAGACTACTGTAGCAAGGCCTGTCAGTTGCTTAAGACAAAAGTATGGCTGTTAAAGATTATAGACTTTCAGATAATTAACAGATGCTTAATTGTCAATTTACTATGGCCTTGGCAAAGTTGAAGAAAGTTATCTTTTTTGCAGAAATTAACTGGCATTTTAAAGTGGTTGAAATGTTATTTTTGACAAAAACAAGAGGATTGCATAGAGTAAACCACTTGTTTAATTCTCTTTTCAGGTACATGCCTTCATTTATGCAGTGTAGGTGCATTTTTCTGTTAAGAGAATAATTAATGTCTGTGACAACTTCAAAATCAATTTGCTTAACATCTTGTCTCTGTCTTGGAGAAATACAATACTGAGCTGGTTCTGGGGGGGAATCCCTTAGTTTAGCGCAGGATGTATGGTGTTTTTCCACTCTGTTTTGGTTCTAGGCTGCTTAGGGAGCTGCCAAGGGGAGCCTGTTCTACCAGTGTTCAAATATGTAGCATTTAGAGGGATTTATGTTGATTTAACACTGTAACATCAAAGCTTTTACCTTCTCCAGTCTGCCTGCTCATCTGTGATGGATGCTAATACCCCTGAAGCAGGAGCACCTGACCACTTAAGGAGTCAGCTTCTGGTCAGGGTTTAACCCCAGCCAGCAACTAAGTCCCATGCAGCTGCTGCTCACAGCCGAGACAGGGACACTTCTGTATGCTAGTTACAGTGTCCTTTACGGAGCAAGATTGGATTACTTTTGGTTTCTGTAATGAATTGAGTTGAAGGTTGCAGCAGTTTTGGAATGATTCATAGGCTGTGATGTCTCAGAGTATGTAGGACAGGATGAAATCCCAGGTATGCAAGTGTTACAGGTCAGTGTCTCTTCAGACACTCGATTTAAATTGCCCACAATACGTCAGTGTGCCTAGTGATCAGGGTTCCCACTTCAGCTAAGTAGTGGGCTTTCTTTAGTTTTTAATTCTGGTTTCTATGCTTTTTGGGCACTCACCTCCATACTTTTGATTGTACCTTAATCTGAATGGAAAAGTTTTGCTAGGAGTAACTGTTTGAAGACTTGGAATGAGTTACTTAGTATTTTCTGTAACTGGAAGACCATTATTTATGGCAATGCATTCAGCTGTAGTATAAATGGCTGCAAGTTTCTCTGAAACAGCAGGCTATTGAAATTATGCTGAAATTATTGAAATCACTTGCAAAGTCAGAAATGTAGCTGCTTTGAGAACAAGAACTTATAAAAGAGCTTCTTTCTTCCAGACCTGTTAGCTAAGGTGAAGTTGTTAGGAGCTGAAAATCAGTTTCAAGATGTTATTAGAGTAATATAAATGTGTAGAAGTGAAAATACCTGAACTGCTGCATTATAGCATGATGGGATACTGTTACTGGTATTCTAATACGCATCCTGCTTCAATAGACTGTATCTAGAAAGTTTAAGAGAAGACTTATGGTTACTCAGATTTGCTGTTATGAAAAAGGGGGATTTTTGCCTTCTTATGTCTAACTTGAGGAGAGTCTGGTTGTTTAAATAACTGTGTTGATCAGAGTTACTGTCAGCTAATGCTTGCATCAAATCTGTTGTATTTTAATAGCAGGCTTGAATTGTTTTGCATCTCTGTGAACATAACTATATATGAATATAGAGATATAAGCAAACTTCTGGTTTCAGCACCTCTGTCTTTTTTGTAGCTGCTTTTCTAACCCAGACTGTATGTCTGGATGATACAACGGTAAAATTTGAAATTTGGGATACAGCTGGGCAAGAGCGGTACCACAGTTTAGCCCCCATGTACTACAGAGGAGCACAAGCAGCTATCGTGGTATACGACATTACAAACGAGGTAAGTACTGGATTGGGGATGCACAAGGGGGATTTGGAAGTTAGTAGTCTTGCACTGATCTTTACTTATTTCTTTCTCACTGACTAGTGTAAATCGGTCATTGTTTGGGCAGGGATGCCTTCTGCTGGACAAGCTTGCTCATTCTGTACTGCACTATGTAATGTCAATTTGTGTCTCTAAACCTTTCTGTCTAGAAGACTGTTTCTAGGGTTGGGTTTTTACTTTTGTATTTTTTCGTATTAAAAAGAGAGAAAAAAAGAGAAAAATCTTCTTGTAGAAGTGTTTCTAAACCAGCTTTAAATCAGTTCACAGAGTTTGAGTTGTTACTCTCATGGCATTGCTGGTGGCACTTTTATTTCTGATGGTGAAAACATTATTTTAGTATTGTATTTTTGAAAATTTTTGATTAAGGATTGGAAAGATAGCACAAGCTATTGAGACTAAAACCTAAGGTTATTAGATTTCTTTTTAACTTAGATCAGATAAGCTTCACTTGTCTCTGATAAAATGAGACGAAAAACTCAAAACTCTCAAAAAGCCCCAGAAATCATGTACCATAATGAGCAGTCCTCAGTAATTAAGTAATTTTGAGGCCTTTTCAATATAGCCGTTCATACCCTTGAATCTTCCAGAGAAACTGAAATTCCTGTTTTCTCACTTAACCACTTCTTTTCTTACTCTGTCTACACAAAGATCATCCTACCTACTTACTTCAGCATTATCCCAGCTAAGCACAGTTGAGAGCTAAGGTAGGAATGTTTCATTTTAAAAGCTCAGCTGGCAATTTGGAGTGTGCCTTTGGATTAAGGTAGCAGCCTTGCATTAGCATTTCATTCTTGAAGTGTAGATAACAGAGAAGGGGATAAAAGGTGAGTACAAAAGGATGATAAAACTCAGTTGCATCATTTTGCAATCATTAACAGGAATCCTTTGCCAGAGCGAAAAATTGGGTCAAAGAACTTCAGCGACAAGCAAGTCCTAACATTGTAATAGCTTTAGCAGGAAACAAAGCTGATCTAGCTAACAAAAGAGCTGTGGATTTCCAGGTATGTACATAATTTTTGTTCATAGAAATTGTATTTTGTTTGAATAGATAGTAAATAAACCTAGGGGGATCTTATATGCATAGCCTAGCTAGTTATTATGGAGGTCATGCTGTTAAGTATAAATGTCAACTGAGACTAATTGAATTATACGTGCTATCAAAAACCTATTTCTGTACAAGTAATGTGGAGGAATAGACTTTTTGGAGTAATTAATTTTACTTTGAGGAATAATTAATTTATTTGTGTATCTTCAAGGCTAATTGAATATCTGTTCTTTGATGTAACCTCTTTCTGTCTTCTACCCGGAATTACTGGTATCTAGAGTTTCAGTGGATGAGATAGCAGTAACTTAGTGCAAACTGTTCTGTCTGGCTTGTCAGCCAGAAAATTTTGATTATCATATGATACAAAGCTGATTGATGTGCCTGACTTGCTTAGGCTGTACTGTTGAAGCAGTGTTCAAATTTTAATTGAGCTGTTCATGGCATTTCTTTTGGTTTAGTGATTGCATCTGTGCTCTCACTGGTGTATTTTATCATCTAGAAAGTTTAATCAAGTCATCAGAAAATAGCCTTTAAACTGAATTAAAGTAACTGCAGGTGGTTTTGGTTCATTCATGATTGACTGAATTTGAATTAAGATAGTATTTATTAGTCAGTAATTTACAGTTTTTAATCTGTGTTTGTATCTCACTGTGTGAGATACAGCTGCATATAGTAATGAATCTTTTTGTAACTGTAGAGAGTTAAATTATAATATTAGCTGTGGTTAAGGTGTTTTTCTGCCAGTTTTCTAATTTTATATTTCAGTGAAAATTGACAGGAGGCTTTGGTGTTTTATGAAAAATTGTGGTATAATGTAATCACATTTAACTACCAAAGTAGGCCTATTTTTTGAACAATTTTTTGAATTATTACAGTCTTAATGTTTTTCAGATGTTAGGGGGTTTGCTATGTAGATTTATGGGGTCCTTGTAGGCTTGACAGGCCTTTCTCATTGCAAATCACGTATTAGATTTCTGGGTATTTGTTAATGTGATGTTTCAGATTTAATTATGAAGATCTTAGTGGGTGTCACTAATTATAGAGCACTGTAGAATATTCGTATCATCATAGGTGTTCTGTAGTTCAGCTTTTTTGCAGATTTCTTATTGAATGCAAAGGCGGTTACATAATCATAAGAAGCTGGAGATTCTCAGCTGAATTGACTAATAAGAAGTGGCAAAAATAGGTTCTTATGAGCAGTGTATCAGATTAAAATTCGTACTGAAAAGGGAGGTAACATGGGCAAATACTGAATACTGCTTCTTTTTTGCAACTGAATTTGTATCAGGGTAATAAAACTGTTCGGATCCATCTGCCTCAATGGTTGAAAGATTCAAGATAGTTCACAGACTGCCTTTTTCCAGGGTAATAATGGACTTGCTGACATTTAATGACACTTTCTGAAGCTTATTTGTTCTTACTATCAGAGCAAATGTTCTGCGCTGGAGTTGTGTCTTTCATAAATATTTTAATTTATTATTTAGTTTTGCCTGAGATTTTTCCACCTGGATATTTTTAAGATTAGTAGAGATTTTTAAGTTTCCACTTCTAATTGTTTAACTGATTGGTAGAATTGTAACTTATCCGTAGCTGGTGTATAACATTGTCAGATGAGTGTTTCCACAAACTGTCTTTCCTTCAAAATTCTGTAGGGATTGTTCTTTGTAGCAATTAAAAGTACAGTGTGTAATGATTGTATGAGGTTTTTTTTTAATGAAGTAATATATTTTTATTTTAATTTTCAGGAAGCACAGGCTTATGCAGATGACAACAGCCTATTGTTCATGGAGACATCTGCCAAAACATCTATGAACGTAAATGAAATATTCATGGCAATTGGTGAGCTTATGAACAAACTGAGAACTTTGAAGGGAATGGTTTTCATGAGATTCAGACCATTACAATCTTCCTAACCTAAGATCACTGTTTTTCATGTAAATTATTTCTGGCATTGATGTGTCCTTAGGCCCTTTCATTTGTTTAATTTTGTTTAAGCAACTACCAGAAATCCAAAAGCTGTGCCAAAGATAGCAATGTGTGCCTAAATTCAGTGTCCAAGCTATAAGTGAAGGACCCTGCATGTGTAAAGTAAATCTACTCATACATTAGGTTAGCATAATCTTAGGGATTTCTGTCAAGATGCTAACATGGAGTAGTAAGTATAAACCAAGAATTTTTGTGTGTTCCATTGATACCTTAATTGTATTTAATTGTTAATAAACTTATGAAGGTGGAGGAAAAATAATTCATTTTTAGGCTGGCCACTAATCTATGTAGTAGTATCCTTAATTATAGTTGATGCTTTGCTAGTGGGTAATATTAATGTATAGCATCAAATAACCTCATTCAGTCTGTTTTGTCTGTTGTATCTCTCTAACCCACTTTTTGGGAAAAAGCATCATTTATGTTAAAATTAAATGTTTTTAAAGAGGCCTTAATCTTCTGCTTTCCAAGTTAGGGGAGCAGGAGGTAATTTGTGGTGTCCTTCAAACTTCCAGAAGATGCAAATTAAATTATCAGTATAGCAAGACTTTTTAATAAGTACTTGCTTCATATTAAGTATACTTGAAGCAGGGGGATAGATGCAAAAACTGAACTGTATGACAAGAAAGTATATTTTTCTCATAAGTGTTCAACATGGGCCTGCATTAATGATACAGAAATGCTCAGTTGTACTGTTATGGTGAAATTTCAAAATTATTGTGTTTAATGGTGCAGTTTGCTTCCTGTTTTAAAAAAAAAATCCCCAAACTGTGATTTTTTTTTTTCTTTTTACATTTGATATGTCAACAATAATTCTTGCCTCCATATTTTAATGAAGCCTACAGGGAAAATCTGAGGAAAAAAATGCCCAGTTAGGAACTGTGTGTTTTGTCTGCAATGTGTTTTGGCCATGTGAGTGTTTTACATCAGTGGAGTGAAATTCAGGTTTGCCAGTGCATCAGAACAAGATCTGTGCAGTAATAGACTGAATGGAAATTTTGATGAGGTTATAAATATTGCATGTAATTTGGAATGGCCTGCAAAATGTGATTGCAGTCCTCAAGACCCTGTGTAAATATGATCTTAAAGCTGAGAGAAAATAAAAAATAAGAATGTTGAAAGAATTATTGGGTGCAAGCTGCAGTTGCTTGTAACTTGACTGCTTCTGCCCTCATTCAGAACTTCCATTTAAAAAACCCAGTGTTAATTCAGTTCTGGATGCAGTGCTAAAATCAAAAACACTGCTCTGAAGACATTTTTCTATTGGTGTATTGTCCCTTTGTACTGGCTCAGCAGCTTAGTACCATGTTGATTCTTGGGTTTTATCGCAGAACTGTAGAACAGCCCAAGTTGGTGGGGACCTCAGAGGATCCCTGTTGGCCCGCCCTTTTGGCCAGCACCCAGAGGTTATCTGGCACCACAACATGTTCATGTCTGCTCTGTGGGTTTTTTGCTGAATTTCATTCATTTTAGAAAAATTTCTTTAAAAAACTGACAGAAGTAATTACTTTGGAGTGAAACCATTCAGCCAAACTATAGAACAAGGTTGGTTGTTGGGCCCTGTTAAGATAGGCCCATGGAAGTCCTTTTGTGTAGAACTTTGCAATTTTCTGATGGACAGAAATCGAGGAGAAGCTACTGTTCAGAAGGGGGTGACAGCTTTCACCCATATTTTTCATGTTAAGACAGAGGAGGAGTCTTGGAGCTACAAGGGCAACAAATAAATTACCAGTCAATTGATTCAAAAGAACTGGGGAGAAGAGACAGCTTGAAAAAAATAGGAGTGGGTTGATACGGTGCTGAGGGTCATTTTCTGTGTTGTTTACAAACACTTACTTTGGCTGGATATCTGGAAACTGTTTGAACCCATTTCTGTGTTTTGTTCCTCTTCAATGTTTCTGTATCCTTTTGCACTAAATTCCTGATCTTAAAGCCTGTTCTGGGTGGGTGGATTCCCACAAGAGCTGTCATTTACTGGCACAGCATACCTGTGCAGATACATTTTACTGCTCAAGTTACCAATGTATTTCACTCCTGGAAATCACAGATAAAGTAGCTATCATTGAGAAGTTAAGTGTCTTAATTTCTTTCATTACCAATGCACTGAATCAAATCAGATTATACGATGAGTATACTGATATACCTGTAGTATGTTGTTCTGTTTACTCAGGCAATTTAATCTTAGTAAAATCTCAGGTTTAACTCCTTCTTCCTATTAACCTTACAGCAAAAAAATTGCCCAAGAATGAACCACAGAATGCAGGAGCCAGCTCTGCCAGAGGAAGAGGAGTAGACCTTACTGAACCCACACAACCACCCAAGAGTCAATGTTGTAGTAACTAAAAGATGAATTGCTTTAAACTGTTCTGAATATTCTTCTGCTTCCTAACTGTTAATAACCATGGAATTGGAGTGCTTAACCTGGTCCAGTACAGCTTCCAAACAGCGAAGAGACTTAAGATAATACTCAAGTTCATGATACAGAGTTTTCTTTTGACCTAAAATTTTAACATGCATGTATCCACCACCACTGGCTGTAATGTTTCAGCAGTAGAGGAGAGATGGAAGCGGAATAAACTTCCTTCAGTTGAAAGGTTTTAAAAATCAGTTGTTATTATTAGGGGTGTAGAAGAACTACTTTCTGTGGACCTAATTGGCCAGTTCCTGTAGCCTCAATACTGATCACTGTTGTAATAAATAGAATTGGGTCTTTTCATAATTCTCAATTGTGCTTTAAAACTTCCTTAGAAACAGGGTCTAAAAATTGCTTAAACTTATTTGCAGTATTGATGCAACCAGTTGTTTCTGCAGGTATCCACTGTTTAGTTATACATTCCATAGGTTAATAATTTTATTGCAAATAATACTTGCATTAACAATTTTAATAATCCTATGCTTGCCAGAAAGTGGAGTTTTAGTTGGTACACTGTATGTAAATTATATCAACCCAGTTAGTTATCTTAATGAATTAGTGATGAATCAAGTCTAACTTCATTTCTAATCTGTCCAGAGGGTACAGACCAGTAAATTCAACTCTACAACTTAGGATATGGGGTTTTTTGTCCTCTACAAACTGTAAGAGCTCTTCAAGTAAAACCACAACAAACTCGGTGTCTGTGACTTCTTTCTTGTTTCTGATCATTGCTGGCCATTACAGTTTGTTTTTCCCCTAAGGAAAAAAAAATAGTGCACTAATGATTATGTACATCCAACTTAATTTTAAATTTGGATATTAATGTACTGTAAATAGGTACTCTGCATTGTAGTCTACATTTGTTTAATACTTTCTGTAATATTTAAGAGTTGCTTAAAGGTATACAGAAATGTACAGTTACTTAAAGCTAACTTTTTTCCTCTCTAATCAAAGGGGGTTCTGAGTTCTTCCTTTATGGCTAGAACAGTAATAAATGATGCTCCTGTATCTGTAACATAAGTACTGCTGTCTGTCAGTAATGAACTTCGCAACTTTGTTTTCCAAAGTACATTTTATTTTGATCAGTCCAGTATATTGCACTAATTCTTTTAGTTATTTTCATTATATGAAATCTACAAAGTGTGTCAGAAGAGATGAATTAGTCTATTTAAATGTTGAACTGATAGAAACTTACTTGTGCAGATTTTAAATTTGCAGTAATCTGGGTTTAGCAAGAAAAATGACAGTTCACCAGTGTTTAGTTTTATATTGAGGTGCTCAGGTTTGAATAAAGTGGTTTAAAAAAATTTTGATTACTGCTTCTTATTGAGAGTTTGAGAAAGTTTTATTGCATTTGTACGGTTCCAGACAAGATATCTGATTCGCTGTATGGGTCAGCATTTACGATGCTTACAATAAATTCATGGCACAGCTAAATATAAGCTTGTCCTGACTGTGGCACTCCAGTTATCCTATAAATCTTTAAATGTTGAGGTAATTGGGTATCTTATCACATCCATTTAGAAGTACGATCAAAATAGTAATGTTGTCTCTTGAACCTGCAGCTGATGCAGTCTTTGCTGGTTGTTCACAAGGTGACTTGTTGCATTGCAGTATCTCTGAGCTGACTGTGTCTCTTCTGCAGCTTGTGATTTGCAAGTGCTTGGGTACATTTTTGTGTCTTTCAAACTGTGATGATGGTTTAGAACCCAGTGGTGATAGTCTCTAGCTGTTCTTGACCAACATCACCTGTAGTTTGCCACAAAATGAATTGGAGTCCATTTTTTCTTCCAGCTGTGTATTTGAGTTGGAATTAGATGGCATGGTTTTGTTTATTTGGGGGGCATTTTCATGGCTTTAGACCTTGATGCCAGCACATTCACTTGCAGCTGTTATAGCTGTGACTTGGACCTGTTGCACAGTGTTGGTTTCTTCTTGCTCTGAAGTCTCACTGTGGATAAAAACTTAGATAAAATTTTCTGTTCTCAAACTGAGTTCTTCAGAGTTACCTTGTGTGCTAGAATTGGAGTAGTTATCTCTATTATTTGAATTTACTTCATTGTTACTGAAAAGAGACAGTTCTGGACTAGGTTAATTCTTGTGGTATATTTTGAAGTATGTACTTTATTGGAATAAAATAGCTGTATTCTATCTTGCAGATGATTAACAGTGTTTGAGTCAGTTAAGTTGTCTCCAGTGAGGGATATGGACACACAAAGCCCCGTTTCATTGAACGGCGTTGATGCATTCTCAAATTATGAGTGAATGTTGAGAGTTGGTGCAAGTACTTCAGGTAATCCAAAACCCCTCAAAGTCCATTAGAAGCCAAAATAAGAAACTGGCAAGTAACATTGATAGGGACAGATGCAGTATGAGGTACAGGTATAAAAGATGTTCTTTATGCTGGAGCTCTGTGATGTCCAAGAGCCCTTGTAGTTCTCAGGTATCCCTCTACTAATCTGGTTTGTTAGTGCTGATGTTTCCATCATTCTAAAATGTTTTCTCTCACATTAGAAGTGCTGTGCTCTTGAGAGATATTACTCCATTTTTATGTAAGACTACCCATACATGATCTGAAGTTAAAGTAATATTTATAGCATACTGGTTTTTTTAAAGATACAGCTGTTACAGTATTTGCCTTTTGTTAAGGACTGGAAAAAAACCTGAGATCATAGTTAATAATCTACTTCACAGGCAACAATATGTCCATCACTGAATGGTTTTCTGTGGTTTTTCCCCTTCCATTCTTAGAATACTGTTTTGGAATCTTAATCTCTTGACTGCAAATAAACTCTTACGAGGAGTCTCAGATGACATTTCATTCCACTTAAAGTGCAGTCTAATATGAAAATATGCACTCTTGTTTAAAAACCAGTCAAGGTGCAACTTTCTCTATTTTTCTCAAATACTTTTTCTTTTCCTCCTATGAGAATGTATTCTTTCAAGTGTCTGAATGAACTCAGCAAGAAGTTTCAGCTCAGATGGTTTCTAGCAGCCTACAATTTCTAGTACTTGAAAATAATTTGGGCATGATGTAGGATTTACTGTTTACTTACATGTTGCCTTAAATGTCTAACTTGGTTAAGGCACCCAAGGGAGCAAGAATTCTTAGTCATTGTGGGAATTTCTTTGCTTTAGTAGGAACAGGCATTTTCGCTGTCCCTCAACATTTCTGAAATCTGAGAACTGAAAGTGTTAGAAATTGCAACACTGCAGGAGACCAGTCATGTCAGATTTGAATGCAGGGTGTAAAGGGAAGAGCTCTGAAGTGCTGTATTGTTTGACATCCTCTGTGGCTGCCTGGGAGACCATTTCTTGTGTAAGGGGAGATGTTCGGTCTGTTCCGATGTGTTGGCATAAGGGCAAAAGCGATGCCAGGCAGAACTTGCTTGGGGTGTGGTGCCTTTCTAGACATGAAGTTGGCTGCAGTGTATTCATTTATATTGTGTGTTTAAGATTGTCTGGCTAGATCGGGGCACAGACCTCTGAAAAGGACTGTATGGGTAGGCATTGCTTACACAGTAGTTATGTTTCTTGGGAAGTATTGGCATCGTTGACTGTAGGAGACAACTAAGTGGAGTCTGTGAAGGCAGATTTCTTCTGCTTTAAATCAAAAAGGATTCAAAATACCAAACTGAAGGATGCACCTTTTTAATTAATTATAAATTGTAGATGCCTTAAGTTGTGCTCTGTATGTTTCCTTGTGCTTGCTTGCTTGCTTCCCCCTCCTGTTTTCCACGGAGAGCTAGAAGAATGTGTAAAATATCCTTTGAATCCTTGGAGTAAGACCACCAACTGTAAGCCTAACAAAGGGCATAAAGTAACCCATGTGGAGCAATTTGACTGCAAGAAAGAGTAAAATCTAGTCCCTTCTGGGTGCAAGTCTCTCTTGTCTGCAAACTAGAGAAAGGGTAAAAGAATCAACAAAACTTAGTTGATCTATCTATGTGGGACTAAATGAAGAAGGTGGCTTGTGTCACCATCTTCTGCTCCTTGTATCTGATCATCCTCTTTAGTTGCTTATCTGGACCTGAAGGAACATGTCTGTACTTCTGTAAGAACTCACTCCTTGGGGGATAATGAAGGTTCATGTTGCATGAATTTTTTCCTTTGATGTGGTGCATTTGTTGGAACATCAATTCTTAGATTAAATAAATGTGTATTTAGCAGTGGTTCAGAAACGTGGATTTTAATCATAAAAGGTTTAAAGTATGTCTGATGAACTTCAAACCTTAACTTGTTAGCGGAGCTTGAATTTATGGTATCCTTAATTGCAGCCAGCATGAAACCCTGTCTGTAAGGAATGGATGGAGGCAGGTAACAAGACACAGAAGCAATTAGGTAGAGAATTCACCCAGCCTCAGTTCTTGCCTTCATCAATCTCTTTGGAATAAAATATGTTTCTGTCCCAATAAGGTGAAAACAAATGCATCTGAAAACATTGCAGCCTTTTTTTGAGTTAATGCTGTATTCCAGTAAAGATGTGACTGCATTTCCTGAAAGAATATCTGGGCTAATGCTAAACTACCTGTTTTGATACCTGTACCAGTAAAGGTCACATAGCTGCAGGAAGCTGATTTGAGGTGAAGTACCGCTGTAGCAGCAAGCACTGAAGAATGGGGGTGGTGGGATACACCACAGTTACCTAGTCCTAGTTCGGTGTCAGTGCATGATAAAATCAGTTTACAGTGTTTCTCAGGCTGGCAGATGAGTGGAAATTATTGCTAAGGAAAAGTATTTTTTTTGTATCTGGAATTGTTTTTTCAAATGTGGAACATGATTTTTTTTTTTCCTGACAACAATGAAGCCTCTTAAATAGTTCTCCCTTTTTCTGCTGATCTTCAACTCTCTTCATTAATTTTGGTCAAATTTCATATGGAGAAATATGAAGAAGTCTTACAAGTTGTGTGAATGCACACATCACAAGAAGAGTGCCTCTGATGTCAGCTGCAGTGTCAGCCCACTCCTTACTGATGACAGGGAGAGTGATAGTGTCCAAGTGGTGTACTGCTGGGCATGTGCTTCAAGCAGAGGCCGGAAGAGAATGTGACAGTAGACAACAATCCATTTGGAGCTCTTCACCTACCAGCTTTTTTTTTATGTAACTCCTTGTCCCACTCTTTTGTGGGAAAGCAAGTATCTTGCTTGTAATCTCAGAGCTGTTTTATGTGCAGGAGAGTGCTTAATTGGTAACAAAAATCACCAGGTGGAAGATACAATGACTAGAATTGCTAGTCTGCAGGAGCTTTATCTAGTATCCCTTGTAGCAGGGGTGGGTGCAGAAGCATTATGATGATTCTGTACTATAGAAAAATAAGGTTCTACTTCATAAGGAAACAGGTCTGAATAGTTTTTTTATAACAGTAAAATACAAGAGACTCCTATTTCAGAAAATAATTCAGATTATTCTCTCAAATCATGTTTTCAGTTTGCTGAAACTGAGATTTATTTACAAATTAATTTAAAGACTGTTAAGGATGTTTCATTGACACGACTTTTTCAAATCAAAAATCAGAAGCCTGTCCTACAGTGATGGCACCTTAAACCTCTTGATTAAAAAAAAATTAAAAATCATACTATTCTCACAGAGGTCACTTGTGTATTATGGAATGCTTCCTAACTCTGTCTTTTACATTAGTAAATTGAATTAAATGCTTTAATTCGAATATCATGCTCAGGCTACTTATCTAATAAGCTGAATCCTATTGTCTGATAGCAGTACCAGTTGTGAGGGAATTTATCATGTCTCCTTCATGTTGTGAAGCTAAAGGAATTGCTGCTTTTTATCTCCAGATACCAACTGCCAACAAACCTCTAGATTAATTTATGCTTTCCTTTTTTTTTTTTTTTTTTAATTGGATGAAGTGAAAAAAATTCTGGTGTGGAATATACTTACCTATAATAGCAATGTGCAGTAGCCCAGCAACACCTTTAGCTGTCCTAGCTAATTGACTGTGTGTGTTGTTTTCAGGACGTTTTCTTTCTTCTTCCCCAGTGCCATCCATCTCTTCGCTAGGAATTATTTTTGCCACTGAACAGCCACTGCAGTGAACTTTGGAAACCTCATTCCTTCCAGCTGTAAAAATCTGCATTCTTCAAAAGGACTTGGCATACACTTTCATGGTACACTTTCATGACAAGACTGGTCTTGTTGGTCTCCTCATTGCATGGTTTTTCTCTTTTTCCCTGTAATCTGCCTTGATTACTGTGGCAAAAAAAATCTAGAATTTGCTCTTTGTTGTTCTTATTTTTGTAGGAGGAATCCATGTAAGAAAGCTGTTCAAGAAATAAAAGTGGAAGCTTTGCTACAATTGTTTCTGTAGCTGTCACACCGTGACAGCCATCAAGAATCCCCAGAAAGCATGTATCTGACCTACTTTCATGGTTGTCCAGCACAATAAAACTGTCTTCCATGTCTCTCTGCCATGTGGAATTTTTATCTTAGCAAATCAGTAATTCTTTTATTAAAGAAATATTTCCTTTCTTAGAAGTACCAGGATTGTTGATATTGGCAAGATCACAATATGGTGTGGGAGTGGGATTATCCACAAGGAATTCAAGCAAATGATTAATCTGCCTGTGTGTCTCAGAGAATTTAGCATTGTAGAATTTAGACACTGCAAGGACCTGACTCTAGTCAGCACCAGCTGACTTCATATCTTCCCTCATGTCTTCCCCCTGTTCCCATGTACCTCCAGTTTTTCCACTTCAGCTCCTTGCTCTGGTCTCCCCCACCAACTCAATCCCTCTCACCTCATTCTGCATCCTCCATGTATTCCCAGGTGGCACCTGGTGCTGCAAAGCCCTGATGGCACAGAGGGACTTGTCTGAATTTCAGTACCTGCACATTGGCACGTCGCTACCTGGCATGGGCAATCTGGTTTCTAAACATTGTAACTTGCTTTGATTTGGGCAAATTGACAAGAATGACAAAAGATGCACTGCTGATGCCATTTCAGCCAAACTGCCAAATGGTAGTGTAAAACCTGACCATCTTGGAGCTTCCCTAGAAAAAAATTAGACTTTTGGCTTAATACGTTCAAAACAACATATTTTCCAAATCCTATTCTCAGAAATAGCTAAGCCGTTTTACCTAGAATTTCTTTCCAAGTGATTCTGCTTTAGGCCTGGAAAATTTCAATATGAACTGCATCTTGTGTAACATCCTCTTCCCCTAAACCAGCACGTGATGTACATGCATAGACACTGTAACACAAAATCCTGACACCATATGAGCAGCTAAGCTTACCAGCCTATAGTTCATGTATCTACCAAGTATGAAAACATAGTGTTTATATTCAAGTTGATTATGTTTTTTTTTTTAGTATTTAGCATTTATGTCTTCATGGATGAGAAAAATCAGACAAAAATGCCTATGCTATTGTGTTCTCTGTTAGGAGATTTCTGTTTCAGTTAATCTTTGTTAACTGCTGATAATTCATCAGCAGGGCCAAGGGAGGAAGTTTAGCAGCAATAATACTGCACAGCCACATTACAAGAGCAGCCTTTGGGGATTTCATCCTACTTCAATGCTATTCCTTTACTGAAGCTCTCTCTTTGCATTCCATACAGCCATACCTGAATAAATTAATTTGCACCTGTTTTCCAGGATTTCAGCTAGGAAGTACAATTTTTTTGTTTCACTACTTCTCTCCATCACCTGTGTATTATAAGGATTTCTGCAGTTTGTGTTTAAATGTGTGCTTCTGTCATGGCAGTTGTTAGATAAAATTTCATTTAAAGTCAAAGCCCTAACCTCTTCCAGTTCAAATTAATCCTAATATATCTTAATGAATCATGTGCCTCTGATCAGCTGAGGTAGATCAATTACAACTTATCTTCTGTAAAGGGTGATGGTATTAAGCAGAGCCACTTAAAAACTTCTTATTACAGTGTAGTATAGCTTATGCTTGTTAGAGGTGGCTTGCAGCTGGCTACAACTCTTGATCTGCTGTAGGACCAGTTTACAAGAAAGTCTGTCTCTACAAGAGGTGAACATCAGCCTCCTGAAAATGCTGCACCACTTCAGCAGGGCAAGGTAAGGAGGTACATGGATAAGACTGCTTCTGCAGATCCCTTTTCCTTTATTCCACATAATTTGAATTTGAGACTGAGAGATGGTAAAAGACTTTTCACTGCTGTCATTATGATGATGCCTTCATACCTGAGAAAAATTAAGACTAATGTATACAGAACACCTGGTAGCTGTTTTTTTGTCAGTCTTTTAAACATGAACCCATTTTAATATTTCGTGTATATAAAAGCCCCTTGGATTAGAGACAGGAAATTGAAAATTTCAGCAAAATGTTAGTTTGATCTCAGCAAACTGAATTCTTAGCACTCACATAGATTTTTACATGGGTTTGTATCTCCATAAGTGGCTGTAAGTGCTAACAAATCACATTTTCAAAGCACCAAAACAGTCCCAGTTAATTACAGTGTGTAAATAACCAGGATAATATACATAATGATGCATGTAGCAAGATAGGCTACAACTCTTTAGTTGCAATAACTCTGCTTATAATTATTAAAAGGGCAGCCCTGATGTTAATTTTTTATGGTATGCATAAATTGCTTATGTTAATAGCTAAAAACCTTGTAAAATTAAAAAAAATTAAAAGGAAACATTTGCTTTTCTGATCTCTTATGAAGTAAAGAGATTAGTCTGTGTTTCCTTCTCTCCTTGCATTTCATCAGGAACAAATACAGACTGGGAGGTTTTTTGCTGTCAGGTTAAAGGATAACAGTGAGATACTGACAACACAATACACCAAGCTAAAGCACTCCCAGCCTCACAGTGAAAGATAAAATTCAGCTTTCTAGCTCACACCCTGTGCCTATTTAGGGAGGCAAAACCCAACACAGTTTAATGTTCTGAGATGAAAATAGAAGCAGATAAAAAGAAATTAGATGTAGAAGAACAAGGAGTGAACCACAGTTTGATATTATATGTGTTTTCAAGGGAAAAAAAATTGTATTTATTTTATGTGTCATAACAAAGAGCCTCCTGGTCAGTGCTTGGTCTGGCCTGTCTAAAAGGGACAGAACTGAGGCAGAGCGTGAGGCTCATATGGCAGACGATACCATTGTCTCAGTAAATCTCATATTTCTGGAAAACCTTTCCAGCTATGACACTTGGAGCTGCTTGCTGTTAGTAAGGTAAGGCAAGATTATTTTCTGTTTCTGCAGTTTGGCACTACAATCAAAATTTTATAATTACCAAAGTTGGAAGATGTTCAGATGTTCTGAGCTTTGAGGATGGAGGATCTGATTTATATCCAAACAGACAAGTCCCATATGCAATTATCTCACTTTGACACATGTCGTTCCTATCTCCACTCAAAGAGTGCCTCTTCCTCACTTCCCTTTGACACAGTCAGAACTTAGCTTGCACAATCTCCAGGCCTGAACTCCTTCCTCTGTGAGATTTGGGGGTTTTATTATTTGCTACATACTTGTGGTCTTAGAAAATGGTGACTGTTAGTGATGCTGAAACCAGCGCTGAAAAGATGCCTGCCTGCCTATAGGTGATGGGAAGAGGCAGAGAAGGGTTGCATGATGTAAAATGGAGGGCATGGTCTCTGAGTTTCTCATCAAAATATTATCAACTAATACATATAAACAGGCCTCGCTGCTTCAAATTCTTGCTGAATGAGCACCAACTTCCTTGCCTGTCTTTTCCTGCTTCCCTGATTTACTTATTGCTCATGGCTCAGTCAGCGCTTCCCTCTCCCCCACTCCTTCCCATGTGCCTGTGACACCAGGACATGGCTTCGTTGCCTCTACACGTTCAGCACAGTTCCTGTCCTGGCTGACCTCCCTCCTCCCTGTCCATCACACAGTTTGGCAGCAGCACCTCCCCTGGAAAACTGTGAATGCATCGCACCCACATACAGCAACCATGACAGAGACCCCCGGCATGGCCAGGACTGTGTCCCTGAGCTGCAGGGTGCTTGATGCATCAGCCAAGGAGCCACTCTGGGTGGCCAGTGAGCATTTGTCCGGTGCAGGGTGCCTGTGCTGTGCAGCTCATGTCCCGCAGCACAGTCAGAGCCAGCCTCTGCTGGGTGGGTGCCACCTTAGCAGCTTCACATGGTCATCTTTGGCCAAAGCAGCAAAGAGCAAATACCTTATGTGAAAACCCTTACAAAGCCTTCCTTAAACTCATATAAGACCTCTGAAAAAGTCTTCACCTGAAAAAACAAACTCGTTTGTTAACCCAGGAGCCATGCCCTATACCTTCCATGATTTTTTTATCAGAGCTGGCCCTCTCATTCTTTGAAACCATCCACAATGGGCACAGTGTAGAAGAAGCAAGACATCTTCTCCCAAGTGAGTCAACTTAAGTGTACAGATACAGCCTACTTACTGCATCCCCAGAAGCAATGATACAGCTTCAAGAAAGTCTAGTTATGAAAGGTGTGGAAGGAGATAAAGACAAACGAGGTGAGTCACGGGAGCATGCCAGGGGCAGAGCCTGCATTCAAGACTCAGGAACACTCCCACCTGTAAACCTGATAATAGGTAAGAAAAAAGGAAGTGATTAATAATTAAAATAATTATGGAATAAATTAAGACAATTAGTCTCCTTATTTATCTTCTAAAGTGTAGTCCAAAACTGGAATCCCGGCATTCCAGGCCCTCTGGTTTTGTGCCACTCTATAAAATAAGAGTCCCTGTCATTACATCTTCTTGGGTGAGAGTTATCATTTGGGACACTGTCCCCTTGTGCAGAGGTGCTGTTCAGCTGGGAGGAAGCATCAAACTGGGAAATAATGACAAAACCAGTTCTTTCTACACTCCAGATACTTTGCAGCTCTTCCTCATAGATGGGTCAGTCTCAGTGAGGTAGAAGTAGCACTTTGCTACCCCCCAAGGGCCTGTGTGGGGCAGAGAGGCCACGAAATATTGAGTGGGGATGGCAAGCCTGCTGGCCTTGGCGCAGGAGGTAAGGAAAGTGAGTGTTTGGGGATCCACAAAGAAAGCTGTGGCAGAAGGTGGAAGGTGGGTTGTGATAATGTAACTGTGCCTTCTGCACTCCTGGTGACATTCTGCCTCCCTCACCCCACAGATCCCCATCTGGGCTTGGTGCTGTACTCCTGGGGTTCCTCTGCTTTTTTCAGCTGTACACAACACTATTGTAGTTGGTCCAAATGGAAGTTTTTAGCTACTGTAGTTTCTGCTGCTTGGCCAAGTGGCAAGCAGTTGTGCCTACGGTTTTATCTCTAGTTCCTGGATAATCTACGATTTCCAGGTGGTCCCCCAGACAGATATATGGAAGGCCCATGACTGGGTTTGCATAATCAGATGTGCTTAGGCCACTGTAACTTCATCTTACAGAAATAATAGGGATTTTCTATGCAGGGTTTTATCTAAGTCAGTGTGTTGTATCAAGGGTGCTGGCTGGCACCTGCACCTTGTGTGCAGGTAGGAGAAAGGAGGCCCTTTCTCTCCCATCCCTGCCAGCAGTGCCTGTGCCAGTCTCCCAGGGGTATTTCAGGCTTCCAGCACCAAATGACCTGCCCTACATGGCACAAGCAAACAAAATGTGCCCAGTGGAGTCTCAGAGGGATGCAGGGATCTCTGCCATGAATTAAGGAATAGAAAGAACAGAAAAATACATTAGAAAAAGGAGTAAACGAAAGAATTGTGGGGAGTCAAAGAGAAGGTAAGGGAAAAATAGATAGTACATCCCATGTTTGCACGAAGAAATCCAGAGCTCTCACTAACACAAAATAACACAGTGTAAGCCTATGCAGTGACTGCTGATGGCTAAATAACTTCAACAAACATCCTCTGGACTTCACACACACAACTCAAATTGTTTAAAGGCAGGAGTCACTCCAGCCTCTAGTTTTCTCACTTGGTTTGGGTTAAATCAAAAATCTGACTGCAGTCAAGAAGAGCATCCTCTGAGTAAGAAGCATATAAAAACTGCTAAGTGGTCCATCACTAACAAGAAATTTGTGTGACTGGAACAGCCATGGGTGTTGCAATGACATTTTCTCCATTTATTTTTCTGCATTTTTTCCCTTAGAAACTGGGTAATTGGGGCGTGAGGTTTCCTACCAGAGCAAAAAACCTGATGGGAAGGTCTGCCATCTGTGTGGTTAGTCACATGTAAGCACCATGAAGCTGACGAGATGCTAGAGACAGCCTAATGAGCAAAACTTTTGTATTGTTAATACTTCCAGTGATTCATAAAATATTGATAGTACTTCTAAATGCATGGTGGCCGAAAGGGAGGCCACTTCACTCACAAGGAATGCACTAATGAAAGGACGCAATAGGATTTTATACTCAGAGAAGTTACCTGGAAGAGCAAGGGCTATGCTTTTCCTATTCAAATTGAACAGCAAGAATAAAGACAGGTGGAAGCACTGGAAGAAAATCTCAGTTGAACAAAAGGAGGGAAACAAGGCTGGGTTAGGCATGGATCTACTAGGCAGTGAGACAGGGATGAGGGTTAGGGGTAGACTCCAGCTGTGGGCTGGGTGGTCCTTGTCAGAGCAGTAGCATTCAGCTTTAGGCTGCTATTAAATGAGTCATTCTTTAATTTATGGGCACAAGATAGGTCCCAAAAGCCCTAAATGACAACTAGATAATAACCAGGAGTCTGGCACACCCTAAACTGTGTTTTGATTTCCTCTTTTGTGACTCAAGAATGCAGCTGCCTCCTTTGCTGGAATAATAGTAACACACACGTTCTTACATTTAAGCCTGTCAGGTGTTCACAGTGAATTAATGCAGGAGCAACAAATGTGAAATGCATGTCTGATCTGCTGGGAGCATGGGCTCTGAGCAGGCATCTCCTTGGGGCTACCAGCAGTCTGAGTGATCCCTGAAACTTATATGAGCTCACAACTCACTTGTGTCTCACCTAGCCCCTGTCTTCCCTAATTTGATGCACATGAGTAGCCTTCCTGAAGTCACCTGGCTACTCACTTGAGCTGAGCAGCACATGCAGGATCTGCTCCTGCCTGTGCTTCCTCAATTCGAGTTTCAGAGTCAGCTCAACTTGTGCAAGAACACTGACATGCCCCAATGGACAGAAACTGAAAAATGTGGTGAGGGTTTTTCAGACAATACTGTGAGTTTGAATCTAATTTAATATCTTCATGTTTAATGATGAAAAACAAGCAACAGAGGGGTTACATGATGCTCAGATTTATGCATGCATTATAATTAGAAAATTAGTATGTACTGTACTTGTGAATTCAGCCAACAGAAGAAAACAACTTGGATATATGCAGCCAACAATGACATGTATCCACTTGTATGTCAAAGCATAGGGAGTTTGGTTTTTGTTTATCTTTTCTCTTCATAGTCTTGTTAAAATTTTGAATCTAGTATTCTACTTTTCACTAGACCAGTTTAAGACAAAGTAAAGCTGTTTTCAACAATGTATTTTAATGAAGTTAGAAAGTGAGCAATGATCAGGCTTAATATTAAAAAAAAAAAAAAAAGACGTTTACCTATTTGCAGTTAGAGTGGTTTCTTTCTAAGCTGCTTCTAGCAGGCACCAGTTCTGCAAGTGTAGTGAAATTAGTGTTATAAATGTTACTATAGTAACTGTATCTGTAGCCACAAGCTGGTAGACTTACATTTCTGGTTATCTGGTCAGCATCAAGGTATAATGGAAAAAAAAGAGCCATGGTATTGTAAGGCAGCCATGCTCTTGAGGATTCAAGAAGGAACTGCAGTACAATTATTTGCTTCCTAACAACTTCCATCTTTGATTTTACTTTAATGGAAGTAACGAGTTTCAAGCTTTTAAGGATCCTAAAGAATAAGGTTGTTCACCTAAGCTGTGATCCTGTGAGCATTCCCCTGTGCAGCTTCAGACATAAATTGCGGCCCACCGTGTAGCCTCAATGCATATTGATAGAGTTATTCACCTGTGTGAAAGCAGTAAATGTATTTTCAGTATCAAAACTGTAACTCATTACATGCAAGTGTGCAAACTTAATGCTGGGTTAAATATCATTATGTACCTGGTTAAAGGAGAACCTGGTGATTTGGGGGGGGGGGGGGGG